>CM031969.1:15017095-15032904 GCA_018804465.1 Populus tomentosa | reverse complement strand
GGCCAACTTTTGACTTAGTGAAAATCCTTATCATCTTGTCTAAATAAAACGAAAATGCTAGCATCAGAACTGGGTCCACTTGAAAGCATGAAAGTTGTAGGAAATTGACTCAGCTTTCCAGAAAAAAAAGTGGAGGTGATTGGACTTCTAGAACTTCAGATATGGGCCAAACACTGAACAGTATTTGGGCTGCAGGACAGATTCGGACTTCTCCGTTGTTGCTATAATTTGGACTTGAAAACGGCCTTCTTAGATCTTGATGTCCAAATGAAAGTTGTAGGCCTATGTCTTATCAAATCTCTGTAAACATTTCAGATCATTTGGATATCTAGAACTCGAGATATGACCCAATTACCAAATAGTGTTCCGGTTTGGACTGCACCAACGTCTCTTTTCTAAGCTTCACCCTTCTTTATCTTCAAAATTTCAGTAGTTGAATTCATCAATCAATCCTTTGATTTACGTGATATGCCTGCATTTAAGATGAACATTTACCATATATTAGGGTATTTTATAATATTAGACTTGTTATTATAAAACATGCTTTAGTTAAGGAGTTATTAATACTTAAGTGCAAAATGATGATATAAACCCTTGATAAACATGCACTTTTAAGTACTAATCACACCCCCCAACCAACTTATTACTAGTCCCTAGTAATCAAAGCGTTAAAATAGAAAAACAATTTGCAAGTTCCACAAAGCAAGGCATTCATCATTCAACTTCCATTAATCTATCCAGATAAACAAACTCTCATTTCTGCTTCATATTTCGTAAACAAGATATTAATAAAACCTTCTTTTTATGTGCTCAATGTATGAAAACATATATGATGGGGCTATTGTTGGAAGAAAACAATATTATGTTCTAATGTTTAAGGTTAACTTCCTTGGGTTGGGATTATTTTTTCTTCCTTTTTTTTTTTTTTTTTTTTTTCTATTTACACATACAACTTAAAACACAATGCATCTTTAACCCATGTAACGAGCTTTAGGCTAATGACTCCCAGACCAGTTGGTCTTAGGGCATTAGGTGTTGAGACACCTCTACGAGCTTAGCAACTCGGGTTGCAGATACTGATACGTAGATAGTGCAATGTTTGATTCCCTTAAGCTTTTCTCCTTAACCCATGTAACAAGCTTTAGGCCAATAGCTCCAAGTCAGTTGACTTTAGGGTATTAAGTGTTAAAACACCCCTTCGGGCTTAATTGCTTAGGTTAGGGAGGCTACGAAACCAAACTTATCTACGTTTTTATTCATCATTATTATTTATTCACCAAACTTTGTTTTTTTTTTTTTGTTTTTTTTTTATGCAAATTATGTACTATCCCTTTCCCTTAGTTGTTACCTTTAACAAAAGAACATAAATAATGTAATAATCCAATGTGCGACCCATAATCATATGTTAAAGTGTGTGGGTGAAAATGAAGGTATAAGAATACTTGTTAAATGAGCATATGAGCAGAATCAATTGTTAACAATATGAGAGTTTGTAAACTTAGATATTTCAAGAAGTATTCTGATAGACCTTGTTAAGAATGTTTTACTAAGATGCGTCTCAAGAGTCACTTTAACAAAAGAACTCCTTTTACTCTGCCATCCTAGCAACAACAGTTTTGCAAATAGTTTATGAAATAGAAAACACAGTTTTTTTTTTTTTTTACTACTACCCTTTCCCCCAACCAAAATGAGACATTGTCCTCAATGTTTTAAGGTAGAAAGATAGAGTATAGAAGACATCACCTGAAATAACGAACACTGACAAACCTGAAACACACTTAAACAAATAGAAGAAACAACAAAACACAATAATAAAACCAAAAGACACAAAGTTTTTTACAAACGAAGGCTCAAATCCAATCTAAGCTTTTTACGGCTTTCCTGAGTTGACCAATTTATGCGACTCATGGAAGGATAATGACAGGGATGAAAGATTGTAGTTGGTCAATCAATTGTTCAGTAGTAGCAGCAGAGATTATGATTTGTCGTGCTGAAGATGTTAGAAATGCCTGTTCCACAGCATGATCAAGAAAAGACAACAACTTATCATAAAAACCATTAACATTTAACAAACCTATAGGTTTATGGTGAATGTGCAGTTGGGCCCAAGAGGAAATATGAAAGATCTCTTCCAATGTGCCCAGACCACCTGGTAAGGCAATGAAGGCATCAGCATGGTTAAACATTGCATTCAGTCGATCAGACATTGTGGGCACCTGTAATTCCTCTCCAATTGTTTTTCCAATGATGTCCCCTTGTGCTAAAGCTTTGGGGACAACCCCCAAAACTTGACTACCTCCTAAAGATGCAGCTATAGACACTCCTCCCATTAACCCAAGGCTGCCTCCTCCATACACTAAATGAATCTTTCGCTCAGCTAGTACCTGACCAAGATGATTTGCTGATTCTAAAAACTCTTTTTCTTTCCCGGGACTGGATCCACCAAAAACACAAATTTTGTTTATGTGATTATTTGAGGAACCTGCCATTTCTACACACGTCTGTATTTGATGAATGTATGGGTTGAGTAGAAATAAAAGGAAGGAAGAGAAGAATTTATAGATGAGAAATTGAAAATGCAATCATACCACCTATATGTAGGCCAGCTGTAGTCTCACACACACACAAACACACACACACACACACACACACACTCTCTCTCTCTCTCTTTATTAATTATTTATTCTGAAAAAGCATATATATGTACAGGTAGTTGTGATTATGGCTCACATCTTCCCTTGGTTTTACGTCCAAGAACGGCTTAAACGCCCTCTATGGGTCGGGGATAGGCTTCCCATCCAGTTTTCTTAAAAACTGGCAAACAGGGTCTTTTTTAGTCAGATTCCCAAGACTAAGTCGAGCATGTTCTTTATGGAATTGGGGCCATAAATCATAAATTGCACGATGCACATCTCCACTAGGGTGCGTCTCAAGAGTCAATAGAAGATTATCTAAAGACCCCTTACTCAGGCCATCCTTAATGAATTGTATTTTATCTTCACGGTTTACAGATACCATTCCTAAAGAACGACATGTCGCATTACAAGTCCATCTGGCACATCGGTGACAGACTTTCAGTCGTTTTGCACGACGTTTCTTTGCAAAAGTGCTTTTACCTGTTCCAGGCATGTATGAAATGAAAGAATTGGAGGACTCACCTGATAATCAGACCTTTGCTTCAATCAGCCAGCGAATTTCTTCAGGAATTCCATGGTTCATTAACAACCTCAATCTTGCACATCTAGCACGGTAAATTTTTGTAATCGCATTCTGAGGCAGAGCGGGAAAATACTTTTTCAATTTTTCAAGAGTGGTGTCCATTTTCAATTAAGAATTGGGGAGAGATTCAAAGAAAGAAGAAAGAGCAGAGAATTGCACAATTATATACACAGATATCAGTTATCATGGGAAACTGAAAGAACCGACTTAAAAGTCACGGAGTACCGTTATCCGCCATTTGACCGGGGTGAGAGAAACTAGCAAAACAAAAGATATACCAAAACAAACACAAAACAATGTGAGAAAAAGAATCAATCTTTATATACAGGATCACTCAATTCAATAGTCATTTTCAACTGAAAAATTGTCAAAATAAACTTTCAACCGATGCCCATTTACCTTGAAAACATTGCCATTCTTTGGATTTTCGATATCACAGGCCCCATATGGATACACATATTTCACAATAAAAGGACCACTCCATCTTGATCTTAGTTTTCCAGGAAATAAATGGAGTCGAGAATTATAAAGCAAGACTTTTTGACCAACATTGAATGTTTTTCGCAGTATTTTCTTGTCATGAAACTCTTTGATTCTTGCTGTATGAATTCTTGAATTGTCATATGCATCATTTCTTATTTCCTCAAGCTCATTTATTTGCAATTTTCTCAGCTGACTAGCATCATCAATGTTTGAATTGAAAGCTTTAATAGCCCAATAAGCTTTATGTTCAATTTCCACAGGCAAGTGACAAGGTTTTCCATAGACTAGTCTATAAGGTGACATACCTAATGATGTTTTATATGCAGTTCGATAAGCCCAAAGTGCATCATTAAGTCTTAAAGACCAGTTTTTCCGATTAGGGTTCACCGTTTTCTCCAAGATTTGTTTGATCTCCCTATTAGCAAGTTCTACCTGTCCACTCGTCTGAGGGTGATAAGGGGTGGCAACTTTGTGTGTGATTCCATATTTCTTCATTAAAGATTCAAATGGCTTGTTGCAGAAATGTGTTCCACCATCACTTATCATGGCTCGAGGGATTCCGAATCGACTTAAAATGTTTTCTTTCAAAAATTTTATCACTGTTTTGTGATCATTGGTTCTACTTGGAATTGCCTCTATCCATTTTGAAACATAATCTACTGCAACCAATATATACAAGAAACCAAATGATGGAGGAAATGGACCCATAAAATCTATACCCCAACAATCAAAGATCTCAATGACAAGAATAGGATTTAAAGGCATCATGTGACGTTTTGAAATAGATCCCAACTTTTGACAATTTTCACAAGTCTTGCAGAATGCATGTGAGTCTTTGAACATGGTGGGCCAGTAAAATCCACTTTGTAAGATTTTTGCAGTTGTCTTTCTTGATGAGAAATGACCCCCACATGCCTCAGAATGACAAAATTTAATGACATTACTTACCTCATTGTCAGGAATGCATCTTCGAAATATTTGATCAGGACAATATTTGAACAAATAAGGGTCATCCCAATAAAAGTTCTTCACTTCGTTCAAGAACTTTCTTTTGTCTTGGGTACTCCAATGAGCTGGCAATTGTCCTGAAACAAGAAAATTAACAATATTAGCAAACCAAGGCATCGTAGAGACAGAAAATAAAGATTCATCAGGAAAGTAGTCATCGATTGGTGTGATGTCAGATCTCGAATCGGTTGTCAATCTTGACAAATGATCCGCGACAACATTTTCGGTGCCTTTCTTGTCTTTGATTGTGATATCAAATTCTTGAAGTAACAAAATCCACCGCACCAATCTAGCCTTAGAATCTTTCTTAGAGAGAAGATATTTCAATGCTGCATGATCACTAAAAACAACAACAGGTGAGCCAACAAGATAAGATCTGAACTTGTCACATGCAAATACTACTGCAAGTAATTCTTTTTCAGTGGTAGTGTAATTCATTTGAGCACTATTTAAAGTTTTACTTGCATAGTAAATCACATAAGGTTTCTTATCTTTTCTTTGTCCCAAGACAGCACCCACGGCATAATCACTAGCGTCACACATTATTTCAAAAGGTAATGACCAATCAGGAGGTTGAATGACAGGAGCAGAAGTAAGCAAACTTTTAAGTTTAACAAAAGCTTTTTCACATTGTTCAGTCCATTCAAAAACAGTTTCCTTTGATAGAAGGTTACACAATGGTTTAGATATTACACTAAAATCTTTGATGAACCTTCTGTAAAAACCAGCATGTCCTAAGAATGATCTAACATCTTTAACAGATTTTGGTGTTGGTAAGTTGGCAATTAACTCGATTTTAGATTTGTCAACCTCAATTCCTGTCGATGAAACAATGTGACCAAGTACAATGCCGTTTGTTACCATAAAGTGACATTTTTCCCAATTCAGTACAAGATTCTTCTCTTCACACCTGTTCAAAACCTTTTCCAAGTTAGTTAAGCAATCATCAAATGAATCACCAAAAACAGAAAAATCATCCATAAAAATCTCAAGAAAACGTTCAACCATATCACTGAATTTGCTAAGCATGCATCTTTGAAACGTGGCTGGTGCATTACATAACCCAAAAGGCATTCTTTGATATGCAAAAGTACCAAATGGACAAGTGAAAGTAGTCTTCTCTTGATCTTCCAATGCAATTTCAATTTGATTGTAACCTGAATAGCCATCTAGGAAACAATAAAATTCATGACCTGCAACTCTTTCTAGGATTTGATCCATGAAAGGTAAAGGAAAATGATCTTTTCTAGTCATTAAATTAAGTTTCCTATAGTCAATGCACATGCGCCAACCAGTAATAGTCCGAGTTGGAATTAACTCATTTTTCTCATTTGTTATCACAGTGACTCCAGACTTTTTGGGTACAACTTGGGTAGGACTTACCCATTTGCTGTCAGAAATAGGATAAATGATTCCATTATCTAGAAGTTTAATGACTTCATTTTTCACTACTTCTTTCATATTAGGATTAAGTCTTCGTTGCATTTCTCTAGATGGTTTAGCATTTTCCTCCAAATAAATTCTGTGTGTGCAAATCAAAGGACTAATTCCTTTTATGTCAGCTATGGTCCATCCTAATACATTTTTGTGCATTTTCAGAGTCTGTAGTAACTTACCTTCTTGATGTGCATTAAGTTTGGAAGAGATTATTACCGGAAAAGTTTTATTTTCTCCAAAAAATGAGTATTTGAGGTTGACTGGTAACTGCTTCAAATCAAGTTTTGGTGGTTGAATACTTGAAGGTATGGACTCAATTGATTGTGGTGGCAATTCTTCAATTTGTGGTCTCCAATTACATGCCTTTACTTCGTCCTGAAAATAAACCATTTGCAACTCGTCAGGTTCATCAATCTCAGTTTCATTAGAAGTGGTTTGAAATTGATCATGAACTAATTTTTCAATAAAGTCCACTTCCTGTAAATCATTATCATCTCCAGGTTGCTTGCAAATGTTGAAAATATTCATCTCCAATGTCATGTTTCCAAATGATAGCTTCATCAGTCCATTCCTACAATTAATCAATGCATTAGAAGTTGCAAGAAATGGACGTCCTAAAATAACAGGAATTGAATTACATGCTTCAACAGGTTGTGTATCCAAGACAATAAAATCTACAGGGTAAATGAATTTATCAACTTGTACTAACACATCTTCAACTATTCCTCTAGGCACTTTTACAGATCTATCAGCAAGTAAAAGAGTTACAGAAGTTGGTTTTAACTCACCTAGATTGAGACTTTGAAAAACCGAATATGGAAGTAAATTCACACTAGCTCCAAGATCAAGTAAAGCTCTTTCAATTTTATGTTCTCCAATAAAGCAAGAAATTGTAGGACAACCAGGGTCTTTATATTTCAAAGCATTATTGTTCTGAATAATAGCACTTACTTGTTCGGCTAAAAATGCTTTCTTTTTCACATTCAGTTTTCTCTTCACAGTGCATAGATCTTTCAAAAATTTAGCATAGAAAGGTACATGTTTAATAGCATCCAACAAAGGTATATTGATCCTTACCTGTTTGAAAATTTCAAGGATTTCAGAATTGTGATTGACTTTCCTTTGTTTGGTCATGGCATGAGGAAATGGAAGTGCTGGCGGAGAATCAGTCTTTTCTTCACAATGTTCAAATTCAACCCCTTCCTTACCCTCAGAGATTGACTCATCATCTTTCTCACAAGGTTCAAGAGTGGGTTTTTCAATAGCCTTACCACTGCGAAGAGTGATGACTGATTTGACTTGATCCATGTGTTGGCTTTCGGAACTACTTGCATTTGTATTGTATTGCCCCTTTGGATTTTGCTGTGGTTGAGATGGAAACTTACCTTTCTCTTGAAAACTGAGAGCAGATGTGAATTTTGCAAGAGCATCTTTAAAATTTGTCATGCTTTGAGTAAGTTGAGTGTTGATTGTCTCTTGCTTTTCAATGAATGCATGCAATGTTTCCTCAAGATTTCTTCTAGGAGGTGGAGCATAAGGAGGTGCATATCCATGAGAATTTTGGAAATTATGGTGTGCTTGAAACGGTGGCTGTGAAGTTTGTGCATTATTGTTATCACTCTTCCAACTGAAATTTGGGTGATTTCTCCAACCAGGATTGTATGTTTGCGAGTATGGGTTATGATTGGGCCTTTGGAAACTGTTTAAAGCATGGGCTTGTTCATGGAGGCATTCCTTGAAAGAAGGCAAAGTTGGACAGTCATTGGTTATATGTTCATTTGATTCACAGATTTGACACACAATGTCTTGAACAGATTTTAATTGACCACTCTTTTTCAATTCTAGTGCCTCGACTTTTCTAGCTAAAGATGTAAACTTGGCTTGGAGGTCATGATCTTCCCTAAGGTTATACATACCTCCACTAGATGTATGAGGTTGGGTTTTACTTGGTGCCTCATAAGTGCCCTTAGTGTCCCAATTTTGCGCATTTTCAGCTAGTAAGTCTAGGTACTCCATTGCTTCATTAGGGTCTTTATCTTCAAAAGTTCCATTGCACATCAATTCAACCATTTGCCTATCTTTAGGTGTTAATCCTTCATAAAATTGTGAAACCAATCTCCATGTTTCAAAACCATGATGAGGGCAAGTATTAAGCAAGTCTCGATACCTATCCCAACATTGGTAAAATGTTTCACTTGGTTTTTGAGTGAAAGTGGTGATTTGTCTTTTGAAAGAGTTGGTTCTGTGAGATGGGAAAAACTTCTTTAAAAATTGTTGTTGCATTTCATCCCAAGCACGAATGGATCCTGACTTAAGATTTTGTAGCCATGTTTTAGCTTTATCTTTTAATGAAAAAGGAAAAAGCTTTAATCGAATGGTGTTCATGCTACAATTTAAGTCATTATAGGTGTTACAAACTTCTTCAAATTCTCTCAAATGCAAGTATGGATTTTCTAGATCTAAGCCATGAAAAGAAGGTAAAAGTTGAATAATGCCTGGCTTAAAATTAAAATGGGATGCATCAGGAGGGAAAACTATGCATGAGGGTGCACTTGTTCTTGTAGGATTCATGTGGTCTCTAAGTGTCCTAACACGGTTATTCTCATTATTCTCATTATGAAGTGACTGGTTATCTTCTTCGGCCATATTTTCTGAAAATGATGAGGATACCCTAGAAAGTCTACCACTTAATGTACGTGACCAAACACTCATGCACGTGTAGAAAGAGAATAAAAGGAAGAAGAAAACAAAAGAAAAAGAAACAAAAAAGAAAAGAAAAAAAAGAAACAAAGTTAGATACAAGAAAAGTGAAAAGAGAAAACAAAATAAATACTATGATTTGTACAAGAAATTACCTCCCCGGCAACGGCGCCAAAAACTTGACACGACCAAAAGATTGATGTCTTCTCCCAAGTGCAGGAGTGTCGAAGTAATAAATAACCCGGCAAGACCGGGGTCGAACCACAGAGAGGTTAATTGTATAAATTATAAATAACAACAAAACAATAATAATAATAGCAACAATAACAACAATAATAATAACAATAACAGTAATAGTAATAATAATATTAATAGTAATAATAATAATAATAGTAATAATAATAATAATAATACTCAGTACGTGGCGTTGTTATACCTGAGAATGATCTAAAAGATCGGGTCACAGGTTTCCAGCCTATATACTGAGTTTATGGAAAGATCAAAGAGATATATTATATAATATAAATAGATTTCTGATGCGAATGAACAAGGCAAGACCAACAATGTCAGGATCCTTGATCAAACACAGAGCATACTTAACATACATAAAATATAACAAGAATGTAAATAATAATAATAATAATAATAATAGTAATAATATTAGTAGTAGTAGTAATAATAACAATAAAAAGAAGAGGAGGAAGAAATTAATGAGAACTTTGAGATGGAAGATTAATGTAAGGATTAAACAATGATAAAAATAAATGTCAAGGTTAGAGGATCCACCAATGGTATTTCAAACAAGTATAGTATAAACTCTTATTACTCAATTTGGAAACCACACACGAAGGAGGTTCCATTCGGATGATTTGTCATTAATAGCTCATTATAAATTATCAACATGATCATATTAATTATCTCATTTACATAACACCAAACTTTTAAATATTATCAGGAATTCATGATGTTAATTGATGTTAACAACAAATCAAGTACCTTTCATAGCCCAGGTGTAGGTAATACCATACGGTTGGGCTATGAGAGTGCCAAGCATTTGTTGTACCAAGTATTATACAACACAAATTTAGATTAACCATTTAACAAGCAAGGTATTAAGAATTAGTAAGATAAAAAGATAAGACATGTTAATATTAAACATTAAGGTTCATATTGAGTTTATACCATACTTGTTCTTACACCATTAGTGTAACCTTTTCACCTTGACATAATAAACTTAGCCAAACATAAAGAAGAAGATAACATAAATAAACAAAACAAGAACATAAATAAAATACAAGTTAACTAAGGAAAGGAAAGGAAATGAAAAGCATAAACAAGAAATTAATGAAAGCAAAACTTAAGAATTACAAAAATATAAAGAGAGAAAATAAAGAGCATAAACTTGATCTGAACAACCAAGCCCCTAAATACATGGCAAATGCCTCCTTTTATAGGCCAAAATTCAGAATTATTGCTTTGATGACTCATTGTTGAGTGGGTGGCCAACTTTTGACTTAGTGAAAATCCTTATCATCTTGTCTAAATAAAACGAAAATGCTAGCATCAGAACTGGGTCCACTTGAAAGCATGAAAGTTGTAGGAAATTGACTCAGCTTTCCAGAAAAAAAAAGTGGAGGTGATTTGGACTTCTAGAACTTCAGATATGGGCCAAACACTGAACAGTATTTGGGCTGCAGGACAGATTCGGACTTCTCCGTTGTTGCTATAATTTGGACTTGAAAACGGCCTTCTTAGATCTTGATGTCCAAATGAAAGTTGTAGGCCTATGTCTTATCAAATCTCTGTAAACATTTCAGATCATTTGGATATCTAGAACTCGAGATATGACCCAATTACCAAATAGTGTTCCGGTTTGGACTGCACCAACGTCTCTTTTCTAAGCTTCACCCTTCTTTATCTTCAAAATTTCAGTAGTTGAATTCATCAATCAATCCTTTGATTTATGTGATATGCCTGCATTTAAGATGAACATTTACCATATATTAGGGTATTTTATAATATTAGACTTGTTATTATAAAACATGCTTTAGTTAAGGAGTTATTAATACTTTAAGTGCAAAATGATGATATAAACCCTTGATAAACATGCACTTTTAAGTACTAATCACCATCCCATAATGGTTCGTCAGAATCTTTCAACAAATCAAAAAACCTAGCTGCCTCTGCATTAGGTTCTTCTTCTACGATTGGACATTGATTGACATTATCTTGATTCATTCTCATTGCATCCATAACCATGTTTCTGTAAGGATTAGTGTTGTCATTTGCCGCTTCATGCACGTTGCTAGCACTAGAAGTTGACCCAACCACCGTTTCTTCCATTCTCCTATTACTAACAAATACCTCTCCATGTGCATACTAACACTCATAATCCTCCACAAACCCTTTGTGTAGAAGATGCATCATTACAACATCTGGATGCAGATACTTTTTATTTTGACACTTCCTGCATGAACAGCTAATACCGCCTCCAGTAAAATTTCTGGGAATAGATGTTGTGAAATTAATAAAACCCTGAACCCCGTTACAATAATCCATCCTCCGCAATCCTTAGGGTGAATCTAGATACATCCATGAACGATCATCCATGACTTCTATCGAACCTCTATAAAAAGGACCCATTAAGCAAGCTCTTAATTATTTCAAAACATAACATGTAATTCGGTAATTCTACAAATTAAGTTTTAACAATTTACAAATAAATACAATCTTACAAAATCTAAAACAAACCATAACAAGTATAAAATTATACATTCATATACTACAAGTTTGTTTGAGAAATAACAATAAAACATGTACATCTACTAAAAAAAATACATATACTAAAAAAACAATAAAATTGACATTTAAATGTTAAAATTTTAAAAAATAGAATTACTTATAAAAAATGATAAAATCCATCGGTAAATCAGAACACGGATGCTGTGACCACAAAACTTCAAGAAATACAACTTGTTGTGCTGAGATGAGGAAGATTTTTGTTTTGGGGCGAGGGGGGGCTGGTTATTTGCAGATGGGGAGGGTTAAGATTAGGAAGAAGAAGGAGAAATGGGGGAGGAGAGTGTCGGCAGAGTGGTCATATATTCACTTTTACCGACAGCCTTACCGACGGTTTTATTCTGTCGGTGAATACGTCGGCGAAACCATCGGTAATTCTGACGGGCAATCGACACATCACCGCACGGACCTGCTATTCAAATCCCTCGATGATTCCGTCGGTATTTTTAACGGTGCACCGGTCACGTCACCGGTACGGATCTGACATTTCAAATCCGTCGGTGATTCCGTCGGTATTATTGATGGTGAACAGGTCCCATCACGCGTACGGGCCCCAGGTTTTAATTCCGTCGGCAAAATCACCCGCCAAAACCTTGGCGCCATCTACCCGCCCTTTTTTCATTAATTCTGAATTTCCGTCGGTAATTACCGACCGAATTACCGACGAAAATGTTCCGTCGGTGATTTCGACCGAAAAATACCGACAGAAAAAATTCTGTCGGTGAGTCCGTTGGTATTTAGCGAATTTCTGGTGGTGTATTCCGTTGGTAATTTAGTCGGTAAATAATTTACCGACGTACTATCAATCACACCGACGGAATATTGCCATCGGTAAAACTGTGAATTCTTGTTGTGTTTTTGTGTTCATTTAATTTAACATATACAAGTCTATGCAATGTCTATGTATATATAATTTAATTAATTGTATTTATATATTTATCATTATTCTACTCATTATAAGTGTATGTAATTTATCTTAATCATATCAATTGATGTAAACAATTGCAATTACTCCAACACCGTAAATGGTGAGAAACTTATGTCCCCAAACTTCCTTATGCATGCATCTAAGTACCATTGGTTGCAGCATGCATGTTCATTTTCCAGTGCATACTTGAAAATGGGATTAACGCCTCATTTGACAATTAATTTATTTTTAATATTTTTGTATTATTTTTACGTGTTGATATTAAAATAAATTTTTAAAAATTAAAAAAATATTATTTTAATAAATTTCTAAATAAAAAAACACTATCTACTACACTCCCAAATAGTTACCAAGATATCTACCATTATCTTTTGTTCCAATTTAGATCCTAAATCAGAGCACTTGGCAACATGTTATGCATGGTTCCCTCTTTGGAATAAAGTTTATGATTGTTACTTTTCCTTTTTTCTTGTTCTGTGATTACTAATTAACATGGTGGCTTTATATTACCATATGGTTTACATTTTTTTTTTTTATGGGCTTTGCTGCAAGGATAGCTCCCCCATTCAGTTTATTTGAAAATTGCTGGCGGTGTGAGCAAAAGCTGCTTATAGTGGGCCTGCTGCTTTCAATAATGTCTGCCGGTCGAGCAATGAGATTCTTATGAAGATGAGCAGAATTGATGCTGTGAGGATAGTATCTGTGAAAAGGTTAGTGAGAAAGCAACCTTAAAGATAACTTCTGTATGATTGCATCAATGCCCACAAGTTTTGGACTATTCTCATGCGCACATTCTCTTGAGCAAAAGCGATTTTTTTCCAGAAAGTGAGCAGCAAATTCCTTGATGTGTCAAATCCATAACAAACAAAGATAGTTAACTATGCGCGCGCGAATGTATCTATGAGACATCCAAGTTCATTTTTTAAGTGCAAGGGACTTAATATACCCGGCCTGAGAGTTGACCTAATTAATCAAGGGATCAGGTTCCAAATCCTAGATAAATTTAAAAAAAAAAAAGTTTTTTTGATACTTTAATATTTGAAATTGAATTTTTTTGAAATAATACATATAAAAGTAGGCTGTAAAAATATATAAGATATGAAATGTAGTGTAATATTATCTCATATTGAAAAGTTAAAAAACAGTCGATGTGAATATAGATTATAAATAAAATAAAATATAATATACTTATCTCACATCGAAAACATAAAAAACAATCTATATGAAAGTAATATTTATAAAAAAAATATGAAATGTAATATAGTTGTTTCACATCAAAAAATTAAAAAACAATCAATGTGAATGTAGTCTGTATATAGTTATTTAACATTAAAAAATTAAGAAACAGTGCTAGTGGATGTAGATTATAAAAAAAAAAAATGTGGCATGAAGTATAGTATAGTTATCTCACGTTAAGAAATTAAAAAATAATCTATGTAAATGTAGGTGTGTTATCATCTCACATTGAAAAGTTAATTTTATATTTTTTGAGTTTATTATAAAAATAAAAATAAAATATAAAAAATATCAAGTCTTAACCGAGTTAACTAACCCGATAAATCATCCAAGTTTTTATAATTTAAAACTTGATCGAGACCCCGGATTACCCAGACCCAAGTCAACCTGATGTGCTGGTTTTAATAACTTGCTTAGCCCATTTGAAGTTCGTTTTTGTGTGCCATTTTGAGATGACTTTTAGTCCAGCAATGAAATGGTTCGATACTTGAAAAGAAAGGAACAATGCAACAATACTGTCAAATTGATCCTTTGCGTGGAACCAACTCTTTTGCTGTCATTATTTCAATTGTCCGTAGAGCAAGCATCATCTTCTTAAATCCATATGTGGCCTATAAAGGAAAAAAGGGGCTAAAACAGTTGCGATATAGAAGTTGGCACACCTTATTCTAACATAGTGGAAGTTGAGGTTTATAATGTCATATCTGACTTTATCTTCCTTATTCTCTGAGCCTTTTTTCTCCTTTCTTTCCAGAGGTATATCTATACAATAAATTCCATGGTCTCATATACTGTATTGATAATTTAACATTTAAGAGAACAGTGTAAGGTAAAAAATCTTCGATGTCATCAGGCGGGCAATCGTGCTAGTATGTGATGATGTATAAGAAGACATGCTACTGTTCACACATCTAACGCACGTCTAGCCAGGAGAATCAGCTTTTGTAATGACATGACTTCCCGAAACATAATTGCCACTTTGTCTTTGTTTGGATACATATCTAGCACCAGTAGAATAATATGACGCCAGTTTTTTTTTTTTTTTGTTCCTTTTCCTTTCTCTTGGGAGCCATGCATTAGGTAATTTATGATTCTGGGTTTGATGGAGTAACAATTTTATCTTTGAGGTGACAAAATTTAAAGTTGAAAGGGATTTCAGTCCTTCCACTGCCTGTCTAAATATTAGAGTAGTTTTTTTTTTCTTTTTTATTATTATTATTATAAAAAAAGTTCATACTCATTTTTTTTTTATATAAAAACAAATCCACTAATACCAATTAAGCTGCAATTCATTAGCATTACCGCGTTAACATAGTTGTTGTTGATAGCATCACAGCTCAACTCCACTACCTAATAATTTTCTACTACTGATCCAATTTCTGTCTTCTGGAAATTTTATGCTTGTAAAAAGTTTAGATGACATTGATCAGTGCTAGAATAATGTGCACATCCTACTACTGTTTCACTCTTTTGGTTGGGAAAAGTACCAACCAAAATACTATATGTCAGAAGTGATTTGCTGATGCATTTTTATATGATAGAGTAAAAAAAGGAAAAAAAAAAAAAAAAAAAACCCAAGTACTTGCTAGCTGGGATAGATTAATGTCCAGAGTGGATTCTTATCAACATAGAAGACAGTGATAGGAAAAGAGAATCGCAATTTTTATATATGCCAGAAAATAACACAATCTTATTCTGATCCCACTCCACCCACCCACCCACGTATCAGCTTTTTTTAAACTCTTTTAGCAAAGGAGCTGATGTGACCACACATTTGCATAAGAAATTGCGTTGTGATACTGTGAAACTTCTGCTTTCACATGGCCGTGGCAGAAGAATAAAGGGCAGAATCTCTTCCTAAACACATCTTTCCCTTTTAACATATTGCTAAATTTGCAGGTAGCTAAAGATAGTGTAAGACATGACACGGATCAATGCCTGCAAGGTAAAGGGTCTAATGTCAATTATTGCTGGGATTTTTATTTTTTCTATTCTTGCT
>CM031969.1:14991020-15016595 GCA_018804465.1 Populus tomentosa | reverse complement strand
GGAGGATGGATTATTGTAATGGGGTTCAGGGTTTTATTAATTTCGCAACATATATTCCCAGAAATTTTACTGGAGACGGTATTAGGTGTCCATGTAGGAAGTGTCAAAATAAGAAGTATCTGCATCCAGATGTTGTAATGATGCATCTTCTACACAAAGGGTTTATGGAGGATTACCAGTGTTGGTATGCATATGGAGAGGAATTTGTTAGTAATAGGAGAATGGGAGAAACGATGGTTGGGTCAACTTCTAATGCTAGCAACGTGCATGAAGCAACAAATGATCACAACACTAATCCTTACATAAATATGGTTATGGATGCAATGAGAATGAATCAAGGTAATGTCAGTCAATGTCCAATCATAGAAAAAGAACCTAATGCAGAGGCAGCTAGGTTTTTTGATTTGTTGAAAGATTCTGACGAACCATTATGGGATGGCTGCACAAACCACAGTAAATTGTCGGCCGTGGCACAGGTGTTCACCATCAAGTCAGATCACGGGCTGAGTGAGGCCAGGTATGACAAAATTATTGATTGGGCAAGAAGCATTTTACCTGAAGGGAACAGGCTGAAAGAGAACTTCTATGCTGCGAAGTCCATGATGAAACCTCTCGGTTTAGGATACCAGAAAATTGTCATGTGCCCTAACTTCTGCATGTTATACTACCTTGAAAATGCTGAGATGACCGAGTGCATGACATGCGGGCATTCCCGTTACAAACCCAGAACTAGCGAGGGAAAGACTCTAGTGGCGTATAAGAAACTCAGATATTTCCCGATCACACCTAGACTGCAGAGGTTATTCATGTCACGAAGGACTGCTAAGCACATGACATGGCACCAAACACATGATGCGGTTGATGGTGTGATGGTGCATCCTTTTGATGGTGAAGCGTGGAAATGCTTTAACAGTGTGCATCTTGACTTTTCAACTGAATCAAGGAATGTCTGTCTTGGGTTGTGTACAGACAGATTCAACCCATTTGGGTCATTTGCTGCTCCCTATTCTTGTTGGCCGGTCATACTCATAATTTATAACTTGCCACCGGGAATGTGTATGAGGCTGGAGTTCATGTTTTTATCTACTGTCATACCCGATCCAAGCAGCTCGGGGCAGAATATAGATGTTTGTCTTCGACCGTTGATTGATGAGCTAGCACAGTTGTGGTCCTCCGGAGCTTTGACTTATGATATATCGAGGAAACAAAATTTCCTTATAAGGGTGGCTTTGATGTGGACTATCAATGATTTTCCAGCTTATGGAATGCTTTCTGGTTGGAGCACACATGGGATACTCGCATGTCCATATTGCATGGAAAACAATAAGGCATTCACGCTAGCAAACAGAGGTAAAGCTTCTTTTTTTTTACTGTCACCGTCACTTCTTGCCACTTAATCACAGGTTCAGAAAGAACATAAAAGATTTCTTTGTTGGTAGAGTTGAAAAAGATGTTGCATCCCCGCGTCTTTCTGGTGAAGAATTGCATCATGTTCTATCAGAGTACGGTGACATTGTGTTTGGCCTTCAACTAGGTAAGCAAAAGTTTCCTGGTTTTGGTTTGACCCATAATTAGGTAAAACGAAGTATCTTTTGGGAGCTTCCTTATTGGAAGACCAATCTTCTTCGCCATAACCTTGACATCATGTACATCGAAAAGAATGTGTTTGAGAATATTTTCAACACCGTCATGGATGTGAAGGGGAAGACAAAGGACAACATCAAGTCTAGATTGGATATAGCTTTATACTGTAACCGTAAAAATTTGGAGTTGGTTTATGAGGAGTCACAGGTCGCAAAACCAAGGGCAAGCTTCGTGTTAGAGAAAAACGCACAACTGCTAGTCTATAAATGGCTTAAGAGTCTGCGTTTTCCGATGGACATGCATCGAACATATCAAGGCTTGTTAACATAGAGGACTACAGATTGTATGGAATGAAGAGTCATGACTGCCACGTGTTTATGCAAACACTCATCCCATTAGCTTTTCGTGATTTGTTGCCAAAGGGAATATGGGATGCACTGACGGAGATCAGTCATTTCTTCAGAGATATATGCTCCAGCAAGTTGAATGTTGAGCACATTGAGAGGCTTTAAACGAATATCATCAAGACACTATGCAAACTTGAGATGATATTCCCTCCTTCATTTTTTGACTCAATGGAGCATCTCCCTATACATCTACCGTTCGAGGCAAAAGCTGGAGGACCGGTCTAGTATAAATGGATGTACGCATTCGAACGATTAGATATTACAATTGCAATGAAATTCATATTTAAAAGTATTTTATATGTTTTTCTTAATTGGAAATACTTGAATTGTAATTCAATGTAGGTACTTGTTTAATCTCAAGAAAAAAGGTTAAGAACAAGGCACATGTAAAGGCTTCGATATCTGAGGCCTATATTGTTGAAGAGATCTCAACATTTATCTCGTACTATTTTGAACCTCATCTGAGAACAAGAATCAATCACGTTCCACGGCATGATGATGGCGGTGAAGTGCCTTTCAGTGGGAACTTGTCAATATGCTCCAATACTGGACGACCCACACCTAAAAATACCGTAAGAGGAAGATATTTGTCGGAAATAGAATTCAAACAAGCACACAACTATGTTCTTTTTAACTGTGATGAGCTGAGACCATTTATTCAGTAAGTTTATATATGTGTAATACTAATTAAACTTTGTTAGTAATATATTGCTAATTATATATTGTGAAATCATACACTCATTATCACTTGCAGGCAACATCGACAATATTTGCTCTCCAATAACTCGCAGCTGACAGACTCCCAGATCTTTTAATTACAAGATGAACAATTTGCTACATGATTCAGAACACATGTAAGCACTATCACAAACTCATTCTAACTTGTAAAATTATTGTACGTATGCATGTCATTACGAGATTCTCGTTCATTTACCGTTTATTGATGTACATTACATGTATACAAGGTTTATCAAATGGGAAGAAGTGCGTCTAAGTCATTGTTTTCACTAAGCCTCGGGCCTGAAAGAAATGTTAAGTGCTACAACGGGTATTTTGTCAATGGATATGTTTTCCATACTGAAGAATATGGGCAAGGAAGAAAGACATACAACTGCGGTGTTTGTGTTAAAGGATCCACAAGTAGTGAGTTAGAAGTTGACTACTATGGTAGATTAGAAGAGGTCGTTGAACTACAATATCATAGCGAGCAAAATAAAGTGTTTTTATTCAAATGGTATTGGTATGACACGACGGACAGAGGAATTAGAGTTGATAGGCACCATGGTTTGGTCGAAATCAACTCAAAAGCTAGACTCCGCAACATAAACAATGTCTTTGTTTTCGCAAAGCAATGTCAACAAGTTTATTACAAATACACCCCTTCATTTAGAAAGGATCGATCAAGAGTTGATTGGTTGTCTGTTTTAAAAACGAAACCACGGGGTCTTGTTGAGGTTGTTCAGGATGAGAACGAAGACACAAGTGTTCGGGATGAAGTCTTTCAAGTTAGTGAGTTGGTTGAACCATATCGAGTTGCTCCTTCGATTGAATTGGAAGAAAATTCAAATTTTCATGTTTCCGATGATAGTCTTGTTGATGTTGACGTAGAGGAGTTGAACGTTGTTTTGAGCTCTAGCGGACAAGCAAATGTCGATGAAGAAGATGATATCCATATTGAAGATTGCGATGAAGGTGATGACTATTCAATTGATGACGAAGAAGAAGATAATTCTGAGTAACTATCAAAACGAAGCCTTGTGTAAAACCCTTTTCTTCATGTAATTTACATTATGGATGATATATTTTGTAACACGAAATATATTTTTATTGTTTAAGTTACTGTTGCTATTGTTTTGTGCGATGGACAATTTATCATTGAATTTTTTGCAGGAAGGTAAATAGAAAATACAAACACAACATCTCTTGTACATTGAACATTCACCGACATCCATATCGACGGACAGGAGTCCATTGGCATATCACAGAGAGTTCGAAAATAATTACAGCAAAATACCACAATCACCAACGTCAATACCGACAGACCAAAGTCCGTCGGCATCTCATAGAGAGTTCGAAAATAATTACACAAAAATGCCACAATCACCGACGCAGATGCCGACGGACAACCGTCCGTCGGCATCTCACAGAGAGTTCGAAAATAATTACACCAAAATGCCACATTCACCAACGTCTATACCGACGACTTTATCGACGTCCATATCGACGAAATAGGTCCGTCGGTAAGTTGTCAGTGGTCAAATTTTACCGACCAAAATACCGACGGAATGTGCGAATTCCAAAGGGTGTGAATTGAATGCACCTCTGACCGTGTCAACTTACCGACGGAATCACCGACGGACCGCGAAAAATATGGAGGGTAATTAAAAAATTCAGTGCGAAATTTAAAAATTACCGACGGATTTTTAGCATGTTACCAATGGATTTAATTTAAATAATAATAATTTTATATTTCCGTTGGTGAATTCGTCGGTAAAATTGCACTATAAGTTCTTGCGTCCGCCCCTTCAGTTCATTTTTTCTTCTCCTCCGTTTCTCTCCTTATAATCTTCAAGGTTTCGATTTTTTCCTCTCAAATCTTCAAGTTTTGTTAAATCTCTAGCATGCTTGGTTGTGAATCTTCATCACATTAAAGGATATGTGTTTTTTTTCTATTTCATTTCATTTTATTTATATTTATTTTTATGCTTTTTATGTTTTTTGTTTTGTTGAATTGTTTTGTAATGTAGATAAATTTTTTTGTTTCAACACATTATTAAGGTATGCATATTTCTTCCCTAAAGTCTATAGTTTTTTTTTAAAAAATTTATTGAATATTTTTATTGTTGTATTGGCATAATTGTTATTAGTTAATTTATTGAATATTTGTTGTTAATGTTGAATTTACGATAGAATTAGTAATTGAATATGTTGGAAGAATTATTAATTTTACTCTATTATTGAATGATTTGTGTTTAATTGTTTCTATTTATTTTGAATTTATTGTTTTGTTGTATTGACATAATTATTGAATAATTTGTTGAATTGTAATTGTTAATGTTGAATTTACCTTAGGATTAGTAATTGAATATGTTGGAATAATTAGTATGGTTGTGGCTATTGTTAATATTTGCAGGTTTGTAGACTTGGGTAGTATCCAAGTATATGGGAGGTGTTGCCGATTTTTTTTAACATTTAAATGTAATTATATAATTATTTATATAAAATTGGTTAGATGCACAGAATGAAAACCAGAGCTTCACGTCCGGTCGCATCAAGTTCGTCTAGTAGCGAGGAAGATATTTCCTTAGGTGCCTCTCCTTGAGAGGCACCTACACCACTTGCGGCGTCAACCGATGCTGCCTCTTCCAATGTTGTTTCACATCGCAAAAGCGGCGTGCCTTCGTAGCGGAATCGATGGACCCGCAAGTACAAGGCACAATGGAAGGACGATCTTTCAATGTAAGTTTGTTAAGGTTTTAATTTTTTTTTTAAAAAAACAAATTTAAAACATAATTTATGAAGTCACTATTTAATTAATTTCATTTCTTTTCAGGTTCAAAAACATTGAGGCCACCCAAGTAATATCATCGGCGTTTAAATCGTCCATGGAGATTCCATTGTTTCAATGGAGTCAGATATCCAGGCATCCTGAATGGATGCCTCAAATCAATGCATGGTTTTCCAGATTTCATGTTCGTGTTAATATATAATTTTCAGCTTATTTCTAATAAATTCTTAATATAATTGTAAATAAATTATTAACATTTTTAAAAATTATTTTTTTATACACAGAATCGATTCTGCTGGAACGAGGAACATAACACTGTTGTGAGGAGAGTGTGGGAAAATCACGCGGTAACTAGGTAACA
This sequence comes from Populus tomentosa, assembly GCA_018804465.1. Lineage (NCBI taxonomy): Eukaryota > Viridiplantae > Streptophyta > Magnoliopsida > Malpighiales > Salicaceae > Populus > Populus tomentosa. The sequence continues at coordinate 15,010,735 of CM031969.1, read as the reverse complement.
TCGAAAACAATACAACTTTTTTTTACAAAAAAATTTATGTTTCGAAATGTAATTTTTGCTTGTGTGAAGTAAGTTGCGTGATTTTTGGTACAAAGCCCAAAAAAAGGCAAAAAAAACTACGAGGGATAGGGGGTTCCAAGGCTAGAACGATGTTGCGGTTTGGAGGGATTTCAAACTGATATACATCCTGGAGGATATATGGCCGCACTATCTTGAACACGTGATGTCTGAGCGGTTCACATGACGCTTACAGTCCGGTGCTGGCAACCGAAATCGGCCAATTCATGGCTCGGTGACAACACACACCGGCGGCTCTGTTCCGTTTGCTGCACATGCGAAACGGATGGTAAGATTAATTTAAATTAAATATATCATTCAATTAATTTGTTGTTAATAAATTTTTTTCATTATAGGCTACATCTCTTGGACGTGAGTCGAGCCCTATAGAGCTGTTTGTGGAGACGCATGTATGGAGTCAAGACCGCCAAAAGGGGGTGCAACAGTTCATTGACAGCCGCGCTCAACATTTTGTGGTATGTTTGTTCAACCATTTTATTTTGTAAGTTATTATTATGTTTATTGAATTGAATATGATGATTACTTTTTTTATTTTCAGGAGACCTATAATAATCGGTTGAGGGAGACATACGGGGACGATCCTTCAACCCATCCGGAATATGATTCAGATTTGTGAATGGAGGCTGGATTGTCAGGTGGATCCAATAAGAATCGGGTTTACGGGCTCTCCAACACTAGGGCTGACAACTTGCGGATGACCCGTACTGCTTTAACCGTCGGGAGCTCCCAATCAGTATCGAGCTCTCAATCTAAGGAGTTCGTGGTCTTGCAGCAAAAGTGCGACCACCTATCAGAGGCGTACACACAACTCAAAGAACAATACAGAGCAGATTCTGAATAACAAAGAGCGGCCTATGAAGAGCTTCGTCAAATAGTCATGAACATGGCACAAGGTGGAACATGTGCACCCAATCCTTTTTGGCCGCATAACAGCCAGCCTCCTCCTCCTTTATATTAATTTTTAATAAACATTATTTACATTTAAAATTTCATTTAATGTTTTTTTGAAACATTTCATTTTGTAATGAATATTATTTATCTTTCATTTTTTGTTTTTGATGCTTAATATAAATTTTATTTGCATAATTGGTTTTTATTACCATTAATTTATATCATTTTATATTATGTATTCTAAATAATTATAAAAAACTATAAAAAAAAAAATTACAAAGGCATTTATCGACGGAATAAATCCGTCGGCATTACACAGTAGCCGCGACCATCACCGATAAATTTCCAGACGGATAAATTCAATCGGTGTTTTCATGACTCACCAACAGATTTACTGACAGAATTATTCCGTCGGTATTAGAACTTACCAACGAATTAACAGACGGTATATTCTGTCGGTATTTCAACAATTCACCGACTAAGTTACCGATAGAGATAAACCATCGGTGACTTGTGATGTCACCGATGGAATAACAATCTGTCGGTATTTTTGAAACGGGAAACTCTTTTTTTTGACACGCAAATTCCGTCTGTAAAACCGTCGGTCAATGGTTTTTTTGTTTTTCCGACCGATATAGCAACGGAATGTGGAATCACCGATGAAAGGTAAGCCGACGCACGTATCACTACAAGATTTCACAGTTTTACCGACGGACATATTCCGTCGGTGTGTGATAGAACGTTCGTCAGTAAAGTATTTACCGACTATATTACCGACGAAATACTCCCGTCGGAATACCTTTTGTCGATGATTCCACATTCCGTCGCTATATCGGTCGGAAATAAAAAAAAACTTTTACCGACGGTTTTACCGACTGACCGTGCGTGCCAAAAAAAAAAAGTTTCCCACTTGGAATATACCGACGGAAAATATTCTATCGGTGTTATGTAAATACCGACGGACTAACTCCATCGGCAAAAGTGTTGGTGATATTTTATACCGACCGAATATTTCCGTCTATAAATTCGTCGGTAAATTTATACCGATGGAAATAATCCGTCGGTGAATATGTCGGTGATGGTGGGTGATGGTGGCAGACACTGTCTGATGCCGACGGAGTTATTCCGTCGGTAAATCCCTGTGTAATTGTTTTTTTTAATTGTTCTTTAATTATTTAGAAAAAATAATATAAATTAATGGTAATACAAACCAATTATGCAAATAAAATTTATATTAAACAACAAAAACTCAAAGTGAAATAATATTCATTACAAAATGAATGTGTTTCAAAAAAACATTAAACAAAATTTAAAATGTAAATAATGTTTATTAAAAATTAATATAAAGGTGGAGGAGGAGGAGGAGGAGGAGGAGGCTGGGGGTTAGGCAGCCAAAAAGGATTAGGCGCACATGTTCCACCTTGTGTCATGTTCATGACCATTTGACGAAGCTCTTCATAGGCCGCTCTTTGTTGTTCAGACTCTGCTCTGTGTTGTTCGTTCGCCAATCTTTGCTCTTCTTTGAGTTGTGTGTACGCCTCTGATAGGTGGTCGCACCTTTGTTGCAAGGCCACAAACTCCTTAGATTGGGAGCTCGATACAGATTGGGAGCTCCCAGCGGTTGAAGCAGTACCGGTCGACCGCAAGTTGGCAGCGGTAGTGTTGGAGAGCCCGTAAACCCGATTTTTATCGGGTCCACCTGACGATCCAGCCTCCATCCACAAATCCAGATCGAATTCCGGATGGGTCGAAGGATCGTCCCCGTATCTCTCCCTCAACCGATTATTATAGGTCTCCTGAAAAAAAAAATCATCATATTCAATTCAATAAACATAATAATAACTCACAAAATAAAATGGTTGAACAAACATACCACAAAATATTGAGCACGGTTGTCAACGAACTGTTGCGTCCCCTTTTGACGGTCATGACTCCGCACGTGCGTCTCCACAAACAGCTCCATAGGGCTCGGCTCACGTCCAAGAGACGTAGCCTATAATGAAAAAAATTTATTAACAACAAATTAATTGAACGATATATTTCATTTAAATTAATCTTACCATCCGTTTCGCATGTGCAGCAAACAGAACGGAGCCGCCAGTGTGCGTTGTCACCGAGCCATGAATTGGCCGATTCCGGTTGCCAGCACCGGACTGTGAGCGTCGAGTGAACCGCTCAGACGTCACGTGCTGAAGATAGTGCGGCCATATATCTTCCGGGATGTATATTGATTTGAAATCCATCCAAACCGCAACATCGTTCCAGCCTTGGAACCCCTTATCCCTCGCTGTTTTTTTTTGCTTTTTTCTGGGTGTCATACCAAAAATCACGCAACCTAATTCACGCACGAAAAAATTACATTTCGAAACATAAATAATTATGTAAAAAAAAAGTCGTATTGTTTTCGATGTTACCTAATTGCCGCGTGATTTTCCCACACTCTCTTCACAACAGTGTCATGTTCATCGTCCCAGCAGAATCGATGCTGTGTATAAAAAAATAATTTTTTAAAATGTTAATAATTTATTTACAATTATAACTAGAATTTATTAGAAATAAGCTGAAAATTATATATTAACACGAACCTCAAATCTACAAAACCATGCATTGATTTGAGGCATCCATTCAGGATGCCTGGATATCTGACTCCATTGAAACAATGGAATCTCCATCGACGCTTTAAACGCCGATGATATTACTCGGGCAGCCTCAATGTTTGTGAACCTGAAAAGAAATGAAATTAATGAAATAGTGATTACTTCATAAATTATGTTTTAAATTTGTTTTTTTTATATATAAAAAAAACTAAAACCTTAACAAACTTACATTGAAAGATCGTCCTTCCACTGTGCCTCGTACTTGCGGGTAAATTGATTCCGCTGCGAAGGCACGCCGCTTCTGCGATGTGAAACATCGCTGGAAGAGGCAGCATCGATTGACGGCGCAGGTGGTGTAGGTGCCTCTTCTTGAGAGGCACCTAAGGAAACATCATCATCGCTGCTAGACGAACTTGATTCGACTGGACGTGAACGACCAGCTCTGGTTTTCATTTTGCGCATCTACACAATTTTATATAAATAATTGTATAATAAAATTCAAAAGTAAAAAAAAAATTGGCAGCACCTCCCCTATACTGGATACTACCCAAATCCACAAACCTGCAAATATTAACAATAGCCACAACCAATTGAACCAATCTATACTAATTATTCCAACATATTCAACTATTAATCCTAAGATAAATTCAACGTCAACAATTACAATTCACAAATTAATCAATAATTATATTCAAAACAATAAAAAATATGACAAAAAATTAATTCAACAAATTATAATTCAACAAATTAATCATTATAATTCAACATTAACAATTATAATTCAACAAATTAATCAATAATTATATTCAAAACAATAAAAAATATGACAAAAAATTAATTCAACAAATTATAATTCAACAAATTAATCATTATAATTCAACATTAACAATTATAATTCAACAAATTAATCAATAATTATATTCAAAACAATAAAAAATATGACAAAAAATAAATTCAATAAATTCAACAAATTATAATTCAACAAATTAATCATTATAATTCAACATTAACAATTATAATTCAACAAATTAATCAATAATTATATTCAAAACAATAAAAAATATGACAAAAAATTAATTCAATAAATTCAACAAATTATACTTCAACAAATTAATCATTATAATTCAACATTAACAATTATAATTCAACAAATTAATCATTATAATTATGACAACAAAACAATAAAAAATATTCAAAAAAAAAAAAAAAACCTACATCAATAAAAGGAACGAAATATACATACCTTAATAATGTGACAAATTCAAAATTTTATCTACATTACCAAAAAAAACACCAAAACAACAAAACAACAAAAATAAAAACAACTAAAAGTAAATTAAAAGTAAATAAAATAAATTGGAAAAAAACACATACCTTTTAATTTGAGGAAGATTCACAACACTAAATCTTGCTAGAGATTGAAGGTGAAATTCTTGAAGGATTCAAAAATCTAAGGTGCAGCGGCGCGGGGAGAAGAGAAGAGAAGCGGCGCGGGGAGAAGAAGAAAAAATGAGGCGAAGCGGCGGGGGCTGGAACTTATAGGGCAGTTTTACCGACGGCATCACCGACGGACTTAATATCCGTCGGTAACAGGTCAAAAATTCCGTCGGTAACAGGTTAAAAATCCGTCGGTATTTTTTGAATTTCGCACCGAATTTTTAAAAACCCTCCATATTTTTCTACGTCCGTCGGTGATTCTGTCGGTAATATGACAAGTTCAGAGGCGCATTAATTCACACACTTTGGAAATCGCGCGGTTCGTCGGTATTTCTGTCGGTAATATGTGTGACCGACAAATTATCGACAGAAATATTTCGTCGGTATTAGCGTTGAAAAATCAGTCGGTGAATCCATCGGTGATTGTGGCATTTTGTTGTAAAGATTTTCGAACTCTCTGTGAGATACCGACGGAATAGAATCCGTCGGTATACCCGTCGATGATTGTGGCATTTTGTTGTAAATGTTTTCGAACTCTCTGTGAGATGCCGACGGATTTAATTACGTCGGTATACCCGTCGGTGAAGGTGGCATTTTGTTGTAATTATTTTTGAACTCTCTGTGAGATACCGACGGACTAGAATTCTCGGTGTATGTGTCGGTGAATCCATCGGTAATGTCGTCGGTGTTGGTGGCATTTCGAGTAATTAATTTCGAACTGTCTGTGAGATACCGATGGTTGGTTATCCGTCGGTAAGTTTGCATTATGCAGGAAAGGTTGTCTTTGTATTGCCTGTTTACCTTCCTGCAAAAACTTAACTGATAAACTATCCATCACATAAAACAATAACCACATTGCTTAAACAGTAAATATTTTGTTTTACAAAATACATCATCTATAATCTAAATTACATGAGACAAATGTTTTTACATAGGGCTTCATTTTCATAATTAGTCGGAATTTTCTTCTTCTTCCTCATCAATTGAATTGTCATCATCTTCATCGCAATCTTCAATACGGATATCATCTTCTTCATCGACATTTGCTTGTCCGCTTGAGCTGAGAACAACATTCAACTCCTCTCCGTCAATATCAACAAGACTATCATCGAGAACTCAAAAATTTGAATTTTCTTCCAATTCAATCGAAGGAGCAACTCGATATGGTTCAACCAACTCACGAACTTGAAAGACTTCATCTCGCACACTTGTGTCTTCGTTCTCATCCTGAACAACCTCGACACGACCCCGTGGTTTCGTTTTTAAAACGGACAACCAATCAACTCTTGATCGATCCTTTCTAAATGAAGGGGTGTATGTGTAATAAACTTGTTGACATTGCTTTGCGAAAACAAAGACATCGTTTATGTTGCGGAGTCTAGCTTTTGAGTTGATTTCGACCAGACCATGGTGCTGATCAATTTTGATTCCTCTCTCCGTCGTGTCATACCAATAGCATTTGAATAAAAACACTTTATTCTGCTCGCTATGATATTGCAGTTCGACGACCTCTTCTAATCTACCATAGTAGTCAACTTCTAACTGGCTACTTGTGGATCCCTTAACACAAACACCGCAGTTGTATGTCTTTCTTCCTTGCCCGTATTCTTCAGTATGGAAAACATATCCATTGACAAAATACCCGTTGTAGCACTTAACTTTTCTCTTAGGGCCAAGGCTTAGTGAAGACAATGACTTGGGCGCACTCCTTCTCATTTGATAAACCTTGTAAATATATGTAATTAAATGTACATCAATACACGGTAAATGAACGAGAATCTTGTAATGACATGCATACGTTAAAATGAGTTTGTGATAGTGCTTACATGTGTTCTGAACCATGTGGCAAATTGTTCATCTTGTAATTGAAAGATCTGGGATTCGGTCAGCTGCGAGTTATTGGAGAGCAAATATTGTCGATGTTGCCTGCAAGTGATAATGAGTGTATGATATTACAATATATAATTAACAGTATATTACTGACAAAGTTTAATTAGTATTACACATATATAGACTTATTGAATAAATGGTCTCAGCTCATCACAGTTAAATAGAACATAGTTGTGTGCTTGTTTGAATTCTATTTCCGACAAATATCTTCCTCTTACGACATTTTTAGGTGTGGGTCGTCCAGTATTGGAGAATATTGACAAGTTCCCACTAGAAGGCACTTCACCGCCATCGTCATGCCGTGGAACGCGATTGATTCTTGTTCTCAGATGAGGTTCGAAATAGTACGAGATAAATGTTGATATCTCTTCAACAATATAGGCCTCAGATATCAAAGCCTCAACATGCGCCTTGTTCTTAACCTTTTTTTTTAGATTAAACAAGTACCTGCATTGAAGTACAATTCAAGTATTTTCAAATAAGAAAAACATAGAAAATACTTTAAGATATGAATTTCATTGCAACTGTAATATCTCACTGTTCGAATGGGTACATCCATCTATACTGGACCGGTCCTCCAGCTTTTGCCTCGAACGGTAGATGTATAGGGAGATGCTCCATTGAGTCAAAAAATGAAGGAGGGAATATCATCTCAAGTTTGCATAGTGTCTCGATGATATTTGTTTGAAGCATCTCAATGTGCTCAACATTCATCTTGCTGGAGCATATATCTCTAAAGAAATGACTGATCTCCGTTAGTACATCCCATATTCCCTTTGGCAACAAATCACGAAAAGCTAATGGGATGAGTGTTTGCATAAACACGTGGCAGTCATGACTCTTCATTCCATACAATCTGCAGTCCTCTATGTTAACAAGCCTTGATATGTTCGATGCATGTCCATCCGGGAAACGCAGACTCTTAAGCCATTTGTAGACTAGCAGTTGTGTGTTTTTCTCTAACACGAAGCTTGCCCTTGGTTTTGCAACCCGTGACTCATCATAAACCAACTCCATATTTTTACGGTTACAGTGTAAAGCTATATCCAATCTAGCCTTCATGTTGTCCTTTGTCTTCCCCTTCACATCCATGACGGTGTTGAAAATATTCTCAAACACGTTCTTTTTGATGTGCATGACGTCAAGGTTATGGCGGAGAAGATTAGTCTTCCAATACGGAAGCTCCCAAAAGATACTTCGCTTTACCCAATTATAGGTCAAACCAAAACCAGGAAACTTTTGCTTACCTGATTGAAGGCCAAACACAATGTCACCGTACTCTGATAGAACATGATGCAATTCTTCACCAGAAAAACACGGGGATGCAACATCTTTTTCAACTCTACCAACAAAGAAATCTTTTTTGTTCTTTCTGAACCTATGATTAAGTGGCAAGAAGCGACGGTGACAGTAAAAAAAAAAAGCTTTACCTCTGTTTGCTAGCGTGAATGCCTTATTGTTTTCCATGCAGTATGGACATGCGAGTTTCCCATGCGTGCTCCAACCAGAAAGCATTCCATAAGCTGGAAAATCACTGATAGTCCACATCAAAGCCGCCCTCATAAGGAAATTTTGTTTCCTCGATATATCATAAGTCAGAGATCCGGAGGACCACAACTGCGCCAGCTCATCTATCAACGGTCGAAGACAAACATCTATATTCCGCCCCGGGCTGCTTGGACCGGGTATGACAGTAGATAGAAACATGAACTCCGGCCTCATACACATTCCCGGTGGCAAGTTATAAACTGTGAGAATGACCGGCCAACAAGAATAGGGAGCAGCAAATGACCCAAATGGGTTGAACCCGTCTGTACACAACCCAAGTCGAACATTCCTTGATTCAGCAGAAAAGTCAGGATGAACACTGTTAAAGCGTTTCCACGCTTCGCCGTCAGAAGGATGCACCATCACACCATCAACGACATCGTGTGTTTGGTGCCATGTCATGTGCTCAGCAGTCCTTGGTGACATAAATAACCTCTGCAGTCTAGGTGTGATCGGGAAATATCTAAGTTTTTTATATGCCACTAGAGTCTTCCCCCTGCCAGTTCTGGGTTTGTAACGGGAATGCCCGCATGTCATGCACTCAGTCATCTCAGCATTTTCAAGGTAGTATAACATACAGAAGTTAGGGCACATGTCAATTTTCTGGTATCCTAAACCGAGGGGTTTCATCATGGACTTCGCAGCATAAAAGTTCTCTTTGAGCATGTTCCCTTCAGGTAAAATGCTTCTTGCCCAATCAATAATTTTGTCATACCCGGCCTCACTCAACCCGTGATCTGACTTGATGGTGAACACCTGTGCCACGACCGATAATTTACTGTGGTTTGTGCAGCCATCTGACACGACCAAAAGATTGATGTCTTCTCCCAAGTGCAGGAGTGTCGAAGTAATAAATAACCCGGCAAGACCGGGGTCGAACCACAGAGAGGTTAATTGTATAAATTATAAATAACAACAAAACAATAATAATAATAGCAACAATAACAACAATAATAATAACAATAACAGTAATAGTAATAATAATATTAATAGTAATAATAATATTAATAGTAATAATAATAATAATAGTAATAATAATAATAATACTCAGTACGTGGCGTTGTTATACCTGAGAATGATCTAAAAGATCGGGTCACAGGTTTCCAGCCTATATACTGAGTTTATGGAAAGATCAAAGAGATATATTATATAATATAAACAGATTTCTGATGCGAATGAACAAGGCAAGACCAACAATGTCAGGATCCTTGATCAAACACAGAGCATACTTAACATACATAAAATATAACAAGAATGTAAATAATAATAATAATAATAATAATAATAGTAATAATATTAGTAGTAGTAGTAATAATAACAATAAAAGAAGAGGAGGAAGAAATTAATGAGAACTTTGAGATGGAAGATTAATGTAAGGATTAAACAATGATAAAAATAAATGTCAAGGTTAGAGGATCCACCAATGGTATTTCAAACAAGTATAGTATAAACTCTTATTACTCAATTTGGAAACCACACACGAAGGAGGTTCCATTCGGATGATTTGTCATTAATAGCTCATTATAAATTATCAACATGATCATATTAATTATCTCATTTACATAACACCAAACTTTTAAATATTATCAGGAATTCATGATGTTAATTGATGTTAACAACAAATCAAGTACCTTTCATAGCCCAGGTGTAGGTAATACCATACGGTTGGGCTATGAGAGTGCCAAGCATTTGTTGTACCAAGTATTATACAACACAAATTTAGATTAACCATTTAACAAGCAAGGTATTAAGAATTAGTAAGATAAAAAGATAAGACATGTTAATATTAAACATTAAGGTTCATATTGAGTTTATACCATACTTGTTCTTACACCATTAGTGTAACCTTTTCACCTTGACATAATAAACTTAGCCAAACATAAAGAAGAAGAGAACATAAATAAACAAAACAAGAACATAAATAAAATACAAGTTAACTAAGGAAAGGAAAGGAAATGAAAAGCATAAACAAGAAATTAATGAAAGCAAAACTTAAGAATTACAAAAATATAAAGAGAGAAAATAAAGAGCATGAACTTGATCTGAACAACCAAGCCCCTAAATACATGGCAAATGCCTCCTTTTATAGGCCAAAATTCGGAATTATTGCTTTGATGACTCATTGTTGAGTGGGTGGCCAACTTTTGACTTAGTGAAAATCCTTATCATCTTGTCTAAATAAAACGAAAATGCTAGCATCAGAACTGGGTCCACTTGAAAGCATGAAAGTTGTAGGAAATTGACTCAGCTTTCCAGAAAAAAAAGTGGAGGTGATTTGGACTTCTAGAACTTCAGATATGGGCCAAACACTGAACAGTATTTGGGCTGCAGGACAGATTCGGACTTCTCCGTTGTTGCTATAATTTGGACTTGAAAACGGCCTTCTTAGATCTTGATGTCCAAATGAAAGTTGTAGGCCTATGTCTTATCAAATCTCTGTAAACATTTCAGATCATTTGGATATCTAGAACTCGAGATATGACCCAATTACCAAATAGTGTTCCGGTTTGGACTGCACCAACGTCTCTTTTCTAAGCTTCACCCTTCTTTATCTTCAAAATTTCAGTAGTTGAATTCATCAATCAATCCTTTGATTTACGTGATATGCCTGCATTTAAGATGAACATTTACCATATATTAGGGTATTTTATAATATTAGACTTGTTATTATAAAACATGCTTTAGTTAAGGAGTTATTAATACTTTAAGTGCAAAATGATGATATAAACCCTTGATAAACATGCACTTTTAAGTACTAATCACACCCCCCAACCAACTTATTACTAGTCCCTAGTAATCAAAGCGTTAAAATAGAAAAACAATTTGCAAGTTCCACAAAGCAAGGCATTCATCATTCAACTTCCATTAATCTATCCAGATAAACAAACTCTCATTTCTGCTTCATATTTCGTAAACAAGATATTAATAAACCTTCTTTTTATGTGCTCAATGTATGAAAACATATATGATGGGGCTATTGTTGGAAGAAAACAATATTATGTTCTAATGTTTAAGGTTAACTTCCTTGGGTTGGGATTATTTTTTTCTTCCTTTTTTTTTTTTTTTTTTTTTCTATTTACACATACAACTTAAAACACAATGCATCTTTAACCCATGTAACGAGCTTTAGGCTAATGACTCCCAGACCAGTTGGTCTTAGGGCATTAGGTGTTGAGACACCTCTACGAGCTTAGCAACTCGGGTTGCAGATACTGATACGTAGATAGTGCAATGTTTGATTCCCTTAAGCTTTTCTCCTTAACCCATGTAACAAGCTTTAGGCCAATAGCTCCCAAGTCAGTTGACTTTAGGGTATTAAGTGTTAAAACACCCCTTCGGGCTTAATTGCTTAGGTTAGGGAGGCTACGAAACCAAACTTATCTACGTTTTTATTCATCATTATTATTTATTCACCAAACTTTGTTTTTTTTTTTTTGTTTTTTTTTTATGCAAATTATGTACTATCCCTTTCCCTTAGTTGTTACCGTTAACAAAAGAACATAAATAATGTAATAATCCAATGTGCAACCCATAATCATATGTTAAAGCGTGTGTGTGTGAAAATGAAGATATAAGAATACTTGTTAAATGAGCATATGAGCAGAATCAATTGTTAACAATATGAGAGTTTGTAAACTTAGATATTTCAAGAAGTATTCTGATAGACCTTGTTAAGAATGTTTACTAAGATGCGTCTCAAGAGTCACTTTAACAAAAGAACTCCTTTTACTCTGCCATCCTAGCAACAACAGTTTTGCAAATAGTTTATGAAATAGAAAACACAGTTTTTTTTTTTTTTTACTACTACCCTTTCCCCCCAACCAAAATGAGACATTGTCCTCAATGTTTTAAGGTAGAAAGATAGAGTATAGAAGACATCACCTGAAATAACGAACACTGACAAACCTGAAACACACTTAAACAAATAGAAGAAACAACAAAACACAATAATAAAACCAAAAGACACAAAGTTTTTACAAACGAAGGCTCAAATCCAATCTAAGCTTTTTACGGCTTTCCTGAGTTGACCAATTTATGCGACTCATGGAAGGATTAATGACAGGGATGAAAGATTGTAGTTGGTCAATCAATTGTTCAGTAGTAGCAGCAGAGATTATGATTTGTCGTGCTGAAGATGTTAGAAATTCCTGTTCCACAGCATGATCAAGAAAAGACAACAACTTATCATAAAAACCATTAACATTTAACAAACCTATAGGTTTATGGTGAATGTGCAGTTGGGCCCAAGAGGAAATATGAAAGATCTCTTCCAATGTGCCCAGACCACCTGGTAAGGCAATGAAGGCATCAGCATGGTTAAACATTGCATTCAGTCGATCAGACATTGTGGGCACCTGTAATTCCTCTCCAATTGTTTTTCCAATGATGTCCCCTTGTGCTAAAGCTTTGGGGACAACCCCCAAAACTTGACTACCTCCTAAAGATGCAGCTATAGACACTCCTCCCATTAACCCAAGGCTGCCTCCTCCATACACTAAATGAATCTTTCGCTCAGCTAGTACCTGACCAAGATGATTTGCTGATTCTAAAAACTCTTTTTCTTTCCCGGGACTGGATCCACCAAAAACACAAATTTTGTTTATGTGATTATTTGAGGAACCTGCCATTTCTACACACGTCTGTATTTGATGAATGTATGGGTTGAGTAGAAATAAAAGGAAGGAAGAGAAGAATTTATAGATGAGAAATTGAAAATGCAATCATACCACCTATATGTAGGCCAGCTGTAGTCTCACACACACACAAACACACACACACACACACACACACACTCTCTCTCTCTCTCTTTATTAATTATTTATTCTGAAAAAGCATATATATGTACAGGTAGTTGTGATTATGGCTCACATCTTCCCTTGGTTTTACGTCCAAGAACGGCTTAAACGCCCTCTATGGGTCGGGGATAGGCTTCCCATCCAGTTTTCTTAAAAACTGGCAAACAGGGTCTTTTTTAGTCAGATTCCCAAGACTAAGTCGAGCATGTTCTTTATGGAATTGGGGCCATAAATCATAAATTGCACGATGCACATCTCCACTAGGGTGCGTCTCAAGAGTCAATAGAAGATTATCTAAAGACCCCTTACTCAGGCCATCCTTAATGAATTGTATTTTATCTTCACGGTTTACAGATACCATTCCTAAAGAACGACATGTCGCATTACAAGTCCATCTGGCACATCGGTGACAGACTTTCAGTCGTTTTGCACGACGTTTCTTTGCAAAAGTGCTTTTACCTGTTCCAGGCATGTATGAAATGAAAGAATTGGAGGACTCACCTGATAATCAGACCTTTGCTTCAATCAGCCAGCGAATTTCTTCAGGAATTCCATGGTTCATTAACAACCTCAATCTTGCACATCTAGCACGGTAAATTTTTGTAATCGCATTCTGAGGCAGAGCGGGAAAATACTTTTTTAATTTTTCAAGAGTGGTGTCCATTTTCAATTAAGAATTGGGGGAGAGATTCAAAGAAAGAAGAAAGAGCAGAGAATTGCACAATTATATACACAGATATCAGTTATCATGGGAAACTGAAAGAACCGACTTAAAAGTCACGGAGTACCGTTATCCGCCATTTGACCGGGGTGAGAGAAACTAGCAAAACAAAAGATATACCAAAACAAACACAAAACAATGTGAGAAAAAGAATCAATCTTTATATACAGGATCACTCAATTCAATAGTCATTTTCAACTGAAAAATTGTCAAAATAAACTTTCAACCGATGCCCATTTACCTTGAAAACATTGCCATTCTTTGGATTTTCGATATCACAGGCCCCATATGGATACACATATTTCACAATAAAAGGACCACTCCATCTTGATCTTAGTTTTCCAGGAAATAAATGGAGTCGAGAATTATAAAGCAAGACTTTTTGACCAACATTGAATGTTTTTCGCAGTATTTTCTTGTCATGAAACTCTTTGATTCTTGCTGTATGAATTCTTGAATTGTCATATGCATCATTTCTTATTTCCTCAAGCTCATTTATTTGCAATTTTCTCAGCTGACTAGCATCATCAATGTTTGAATTGAAAGCTTTAATAGCCCAATAAGCTTTATGTTCAATTTCCACAGGCAAGTGACAAGGTTTTCCATAGACTAGTCTATAAGGTGACATACCTAATGATGTTTTATATGCAGTTCGATAAGCCCAAAGTGCATCATTAAGTCTTAAAGACCAGTTTTTCCGATTAGGGTTCACCGTTTTCTCCAAGATTTGTTTGATCTCCCTATTAGCAAGTTCTACCTGTCCACTCGTCTGAGGGTGATAAGGGGTGGCAACTTTGTGTGTGATTCCATATTTCTTCATTAAAGATTCAAATGGCTTGTTGCAGAAATGTGTTCCACCATCACTTATCATGGCTCGAGGGATTCCGAATCGACTTAAAATGTTTTCTTTCAAAAATTTTATCACTGTTTTGTGATCATTGGTTCTACTTGGAATTGCCTCTATCCATTTTGAAACATAATCTACTGCAACCAATATATACAAGAAACCAAATGATGGAGGAAATGGACCCATAAAATCTATACCCCAACAATCAAAGATCTCAATGACAAGAATAGGATTTAAAGGCATCATGTGACGTTTTGAAATAGATCCCAACTTTTGACAATTTTCACAAGTCTTGCAGAATGCATGTGAGTCTTTGAACATGGTGGGCCAGTAAAATCCACTTTGTAAGATTTTTGCAGTTGTCTTTCTTGATGAGAAATGACCCCCACATGCCTCAGAATGACAAAATTTAATGACATTACTTACCTCATTGTCAGGAATGCATCTTCGAAATATTTGATCAGGACAATATTTGAACAAATAAGGGTCATCCCAATAAAAGTTCTTCACTTCGTTCAAGAACTTTCTTTTGTCTTGGGTACTCCAATGAGCTGGCAATTGTCCTGAAACAAGAAAATTAACAATATTAGCAAACCAAGGCATCGTAGAGACAGAAAATAAAGATTCATCAGGAAAGTAGTCATCGATTGGTGTGATGTCAGATCTCGAATCGGTTGTCAATCTTGACAAATGATCCGCGACAACATTTTCGGTGCCTTTCTTGTCTTTGATTGTGATATCAAATTCTTGAAGTAACAAAATCCACCGCACCAATCTAGCCTTAGAATCTTTCTTAGAGAGAAGATATTTCAATGCTGCATGATCACTAAAAACAACAACAGGTGAGCCAACAAGATAAGATCTGAACTTGTCACATGCAAATACTACTGGCAAGTAATTCTTTTTCAGTGGTAGTGTAATTCATTTGAGCACTATTTAAAGTTTTACTTGCATAGGAAATCACATAAGGTTTCTTATCTTTTCTTTGTCCCAAGACAGCACCCACGGCATAATCACTAGCGTCACACATTATTTCAAAGGTAATGACCAATCAGGAGGTTGAATGACAGGAGCAGAAGTAAGCAAACTTTAAGTTAACAAAAGCTTTTTCACATTGTTCAGTCCATTCAAAAACAGTTTCCTTTGATAGAAGGTTACACAATGGTTTAGATATTACACTAAAATCTTTGATGAACCTTCTGTAAAAACCAGCATGTCCTAAGAATGATCTAACATCTTTAACAGATTTTGGTGTTGGTAAGTTGGCAATTAACTCGATTTTAGATTTGTCAACCTCAATTCCTGTCGATGAAACAATGTGACCAAGTACAATGCCGTTTGTTACCATAAAGTGACATTTTTCCCAATTCAGTACAAGATTCTTCTCTTCACACCTGTTCAAAACCTTTTCCAAGTTAGTTAAGCAATCATCAAATGAATCACCAAAAACAGAAAAATCATCCATAAAAATCTCAAGAAAACGTTCAACCATATCACTGAATTTGCTAAGCATGCATCTTTGAAACGTGGCTGGTGCATTACATAAACCCAAAAGGCATTCTTGATATGCAAAAGTACCAATGGACAAGTGAAAGTAGTCTTCTCTGATCTTCCAATGCAATTTCCAATTTGATTGTAACCTGAATAGCCATCTAGGAAACGAATAAAATTCATGACCTGCAACTCTTTCTAAGGATTTTGATCCATTGAAAGGTAAGGAAAATGATCTTTTCTAGTCATTAAATTAAGTTTCATATAGTCAATTGCACATGACGCCAACCAGTAATAGTCCGAGTTGGAATTAACTCATTTTTCTCATTTGTTATCACAGAGTGACTCCGACTTTTGGGTACAACTTGGGTCGGACTTACCCATTTGCTGTCAGAAATAGGACTAAATGATTCCATTCTCTAGAAGGTTTAATGACTTCATTTTTCACTACTTCTTTCATAATTTAGGAATTAAGTCTTCGTTGCATTCTCTAGATGGTTTAGCATTTTCCTCCAAATAAATTCTGTGTGTGCAAATCAAAAGGACTAATTCCTTTTATGTCAGCTATGGTCCCCATCCTAATACATTTTTGTGCATTTTCAGAGTCTGTAGTTAAACTTACCTTCTTGATGTGCATTAAGTTTGGAAGAGATTATTACCGGAAAAGTTTTATTTTCTCCAAAAAATGAGTATTTGAGGTTGACTGGTAACTGCTTTCAAATCAAGTTTTGGTGGTTGAATACTTGAAGGTATGGACTCAATTGATTGTGGTGGGCAATTCTTCAATTTGTGGTCTCCAATTACATGCCTTTACTTCGTCCTGAAATAAACCATTTGCAACTCGTCAGGTTCATCAATCTCAGTTCATTAGAAGTGGTTTGAAATGATCATGAAACTAATTTTTCAATAAAGTCCACTTCCTGTAAATCATTATCATCTCCAGGTTGCTTGCAAATGTTGAAAATATTCATCTCCAATGTCATGTTTCCAAATGATAGCTTCATCAGTCCATTCCTACAATTAATCAATGCATTAGAAGTTGCAAGAAATGGACGTCCTAAAATAACAGGAATTGAATTACATGCTTCAACAGGTTGTGTATCCAAGACAATAAAATCTACAGGGTAAATGAATTTATCAACTTGTACTAACACATCTTCAACTATTCCTCTAGGCCACTTTTACAGATCTATCAGCAAGTAAAAGAGTTACAGAAGTTGGTTTTAACACTCACCTAGATTGAGACTTTGAAAAACCGAATATGGAAGTAAATTCACACTAGCTCCAAGATCAAGTAAAGCTCTTTCAATTTTATGTTCTCCAATAAAGCCAGAAATTGTAGGACAACCAGGGTCTTTATATTTCAAAGCATATTGGTTCTGAATAATAGCACTTACTTGTTCGGCTAAAAATGCTTTCTTTTTCACATTCAGTTTTCTCTTTCACAGTGCATAGATCTTTCAAAAATTTAGCATAGAAAGGTACATGTTTAATAGCATCCAACAAAGGTATATTGATCCTTACCTGTTTGAAAATTTCAAGGATTTTCAGAATTGTGATTGACTTTCCTTTGTTTGGGTCATGGCATGAGGAAATGGAAGTGCTGGCGGAGAATCAGTCTTTTCTTCACAATGTTCAAATTCAACCCCCTTCCTTACCCTCAGAGATTGACTCATCATCTTTCTCACAAGGTTCAAGAGTGGGTTTTTCAATAGCCTTACCACTGCGAAGAGTGATGACTGATTTGACTTGATCATGTGTTGGCTTTCGGAACTACTTGCATTTGTATTGTATTGCCCCTTTGGATTTTGCTGTGGTTGAGATGGAAACTTACCTTTCTCTTGAAAACTGAGAGCAGATGTGAATTTTGCAAGAGCATCTTTAAAATTTGTCATGCTTTGAGTAAGTTGAGTGTTGATTGTCTCTTGCTTTTCAATGAATGCATGCAATGTTTCCTCAAGATTTCTTCTAGGAGGTGGAGCATAAGGAGGTGCATATCCATGAAGAATTTTGGAAATTATGGTGTGCTTGAAACGGTGGCTGTTGAAGTTTGTGCATTATTGTTATCACTCTTCCAACTGAAATTTGGGTGATTTCTCCAACCAGGATTGTATGTTTGCGGAGTATGGGTTATGGATTGGGCCTTTGGAAACTGTTTTAAAGCATGGGCTTGTTCATGGAGGCATTCACTTGAAAGAAGGCAAAGTTGGACAGTCATTGGTTATATGTTCATTTGATTCACAG
The DNA here is from genome assembly GCA_018804465.1 of Populus tomentosa. Taxonomy (NCBI): domain Eukaryota; kingdom Viridiplantae; phylum Streptophyta; class Magnoliopsida; order Malpighiales; family Salicaceae; genus Populus; species Populus tomentosa. The sequence continues at coordinate 14,992,195 of CM031969.1, read as the reverse complement.
ATTTGACACACAATGTCTTGAACAGATTTTAATTGACCACTCTTTTTCAATTCTAGTGCCTCGACTTTTCTAGCTAAAGAGTGTAAACTTGGCTGGGAGGTCATGATCTTCCCTAAGGTCTATACATACCTCCACTAGATGTATGAGGTTGGGTTTTACTTGGTGCCTCATAAGTTGCCCTTAGTGTCCCAATTTTGCGCAATGTTCAGCTAGTAAGTCTAGGTACTCCATTGCTTCATTAGGGTCTTTATCTTCAAAAGTTCCATTGCACATCAATTCAACCATTTGCCTATCTTAGGTGTTAATCCTTCATAAAATTGTGAAACCAATCTCCATGTTTCAAAACCATGATGAGGGCAAGTATTAAGGCAAGTCTTCGATACCTATCCCAACATGGTAAAATGTTTCACTTGGTTTTGAGTGAAAGTGGTGATTTGTCTTTGAAAGAGTTGGTTCTGTGAGATGGGAAAAAACTTCTTTAAAAATTGTTGTTGCATTTCATCCCAAGCACGAATGGATCCTGCTCTAAGATTTTGTAGCCATGTTTTTATGCTTTATCTTTTAAGGAAAAAGGAAAAAAGCTTTAATCGAATGGTGTTCATGCTACAATTTAAGTCATTATAGGTGTTACAAACTTCTTCAAATTCTCTCAAATGCAAGTATGGATTTTCTAGATCTAAGCCATGAAAAGAAGGTAAAAGTTGAATAATGCCTGGCTTAAAATTAAAATGGGATGCATCAGGAGGGAAAACTAGTAGGCATGAGGGTGCACTTGTTCTTGTATGATTCATGTGGTCTCTAAGGGTCCTAACACGGTTATTCTCATTATTCTCATTAGTGAAGTGGACTTGGTTATCTTCTCGGCCATAGTTTCCTGAAAATGATAGAGGATACACTAGTAGAAAGTCTACAACGCTAATGTACGTGACCAAACACTCATGCACGTTGTAAGAAAGAGAATAAAAGGAAGAAGAAAAACAAAAGAAAAAGAAACAAAAGAAAGAAAAAAAAAGAAAACAAAGTTAGATACAAGAAAGTGAAAGAGAAAACAAAATAAATACTATGATTTGTACAAGAAAATACCTCCCGGCAACGGCGCCAAAACTTGACACGACCAAAGATTGATGTCTTCTCCCAAGTGCAGGAGTGTCGAAGTAATAAATAACCCGGCAAGA
>CM031969.1:13583920-13771211 GCA_018804465.1 Populus tomentosa | reverse complement strand
AGAATTAAAACAAGGCTAAGAAAGCATTTAGGAATACGTTGAAATCGCGTTCCCATAAAAATCTAATTTTGTTTTTGTTAAAATTTAATATAGTTTGTATGTTTTGAATCGTTTTGATGTGTTGATGTCAAAAATAATTTTTAAAAAATAAAAAAATCATTGACATGCATTTCAATACGAAAAATTATTTAAAAAGCAATCACTATTACAATGCCACACATACTCTAAAAAGGATAAAAAGAAACATAAAAGATTTATACAACAAATTGAACTTCAAAAAAATAAAAAATAAAAATTTTGAAGTTTACACTGCAATCCGCATTGTGTCGCGATGCAGTAAAAACAGCATCTGTATACTTCAAAATTTCCCTCATCCCTTCTCTGTCTCTCCCCTCTCTTCACTATTTCTACAGAAACACTTTTATAAGCTTTGCCCATAATTTACCAAATCTAAAATGTTATTTGTATTTTTTAATGCAAGAGCATTTGGTACCCTGAGCTTTAACTATATTCAAGTTATTCACCCACAGTTGTAACTGAATAAGATCGTTCATGGCAGATGCATGATGCATGAATGAGTGGAATATGTTGTCCTTACAGCCTCGACCATTGCAAGCTTAGGGAGAACACTTGCCAGCACACAACATACATGGCCTGCTCCTCCAACTCATGTGTTGGGGTCCAGAATTGCCTTAAAACCGATTCTACTTAAGAATTCTACCAGAAGAGAACTTTTCAAGAATATCAAATAATCCATTACTAGGGCCCCGTTTCATATCTCATTAGCGCTTGATTTCTGTTCCTGGGCCAGCCTTGTATGGGATTGGGTTAGTCGCCCTCGTTGGTGAAACCCATTTCCAGGTTCACGGAAAGAACTGGAAAGGAAAAGGGGTTATCTTTAAAGCTTTTTTCCTGTCGTGGAACAGGTGAGACACTGTTACACACTAACAGAGGGATAAAAAATGAACAAATCCAAAAAGATACAGAAAATTGTTTTGCACCCCTCAAAGCCCCTCCAACACTTCTTTTCATAAGTACTATTTCGTCTCCTTCCTCAGATTATATAGAGTTTGAACTTTGAACTATGCATGCATGTAATGTAACTGTGATGTATACTGGTGGTCTCCTTTTCTTTCGGTTTTTTTTTTTTCAGAAAGAACACTGTAGCATTACTGTCTAAGTTGTTATATCACATGTGGGGTCAATATTGGTGTAACAGTAGCCCTTTTAAGACCATGATTCTCGGTAGTCAATGCTGTTTCCCTCTTCAGCTTCACTGTTCAACTGCTTCCTCTCTTTCTCTCATCACTTGTGCTTTACATCAAAATGAGGCACATGCCTGAGACCAAACCAACCTCTCGCTAGTGACTACTAGACCTTAGGTATAAACTTCACCAGAGACTAGTCCAGAAGATTCCTCTACTTGTTTTAAATCGAGATCATTGCAGTGACCCTCCTCACAACCATGGATCTCACTGCTCCAAAATACTTTCAACCTCCTCCTGTTTTTGTTCCTAATGGGGTATAAGAATTCACATAATTTGTTTTTCTTCTCTTACTGTCTTTTTATGTCTCTTTTGGGTTTTGAGATTTTCGGTACTGATAACATGTTGGCTTGTTGTGTTGTGGGGGTGTGTTTGTGATTTTAGGAACCAGCATTGGAGACCAAGACCAGCACAAGCTTCTATGTGAAGGTTAAGGAAAATCCATTTGCAGACTCCTTTCAAGACCCACTGTGCAAGCTCAATCTCAAGGAGACATCTGAGTTTGTCAAATCATTTCCAATGGCAAATAGCAGCGCCGAATGCAGAGGATTTCTTGAAGTTTCAGTTCCAAGGAGAACAGAGGGAGTGAACTCAGTTACACAGAGAAGAGTAGAAGCTCCTCCTACTCCTGGTAGGCCAGTATTTAGCTTCAGTGTTGGTAATCTTGCAAAAAAGAGCTTTCCATCCAAGTGGGATGATGCAGAGAAGTGGCTGATAAGCAGTTCTTGCCACGAGTCTCCTGCTCATGTCATAAAGCCATCACCAGAGTCTTCAAAGATTCACAAACAATGTGATAATTTTAGGCAGCAAATAGAGGTATTTGCGGAGAAATCAAGGGTTATGGAGGAAAAAGCACCAAAAGTTACTACCAGCTTTCAAGGGTCAGTGGCTTTGGACCAACATAACTCAGCCACAGCTTTTAATGGGACTTCTGTTTCTGCTGATATGCTTCTAAAAGGTAGAATTTATCTTCATTTCAGCTTTAATGGAACCTCGATGACCCATTTGGCGTTTACTTCTCATTGTCCATTTTTCGCCCCTCTATTATCCTAATGACACTCTATTATTATTCACCTGTCTTTTAAAAGCTCAACAGAGACTCGAACTTTTCTCTCCACTGTTTAACTTCCTGGTCCACTTCAACTATACACTGCTGTTTGACCATGCTTGTTTATGGGAGATTTTGTTGCTGCAGCAAATTAAGTAATGTGGACAATGTTATTCAACTTAGAATTAAGTTGCCCAGAATTTGAGAAAAGCAACAGAATATGGACTGGTATGAAATTATATGCAAATCGTTGTTTTGCTGGGGAAAAAATGATGCAGAGTTTTTGTTGCTTTGCTTTTTCACCTTTACTGTGCAACCAAAGGAGCGAGTCGATTCTTCTAAATGGTAGTACTTTACCTCGCTCATGTTATATTGTAGCTTCATGAGTCTGCATAACAAGTCCAATTAATATGTATAAAATCATTGTGCAAAATCTTCACAGTTCCATTTAGAATGCCTTTTCTCATTGAATTTAGTACTTATTTGAAGCTTGTTAATGATTGTAGATAAATTCACAAGCGAGGTGGAGCCGGTTTTACCAAGTTTTATGTATTCAGGGCCATCGAAAGAAGGTTTTCTCTTTAGAAACTTAGACAATGAAAGCATGAAAGATGCCGGCACTGAAATAATTCATGAGGTGAAACACAGAGATGTCGGGACAGAGATGACTCCACTAGGCAGTTCCATGAATTCTAGGTGCCACACCCCATTCAAGAGTTCATCGCCTGCTCGTCATAACACACCTGCCAGTAGGTCAGGCCCGTTGGCATTAGGGAACTCGGGCAGTGGCAATAATTCTATTGACATTTCACAGCTGCAAGAATGTCATCTGGCTAAGCTACATCTTGGGACGCAATATGGTTCTGTCACATCAAATTGGAGCTCAAGGGAAGAGGAAGAAGAGGAAATATCAAAGAGCCTGAGACATTTTGAAACAGGCATTGTATCTCAGAAAAGTGTTTCTGACTCAAGAGCTTCTGCATGGGAAGAAGAGGAAAAGACAAAGTGCTGCCTTAGGTAATAATATGAGCTCACAGATTTTTCAGCATTTAGCAGTTGATTTGTTTTTTTAGTGAGTTAATTGTAATTTAAGATACAGGTATCAGAGAGAGGAGGCGAAAATTCAAGCTTGGATTAACCTCGAAAGCGCAAAAGCAGAAGCGCAAACAAGAAAGCTCGAGGTACACTCGTCATCTGCCTGATTCATTTTAGTTTTTCCATGCTGTTCTTTCTTTGATGAATAATCAAGCACCATGGACAATCGAACACGAGAATATAAAATTTCTTTGCAGTAGTCCTCTCCTTTGTTTTGCCACTGGCGCTTTTCCTTAAAGTTTCTGCCCAATAATACTCCACTTTGTTGCTAATAGCAACAGTAATCATAGGCAAACTAGCAACTCACTGAACTCCTCATAGTTGGGATGGAACAAGCCATGAGAAGTAGTTGTATTTTGGTATTAGAAATTAAGTGAAGATGATCTGAGTTACCCTTGGTGTTAAGAGTATGGACAGATTATCCATGTCTATCAATTCCTGCTTGGGCATATCTACCAAATGTTTACTATAGTTGGAGGGTTTTGTCGGACTTATTGTTGGCTTAGTCGCCTCGAGTCCCTCGCAACTCTTTGACACCTCTCTTCTTTTTGTTTTCTTGACTGGTCCACCTCGTTTAGTGTGTCTTCTTTGGTTCCGTATACTCTTAACTCCATGCTTCAAGATTAAACAACTAAGAAGAAAACTAGAAGTCATCATTGTTTGAATAAATAATTCTGTAGTCTTTGTTGTAATTTTTTAGCCCAAGTGGATATCTATCGTTTTGAAGTTCGCAGCGAACAGGAATATTCACTTGAACTTAGGCTACCTTATGCTTGGAAGGCGTAGTTTTTAGTTCATATCAATAAAATAATGCCCAACTACACGATTAACAAAGGCAGCACTCCTCCAAGCTCTACTTTTCGTGCCTTGCATTCACACTTTGCAATTGGTAGGAGGTGGGGCGCACGGAGGGCCACTGGTTTCCAACTGGAAGATATAACAAAACGTAATTCCAATGAGAAACCACAATAATTTTCTATGCATTTTTGCTTGTCACCTTGCTATTTTTGGGGTTATGCATTCTTTTTATTTCGATAGTGTACCAATTATGGCTGGTTTCTGCCAATGGTGTAGTCTATAATTGAAAATCTTTTCTTGTCAAAATGAATTTTCCAGGTGAAAATACAGAAAATGAGATCGAATCTAGAAGAGAAGTTGATGAAGAGGATGGCAGTTGTGCACAGAAAAGCTGAAGAATGGAGAGCAGCAGCTCACCACCGGCACACCGAGCAGACTCAAAGGGCTAGTGTACAAGCACAGAAGATAATCATAGACAGACATAACATGCAATTTTCTGGCCACACTTCTTGTGGTTGCCTTCCTTGCAACAATAATCATTGAAACATAACAAAAGATGGATGTATCTTTAGTTCTGTAGGGATATCTATCAGAATGCAAATCTTTTTTTTTATTTTTTTTGCAAGGCTGGCATCTGAAGAATCCACTAACTCGATCAAGTCAAGGTACTAGATTTTAGTCATATCAGACAAGGCCAGTAGTCGCCTATAATTATTCAATTTTAAACCATAGATGTTGGGTCTGGAGCCTGACCTGGCCAAGGTCTCGGATCACTGGTTTAACCGCCTCGACCAATTAGAAGACATATAGGGATATGTGTGGGCTGTCATTTACCATATATTTTAAATTGCGAAGTGATGGTGTGTATGCCGGAATCAAAGACAGGAAGCTGAGCTTCTTTTGCAGCCTACCTCGAACAAGGGTGTATAAATTTCAGATTCTCTTGCAATCTTACATCCCGCATTGTTGTCCCACGTTAATGCACGCTAGGATTTAGCGAGAAAACAATCATAAGAACTATTTCGTCGTTTAATTACAAATTCAAAGGCACAGTTGCTTCACCTTACTTCCTGCATTAATAGTAATCTTATTCCATGTATTATTTCATGGAACTGCATCCCTTACTTCCTGCTAGAGGTAATTCATTTCTCAGGCTATTCACAGTAGTGCTACCTGTGAAAACATACCCCACCGGCGATGCAACAACGATGACTTTCGCTGCTTCATGTTTAATTTACACAAGGATAAGCACAAAATCAAATGTGTCAGAATTCTTTGTTCAGTACAGTAGTAGTTAGATCAAACATTAAATATCTAGTACTATCACAAATCAATTCATCAGGCTGAACATGCATGGCCAGTTCTTTAAACTGGTCATCTAGAAAGTAGAAACATAAAATAAAGTTAAATAGATGGAAAAAAACACATGGCAATTCATTCATCGCTCTCTTCAGATAGTATATGGGGTAGCTTTCCAATTTCTAACGTTTACAGTATTTGTCATTTAAGGCAGTGCCGTGGTGGAGTGGCATACATAGCTGAATACATAACTACACCTCGTCACACGCATGGCAGTCCCCGTAGAAATCAGCTGAATCCGGTCTATATATCTTGGTGTTGGTTGGTTTTCCTCGTAAACCAGCTTGTTTCTAGACCCAAATACCCAATGGAGGTCGTCACTTGCGTGACAATTGATTGCTATACCTAGCACTCATCAGTAAACTAGATATGCTCTTAGTTTGGAGAACTTGCGTATATAATTTCCTTCTGATCAGTGCCAATCAAGCTAATTAAGCTAGGATTATAAACCCTTGATCACCTTCTCCCTACAACTTAATATGCACGAAATGATTGATAAAAATCACAAGCAATATTGATTCAGATTATCCTCAAAACTTTGACTGTACCTGTGTTAAGATTTGGGACTCCCATGTAGGTAGATTTATCAGAAGGCACTTCATGACAAAAAGTAAGATCTCCGGAATATTAGCAAAGCAAGCAAACTTTTGTGTTTGCCCTGCAACGACTATTGTACAAAGTTGCAGAGCTACTTTACTCTTTTTGGCGCAGCCTCTTTTTTCTTTTTTTTTCCATCTTTTTCCAGCATTGCTATCAGAGCATCCAAGTAAAGATATTGTGTTTGTTTGTGGCTTGCACGTCAGTGTGCTCTTAGAAGTACAGATACAATTAGGCTAAGACATGCACTTATTGCGTCCACCATGTTCTTCTTTGATATCCAACCCTGTCCTTTCTAACCTTTGTTGTCTTTAACTTTTGAGTGCTGAAAGCGAACACCCAAGTTAGGTGATGTAGGCGGTAAGTTACGAGGACAAAAACAACTTCGAAAAAAAAGAGAACAAGGTTATAAATATGAATTCTAAATCCATGGTTTTATTATCTGAAAAATAAGGTTAGTGGTGTCTGCCTACTTAGATGTTTATAAAAACTTTAAATAGGTCATAAAATCATATATCTACTAAGAAATAAATGAAAATTCAAAAGCATCAAGGAAATTAACACAAAATCTAAAATAAAACAATAAATCCAAAATACATCTAAGAAGATTAACAAAATTAGCCCAAACAATAACTTTTAGATCTAATTTTAAGATATCCAATGGTCTGTTGAATGATAGAATGCTTATTAATAAGAAAATTGTTTATAGAATCATCTGAAAAAATCTAAATCTGATTCAATGACAAACCTCTTATTATCGCTATTTAAAGCCATCATCTTGGTTTGACGTGACCAGACATCTTATTGCTTCGTAAAAACATCTGTTAGGCCATCCATATAGTCCATCTATGACAAATCCCCATCCATTTATGGCATATCCTCATCCAGATACTTAAAAACTTCATTTTCCATAAGCTCCAGTGTATCATTTTTATTGGGTTGGAGAGAACTCATCCTCGAGTTCTGCTCTTCTTTTAAATAAGATGTTAAGTGTTGAACATTGAAGATATCAGAAGTCTTCAAATGATTGAGAAGGTGAAGTTTATAAGCATTGTCATTTATCTTCTACAACACTTCATAAATGCTTATCTTTCTTTCCTTCAACTTGTTATACTTACCAATTAGAAACTTGTCACGAGTAAGGATTACTCATACTAGATCACCAACCTCAAACACTACTATTCGATAATGAGTATCAGTCAAGGCTTTATACTTAACATTAATATTAGTGACTGTCTGCTTGACCTGTTTATTAACACCATATAAGTAATATGTCATACCTTTAACTTAAAGGATTGTCCATACTAGATCACCAACCTTAAATGCCACTCTCTTATAATGAGTATCAGTCAGGGCCTTATATTTAACATTAATGCCGGTGATTGTCTTCTTGACCTACTCATGAACACCATACAAGTAATATGTTATATCTTCAACTTGGATGCTCAATCGTATGATATGAGGAGCAAGTGATAACTTCAACATTCTAGAAGAATTCTTTCTATAAACGATCTCAAATGAACACAGTTGTGTAGTCTAATTATGGGACCTATTATAAGCAAACTCTACTTGCAACAAGGCCATATCCCACTGATTTGGCTTGTCTCCTACTAAACTTCATAACAAGATTTTAAGTTTACAGTTTTTAAGGCCATATCCCAAATGAACACAATTGCTTATGCTTTTCTAAATATATTATTTCTCCAACAACTTTACCACCTACCACTATAATTCTTTAGAATCCTTAAGGTTGAGTCTATATGTTGGCTTATTTGATAGGTCAGAACCTAGGATCACGTTAATCTAGTGTTGAATGTCTCTCATATAGGGCAACCTTTGGGGAGATTCTTTGGTATTATATTTTCAAATTCTGTCAAAACTCCCTGAAATTTTAAAGGATTGTTATTAGCCTTTTCATCCATAATACCATTACTAAGCATTAAATTATACACCACTATTTATTCTCTACCTCGTTCATGAATTAAGACAAAGATAACAAGTTTTTCCTCTTATTTAAATTAGTTTCAGTAGTTACCCTTTTCTTTGTAGACTCTAATATTATATACTTTCTTTTTATATTGAAGGTGTACATATTACATTGTTCATCATGCAAAACACTTTTATCATATTGTTAAAGGATGTTTAGTAATATATGACAAGTATCTATCAACATCATATCACATTAGACATTATATTAATATTTCTTCCATGATAAATAACACAAGACATCAATTATCTATGACTAACTCGGTATCTTTTTTCAGTCAAGTCAGATTTTTAGGCCTAGAGTGGTTTTCTGTTTTGAATTGTAGTTTTTTCATTATCTTTAAAAACTCAATATATTTGCAGCTACCACTATTAATTATAAAATTAAATATCTTTTCTTTAAAGGTATAAATTGACTAAAAGATATGGATGTATCACTAATTTTCACTCGAGTTACTTTTCTAAGTTAACATACTTCTTGAATAACCATGTTATCATTTTTATCTATGTGAAATATCTCCCCAATGCTATTAGAATCATCAAAGACAAGATCATATACCTTATCATGCTTTTTTTGCTGCAAATTCTTATCCAAATGACTATCTGGTTTATAATACTCATTAGTCTGATACCTTTTCTCACCATATATATATAACATCAAATTTTAAAAATAAAACCAAAACCTTGACTTATTGTTTGCTGAGGGATTGGTTTGGGTTGAGCAACCATCACTTTTTTATCATTGTTACGTTTTATTTTATAATTTTAGCTGGTCTAGAAATTTATTTTTGGCTACCCTAATAACCTGTTACTTCTTTACCATTTTATCCATTCGATAGGCTTTTAAAATTATTCATAAATATTGCAAACATAGCATATCTTGGATGGACTACTATAAAACACTTAGTATTTGGCCATTAGTTGGTTTTTTATTTTGGAAAAATCATTCCTCGTTACCAACTAATAATCCATTAGTGTAATCATCAACATATATACCTTATTTTCTTAGTGTATGGAGTCACTACTATAAAGTTTAGGCATATTTGAATGGATAGAAATTCTTCTTAATCTTATTTCAATCATAAATCATTGGCTTACCTTATCTTTCTTATGACCTTTTCAATTGCTTCCACTAAGCAAAAGTCCACCCTTTTAATATAATGATGATTAATCTTGTCCTTATTGTTTTTAGGCCTTTCTTGTACTAAAAAATTATTTCTACTTTATTCAATTAATTAATAAACTTTTCTACATGAAAGGTTCTTACAAAATCAAAAAGCTTTATTTGAAATCCTAAATCTTTATGGTACTTTTTTCTAATAAAGAGATTGCTTTCTTTTATATCTTATTTTAAAAGGGTTCTTGATATTGGCTAGGAATCTATGGTTATTATGTAAAGATAGATTGCAGAGGTTATCCAATAATTAGTAGGAGGGGACATAAGGGCTCTCAATACTACCATTTTATGTCCTCTATTACAATATCTTAAATGTTATTTTCTCAAGGATTGACCTCCTCATCTTTTTTTTACCTAAGAACATTTAATTTTGTATCTCATTTTTCAATTATAATTGTTTAGCAGGATATAATAAGAAAATAATAATTAGGAATAGTTAAGCTTTAATAACAACTTGCATAGATGGATATATAAAAAGATATCAAACAAGAATAAGAATAGAATTAAAAGGAAATGAAATTTGGTTTTCACACAAGAAACCTAACTTATATTTTATTATTAAATGAATACTTTTGAGATAGTTTGCTTTTCTAAAAAGTTTTGAACTCCTTAATTAGGTCAATAATTGATCTTTAAAGATAGAAAATTAAAATCCTAAATAAAAAAAAAGGAAACACAACAATAAATCCAAAAAGAAAAAAGAAAAATAATGAAATTAACTCGAAAAACATATGTAAGGTCTAGTTTGAGGGTTTTCCAAAGCTCTCCTAGCTAGAGTAAGTCAGGTTTTCTAGAAAATTAAGCTTATAGAATCATCTAGTGAAATTTAAGACCAATCCAACAACAAGATCGAAAGTTATGATTTTTTTAATGTTAAGTTGTACATCTGGCATGAATAGATCTCTTCTTGGGCTCAACCTAGTCTTGCTAATCCATAAATAAAAATGTTAGACTTTCCACATGACTCATTGGTGGTAAATTAACAATTGACTGTTCAAAAGTATTTGACTATTCTAACATATATATATCAATCATTAAATGAGGAATATACATATTTAACTTAATAACATTCTATTCTTAATGATGATTGCAATATGTTAGAACTATCATAATATGTTTATAGTTAGTTTGACTATATTTTAAAGTTTTTGGATTTCACTATATATATTTATTTATCTTAGAATTCATCATTTTTTTTTGAATATATTGGAGACTAGATTATTATTGGATTAATATTTTTTAAGTCAGTGTTCCTGGATCCCTTCTAAATTTACCAAATACCCATAAAGTTTGGCCTTGTATTAGTTTTTTCTTTTATGTAATCAAATCTCATCTCTTTTTATTGAAAAAAGTAAATAAATAAAATTTATATTAGTGTAATTTAGAAAATTTACTTGAGGCAAAATTATTTATTTTTGAAATTATATAATAATAATAACAACAACAACAACAATAATTTTTCTATAAATCAACTTTTTATTAGAGTTTATTTTCTCATCATGTATTTCTTTTTTAAAAAAATAAGTCAACATTAATAAGTTAAAGTTAGACATGTGGAGTTTACTTTAGCTAAATGGGGTTTTTGGAATTTTTGCATAATAATCCAATTCTCATTCCATCTCATAATTTAAATAAAAACTTTATTTTTAACCTTATAAGTTCATCTTATTCTTTGCGTATCAAAGTGTTTTCATAAAGTGTCCTTGCGTGTAAAAACTTTTTTATTATTTAGCTTTAGATTTTCATATTCTTCGAACAATAAAAGTAACCTAGGATAACTTGCATGTCAACTAAAATTAAATTTACTTTATTTTATTTTTATAAGTGGGTCTTTGCACATAAAAAATTGTTTATTATTTAACTTTTAGTTTTTAAATTTTTCATTTTTTTAACAGTAAAGATAATTTTGAAAAAGCTTTCATATTAATTAACTAAGATTAAATTTCTAATATGAAAATTTTAAAGATGGAACCCTATATCAATTTTATATATTCAAAAAACTTATTAAATTCTACTAGATGAATGACACCGGATCTTGCAAATATTATAGAATAAACTATAACAGCTAGAAAAATCACTTCATCAATATATAGTAACGTGATTTTTTTTTTTAATTTTGATCTCAATTTGTTTTTTAATTGCAACCTTCTATACCTAAATTAGTGGTCAATCACTAAAAATTTGTTAAGAAAATAACAATTCAATAAAAAAGGATAAAAGTGTAAAATATAAAGAAATCACATGGTTAATCTCAAATTCACTATAAAAAGTATTTTTTGTCCACCTATTTTCCCGCCTCTTTAGTCCTTATGAGTTTTGCAATTTTACTTTTATTTATTTCTTAGTCCCTATGTTTAAGAGAAGAGAAAGAAATTGATCAAATTATGGTATAGAGAGAGAAAATTATCATTTTGTCACAATTCAGCAGTGAAATAGTTAATATTGGTGTCAACATTTTTCATTTAATGAGAGGAGTTTGATAATGATGGGTTTTTTTTTTCTATAAATATGTTTGAAAACGTGAAATATGTTTTGTTTATAATTTCTTTTATTAGGTTGAGTTTTTTTTTTTTTAGTGATTTTAAGGTTTTTTTTGGTTGGTAAGTGGTTTATAGAGATTTTTATAATTTTTTTATATGTTTTTTGGTGAAAGTAAATCATTGATTTAAAAAGTAGATTTCATGGTGGTTATTGGATTCTAGGCACAACCTAGGTAAACAATGTGTTGTTTGCTTTTTCTTTTTTCTTTTTAAGAGAAGTGAAATATGACCTAAAAAATAATAAAGAAAGGCCTAGGCGTACTGATTTGGGTTAGCAGGTCCACACACTTGGCCTTTGTTTTAAAGACTCAAGTGGACTAGCTAACTTTAAGTTTTTTTTTTTTTAATTTTACCATTCAACGTTTTATTTTTATTAATTTTTATTAAATGCTACCTAATTTAGTACATTTAATTAATTTTGAATTTTTTTTCATATTTTATTTCAGTTTATTTTTTAGAGGTTATCGTAGTTTTAAACAAATATCAAAAATTTAGATGGTAATTAATTTTACTAGTTTTTATTTTTGTTGTCATGTAATTAAATAAAAAATAGCTAAAAAAAAAATTATTTGACCTAATGGACTTGGATCTAAGGTTTGATGGGAAATCGTAAAACCTAGGTTAATCCAAATAATACATTGTTTCAATATTTTTTTAAAAATATCATCTTGAATTTTATTTTTTAAATCAAACCATGTTTTTACTTGTCGTTCAGGCTACGTTAAAATCTATCAAGTCGGTTAGATTATATCAAATCAACTTTTGCATGATTTAATTTAAAATTTAAATTAAATAAAAATTAGATTGAGAGATTATAAAATTAACTGATTATATTAAATTTAATGACAGTTCCAAATAATTCTAATGATATAAATATTTTTTTATGTTTAATTTTTTTTTTCAGATCCACGAAATATCGCATGCCGGTCATCTAGTTTTCTCGACTAGTAGGGAAATGACCAAAAATAAAAAGCAGAGGAGGGGATTGACTTTTTACTAAAAACATAGAAACAAGCCCATTATCGATCAAAAGAAACAAGCCTATTAGATTTTAAGGATAAGGTAGATCCATAATACTCTGTTTGATTCAGCCCAAAAGCATCCCTTTTGGAAAAACCAATCACGAAACGTTTCGGACTTGTTGTCTTGTGAAACAAGTCGAGTGAGGCGAGAGAGTTCAACCCATTTATCTGATACCTACAAAAGCAAAGCAAAGCAAGGTTTTCTCTCCCGAGAACAAGTAATTGTTAAAGCATTTTAGATCCAATCAAAGATGTTTCTCACAAGGTAATGAATAGGGGCTCCGTTACTAGGTACCTATTCGTTATAGTTTCCTTCTTTCTTTCTTTTTTTGACGATTTGTGATTTTGCTTTTAAATTTTGATGAAGGACTGAGTATGATAGAGGAGTGAACACTTTCTCTCCAGAAGGAAGATTATTTCAGGTTGAATATGCCATTGAAGCCATCAAGGTAACCCTTCAAAACCCTTCCTCAAAACCCTTTTCATGTTTCCATTAAAGAAGTTCTCATCTTTTTCATTTTTTCTGAAATTTTGCTCGAAACCCATTACTGAATGTTCAATCTTGTGCGCCTTATTTAGCTATAAAAGGATTATTTTGGGATTTCTCAACTGGGTTTTGAAGAATTAGGCTTGTTAACTGATGTTTGGCAGTGATTCATTGTGATCTTACTTTTAAAACCACAGGATGCAGCAAGTTTTTGGGGGCTTTCCTTATATGATAATAATGGAGTGGCCAAGTAGTAGGAGCCTGTGAATTTACTGATAGTTGTTCTATTATCAACTGTATTTTTTGTGCATATGGGTGCTATAAGTCTTAGAAGCAGATGTTGATGACGAGCTATATGTTCTCTAGGAAATCTTGCTTGTTCTCCTTTTGAAACGAATTAGCTTTAGTAATTGCCTTTAAATGCATTAAGTGTTTAAATTATAAGTCCTCGTGATCTATCTAAATAAGCTAAAAATTTGAATGCTTAATTGTATTCATATGTGTTTATAAGAACTTGGAGAATCTCCCTCTCCCTCTCTCGTTATATGTTCATTTGAAAGCATTGATATTTCTGGTTATCAAAGAACCTAAGATTTTTTTAATTATATGAGCTCTTTAGTGTAGGAATATGAGTGTTTGTGGAGTTTCCATGTTGATGCATTATTACCCACTGTCAGGATACATCATTAATAACATATTCACAAAGAACCATAGCAATGTGGAAACTGTTACTTCTCCTTTCCAAGTAACTTGCAAAATTGTAAATTTTTTGGAAATTGTTCGTTAACTTATTATTTGTTTTTTTTTCCAACCTTACTTCACAACAATGCCTTTTTATTTTCCCTCCCCTCCCTTTCAATCTTCTCCCCTTGTGGTCTTAATTAGGTTGAGCTGCTGTTTACATGATTGAAAATGAAGTTGTGTTATTTTAATTACAGCTTGGTTCAACTGCTATTGGTTTAAAGACGAAAGAAGGTGTTGTACTTGCAGTTGAGAAGCGCATCACTTCACCTCTGCTGGTTTGTCTTTTTCTCCTTGCATCCACTTTTAATTTTTATGTTATTGCATTTTTTATTCAGCTTTGACTTGATAAACCTAAGAATGGATCACCTTGATAGGCTAGTTTGATGATTTCCTTTGTTTTTTTATTGAGGATGTAATATTTTGAATTTCCAATAGACATAATTACATATTGGAGCTCCTATGAAATGAGACTAGTGGATCTGGGCTTTCTAGTTGATTCAAAGAAGCGGCAGTTCCTTATATTTGACTTCTGATTTCTGAAGAGCTTTCTAAATTAAATAATCAATATCCATCATGATTCATAAGCTCTGGAATTTTTTCCATGTTCCAAGATTTATCTGCAGCAATCCTAAAATCTGATTGGTATGTCATATTCCGAAGAATTGTCCTGCAGTCCTACTGTTTTTATTTAACAGGTTCATCCTGTTTGTGTAGGAAGTACACTTTAACTTAGATGTAGAATTTGTTTACTGGTCACATTTGGTAATGTTTGAAATATAAATGATTATAGCTTTGTTTCAGTCATCATTTTGTTTTAATTCGCTTTTCAGGAGCCCAGTAGTGTGGAGAAAGTCATGGAAATTGATGATCATATTGGATGTGCTATGAGTGGATTGATTGCTGATGCTCGTACACTTGTTGAACATGCACGGGTTGAAACTCAGGTATGGTTGTTGATTGTAATTTTTGCTGCTGTCATGACTTAGGCATGGTGAAATAGCTCCTGCACTGATTTTTTTTTTTTCTTCTTAATTTGTCTTGCAGAACCATAGATTCTCATATGGTGAGCCCATGACAGTTGAGTCCACAACACAAGCACTCTGTGATTTGGCCCTGCGATTTGGTGAAGGTGATGAAGAATCCATGGTAATAGTTGCTTACCTTTTGATAATTTGCTTATATTTTTCTGAATTCTTCATTTATGATGTTCTTTTTGTGGTCATTTCCTAAGCTACAGCTGTTTTCATTCATTATGATGTGCCCCTATTGAGTAAGGATGTTAAAATCCTCCTTTTACTGACAAATGTTAGAGGATTGTTCTTGAATATCAGTTTCCTGTATTTATCTCTTAGATCCAATTTTTGATAGTCATGATCTCTAGGTATAGCACGTCAATACCAGGATATTTTAAACACCAGAAATGTATGATCAGCATTGTTTGTTAAGATGCTGTGGTGCATCTATTTATCATCAAGTGGTTTATGGGGAGTAAATAATGAAAACTAAAAAAACAGGTCTTGCCACCTTCTTTATTTGCTATTTTTAAGTCTTTGGAGTACTTTTGAAATTTTTTACTTTGTGCCTGATCATCCTCCTGTGTTTTGGAAGATAAGAAAAGCAAGTTTCTGTACTTGCTGCATTTACGTGTGAATGAATGTTTTTGGAACAATTTTTTCATACCATCATCTTAGGTTGAACCTGGAAATATCAATATTATAGCATTTATTCTACACCTGTTATTTATGAAGATCTTTCTCCTTTGCAGTCTCGACCATTTGGGGTGTCTCTTCTCATTGCTGGTCATGATGAGCATGGACCCAGCTTGTAAGTATTGCTCCTGTTTGATTTGCTACAAAATCATTACATTGCTACATGTTACAATGGCTTTAAATTAGTTTTTCATTTGGTTTCAGATACTTTCTTATTGACACGTAAACAGTTAGTACTTGTCTGGTAGTTTTTTCTCCCAGGCTCCTTTTTTTCCTCTTTTATTTAAGATACCCTGTTGGATCTTACTCTTTGGCCTCAAGTAGTAGAAGCATGTCCAAGCATGAGGACTACTGTTTTCAAAAGTATATCAAGTTAACCTCCCATAAAATGCCTATAATCTCTTCCTGATTCACTCTCTTTCTCCCTCTGCCTATGGACGTCATCTCCATTTCATGTAATCGAGCTGATATCTTAGCATGTGTAATTGTCATTCCTCCATGCTTCTTTAGCTGCAAAATATGTTACATTAACTGTACATACTGAAAACTTCACGTTCCTTGAGGCCCTGTGGAAACGCTCTTTGTTGTCGTTGCTCTTTGGCCTAAAACAAGAAACTTTCATTATGCAGGTATTACACAGATCCATCCGGCACATTTTGGCAGTGCAATGCAAAGGCTATTGGTTCAGGTTCAGAAGGCGCAGACAGCACTCTGCAGGAGCAATATAACAAGGTATTGCTGCTTAGACTCCTATTTGCACCCCTGGTCCCTAGAACACTGAAAGACTTGGTAATACAATGCACGGAGTTGGGATGACAAGGTGGTTGATGCTTGTATCTTTTCAACCTCTGTATCTGAGGTGCCCAAATATTAAATTGCCATCCTTGTTAATGAATCAAGCTCATTAGCCTTCTTGATGCCCTCTATCTTATCTTATACTTAAAGATTAGAAGTTGGAAGAGAGATTGATTTTGGTAATCATGTGCAGGACCTTACTCTTAAAGAAGCTGAGGCAATCGCTCTCTCTATTCTAAAGCAAGTCATGGAAGAAAAGGTGAAAAAGCTTTATTCTGCGTAGTATATAATGTGAAATTTGTTTGTATTTATGAACGCAGGAATCTCTTTGTCCGTTTTCACTTGAAGATCAGATTGTTTAATCAGTTGAACTGTTTCATTGTCTGCGTGTTACACTTCATTACCATTAACTGGTTCTTATGCTAATGATTTCAGGTGACTCCCAACAACGTCGACATTGCCAGGGTGGCACCCACATACCATTTATACACCCCTGCTGAGGTGGAGGAAGTCATTAGCCGCCTATGAAAACAATCTTCTGAAATTTCCTTGAAGAACTTTCCCTGTTGTGTCCTAAACTGATTGAACAGGGTACCCTTTTTTTCTAAATTGTGTTTGTTATGGGATTTGGGGACTCAACTTGAGTGAGAGCTAAATGTTTTATTTTGACTGGTAAATGATGTGAGTCCATGCATTTCTTCTATTTTCAAGTCCCTAACCCCAAAATTGTCATCTTTCCCTATTTCCTCGTGAAAATATGTGCCTCTCAAAAGACTGCGGCTCTCAAGGGGCTGCAACCTTCTAATTCCAATCGACAAGCCTCTTTCCGGAAGACCATGTCTGCGTGCAGCCAGATATTTCTAGGCTATGTTCATGGTGGAATTGTAGCCATCCAGCCCCCCAAATCTCTTTCAACAAAGCCCAACGCTCCATTTTTAGCTAGCACTCTGTGCTCGCTGCTATCCAAAATTTACCACTGGATGAGGTGAGATTGGGACATGGCAGTGTCTTAAAAGTGGCTTGAAAGAGACAAGCCTGCATCGCTTGCCCAAATGTTAGTACTTATCATACGGTAAGTAAGGGGACACAACGTTTTTTTTTTTTTTTTTTTTTCTCATGGCTTTTCGTATTCCTACATACCTGATATGAATTACGTATATACATAATGATAATACATGATTCTAAAATATTTCTTGATGAAAATAATGATTATTCTAGATTCACGAAACGCGAGGTAGAATGGTAGTAATTAAGATTATGACCAGTGTTTTTTATTTAAAAATATATAAAAATAACTTTTTATTATATTTTGAAATTTATTTTTGATATTAGTATAATAAAACAATTTAAAGTTATAAAAAAATTAAAAAATAAAAATAAAAATATTTTTTAAAAAACCAAGGTTTCTGGTCAGGGCCATGCTCTACGTGGATCCTCCCAAGAACTATTTAAATAAATACGTACCAACAGCTGCTGCCCATTTCACCACAGTTGCATTCTGTAATTTGTTACTTCTTGTTCTTTTGAATTTTATTTTGTTGTTTTTATTTCTACGTTTTGGTCTTAATTGTTAACGCTACTACTCCATATAAAAAATTATAAATAAATAAATAAAAGTGAACCACTGAGTTGCATGACTTCAATTTTGTAACTGTGCATGTAAAAAAAATAAATAATGTAAAACTAATAAACATATGCAGCATGCTGGGGTAAATGGCGGTCACAGTGTAATTACTAACAAATATATATGCGCGCACACAGTAGGATAAAACAATTCTAAGCTTGAGACTGTTTAATTTGAAACATTTTTTAAAAAAAATTAAAATTTTATTATTATTTAGATTATTGGTATTAAAAATAATTTTAAAAAATAAAAAATAAATAAATAACAATAGCAATCACGATATTAAAAATCCTGGGAACTGACAACTTCTGAACAGGGACAGACGCACAACTAGTCAAAACTCAAAACTTAGAACTCAACGCCATTTTTATATAGAACTGTAATGCCACAAACCATGCGGAGGTCCACGTGGACCATCCATAGTTGGGGGCTTCTATTACCTGCAACTTGCAGGGATCCATTATTGAGGGCCAATTGTTCTGCATGAAGATTTCTCAACTTCGCTTTCAAGAAATGTGATCACAAGCTAGGATATATTTCCCGATCACAACGAAGCAAAAGAAACTGTCCATGCCATAAAAAAAACAAAAACAAAAAAAAAACCCTATATATCCTTTCAAAAAGAGTTCAAGGCAACATGAAACTCTTGTGAAACAAGTCAACCCTAAAACCAGTTTCAGGGAACTAGTCAGCCCTGAAAACAGGTCAAGGCAACATCTTATTTTGTAACTTTTCATCCCTCACTCGCGAAACTCCTCCATGAAACTCTTGTGAAACTCTGTGAGACGGGAGACAACAGCTGGAATCTTATCTTCTTGAGGCAGTATGGTGCACCTAAAATGCCAGGTGCCCGGAACCTTTTATGAAAAAACATGAATTCAAAGAATCAGTCATGCAAAAATGTTCAAGGAGAAGATAAATTAGTTTTGTACATCTATTCCCAACAAAAAAGACAACAAACTCACCTGCCCAAAGCCAGAGCCAGGAACAAAAACAATTCCTGTGGCATTGAGTAGGCGGCGACAGTAGAAGTTATCCGGAGTTGTTTTTGCAGCTTCTGCAGCTTTAATTGCCTTTTCAGGCAAGCGGATGCAGGGGAAGAGATACATTGCTCCTTCTGCTTTGTTGCATGTTACACCGTCTAGCTTATTGAATGCGTCTTCCAGAGTCTGTTGTTATGTAACAAACAATACTATAAGATAAAAAAAAAAAAAAGTGGGAGAAGAAGAGCAGGTTTAACTACCAAGCAATTCTACAAGCTGTGCATCAGAAATGACCAGAGAATAGCAAGCATACACTACACATACAGTATAAAAAGCAGTATTACAGAGTCTCTGCTACACAATTTTTACTCAAAACTTAAATTACCATAAGTTTGCAATAACTTCAAAAGATATCCAATAAATTCCAAAAACCAGTTTTTTCCTAGTAATTCCATATTTTATCTTGACTATGTCAACTAAATTAAATTGACAACATTGAACCGACCTTTGCACGTCTCTTTAAAGAAGAGAGGATTCCATCTTTCTCTGCAGAGTATGATTCATATGATTCATCTCCATCCTGCATACATACACTAATGGAGATCAGTTAAAATAAGAAATGAGTAGAATCGTACTTGTTCCTTTTCCTGTGTTCTCACTAACAATATGAACAAATGCTAAATCAAGTTCGCCAAAGCTTAGGCTGGTCTAATCTTAGATCATAAATCCAGATGTCACAGGCATAGGAAAACAAGTCAGTTACTTAAAAATTGACCTTAGGTGGGCTCATGACAAGACTCGCAAGAATTTGACCAGAAATGTTTGAGCATAGATTCACAGATGCAAGTTTGTATATTTGCTCCCTTATTTCAGGACCAAACCCAGTGACTTCCATGTAACCTCCTCTCTTTCCACACTCTCCATAGTAACCTGAAACATTACAAAAAAGGCACGTGCTTCACATATTTAATTCAAAAAAGGTGCAGGAACTCTTAATTTAGCTTGAAAATCAATTTTACCTTTAGAGACAGACTGAAAGGATACCACAGATATATCTTTTTCGCCATACCCCATAGAGCGCGCAACCTTCTTAAATGAGTGGAACTTCTTTTCAGGAACATAAACATTTTCCTGATAAACCTGTATAACATTCATTAGGTAAAATTACGTGGCCAGTCAATCTAGACAAATGTAGTAAGAATCCAAGAATTTAAGGCTAGTTCAAAACTATTGGGATGCACCTACCTCGTCTGCAAGAAGAACAAGACCTTCTTTCTTGCAGAAGTCCACGATCTCTTTCTGATTATTCTCTGCAAGAACCTGAGACATGGACAAAGGAAGGCAAATTATACAAGCAAGCCAGAGAGTTATTGGCTCCATTGTACGAACAATATTTGCAGACTTTTAAATACTTGCTCGTTTGAAAATCTAATCCAATTTCTGTAAAGCTAATTACTGTTTACCTGCCCTGTTGGGTTGCCTGGATTTATCACAACCAAGGCCCTAGGAGTAATTCCCTTGGACTTTGCATCTGCCCATTGCTTCTTCAGCTCAGAAACTTCCAAGCCCCATCCAGTTGCTTCATCAAGATAGTAGGGAACCTGAAAGAAGCGCAAAGTTCTACTTCAAACTCAAAAGTCAGCCTGGTAATGTTCAAATTTTCTATTTTATCAAGTTCATTTCAACTCTATGCTACAAGAAGAGTTGACAAAGCAACTAGCAACTTGGTTAATCCTTGCTTGGCTCGCTGCCATAAGTCACCTAAAAGGCTAAAACTCAACACATGGAGAGCAACCAAAAAACTTGACTTGAGTTTCTGAATAGCATTTTTATATAAAAAAGACAAACCAGAGTACCACCATGGAGAGCAATTGAAGCAGAGTACAAGGGATACTGAGGAATGGGACAAAGTATTCCATCCTTCTCTGATCGTATCAGTAACTGCATCATTATGTGGACCTGG
Organism: Populus tomentosa; assembly: GCA_018804465.1. Taxonomy (NCBI): domain Eukaryota; kingdom Viridiplantae; phylum Streptophyta; class Magnoliopsida; order Malpighiales; family Salicaceae; genus Populus; species Populus tomentosa. The sequence continues at coordinate 13,750,019 of CM031969.1, read as the reverse complement.
CAATAAAGAACACAACTAGTTTCATGTGATGTGAGCATAATACATACACGTATCTCTGTCTATATGGGATTAAATGTTACCGCTGGGCTTGCACCATCTGTCAAGAAAATATCATTTGGATCAGCAGGAAAGCCATCGCGAGCTTCAATTCCAGCAGCAATTGCATCACGCAGTCCTTTGATTCCCTGATGTGGAGAAGGAAAATTCGATTCATGCTATCTACACCACAAATATTCCATTTGAAAGAAACTTTTCAAAGTCTACATGGTGTAAGCTTTATTGATAACCTGACTGTGACTATAAGCACCAGTGGCCCTTCCAGGAATTTGATCAAGAATCTGCCGAGCTCTCTCTATGGCATCAGCACTATAAAAATTCACAGAAATGTATCAGTATCCTAAAATATTTCACCTACTCAATAAAAAAGGGGAGAGTTCTTGTATAAAATCCGAATGAAAAAAAAAATAGGCAGACTCAAGAATTCAAGGTTAACTATATTTCCCTAACTGGTTCTTAGTAAAGAGAAAATGGTATGATCTGCTTTCTTCAATTTTGGTGGAAACAAGCATACAGAGAAGTCCAATGATCACATGAAAAGTTTAAATACCTGAACAAACCCCGAGTTTCACTTTTGTCCAGAATGGAAGGATGGTCACATAATGCAAGAACCTAAGCAAAAATAATCAGTGGTGAGAAACGCCTCAATTAAATAAAAAGCACAGTCCCCTACAATGCACCACTATAAACTTACCTCGCGGAAAAAGGTAATAGGCTGCTGACCAAGAGACTGAGGATTTCCAATATTGCAGTAAAGTATCTGCCATAAGATGAATCACAAAACAAAATGGAGTCTTTAGGGAGCATCAATTGAAAGGAAACATGCCATCTCCTTTTTCTTGTTCTTATAGGAGTTGATCAAACTCATTTTATATAATCTCAGTTGAAACAGAGAATGTCAATTCCTAGAAACTTAAAATCCAGCACACTAATCTGCTTTCTGCAAAATCAAGTGAAATTTCCATTGAATCTAGTCGCTAACAAAAAAGTAACACGGCACAATGATAGCATCAGGAACAAAATCATCAATCTACCTTAGGGCAGCTTAACCGTGCTAGATAAATACCAAGTTTATGATCCCAACAAGAACAAAATCTCAAGGATAAAAGTAACACACCTCATCAAAGGGACGAGAGCCTGGCTTAGACTTCAACTCTTCCTGTACCGCCTGTGTAAGATGATGGAAAATTCATGATCAAATGCAGTACATACAGCTCCAATAACACAATCACAAGAAAAGCTCAAACTTCGAATAGAAACATCCTGCCCTTTTTAACTTTGAAGTGCATAATACCGCCAGTCATATAAATTACCTGTGCAAGGGTGACAATCTCACCACGGACAGCATATTCGCATTTCAAAACCTGGGAAAACAAAAAATCATAGTTAATAAACTAGGAACACCAAGGGGGGGAGAAAAAAAAATGCAAGAGAGTTTGAGAAAAGTTACCAATAACCAAACAGTACAAGCTCAATCTCAATCTTAAAAACTTCACGATAAATTTCAATTTGAACGCAAGGCCAAGCACTCCTTGACTTTAGTAAAAATGATTAATGGTCTTTTAAAAGGTGAATCGCATTTAAGAGTTTTAAAATCGATAGTGCGCGGACAGCACAGAAAGAGCTTTTGCATGTCCTTAATCAAGTTCTATAGAATATGATATTATCACCAAGCAAAATTAATACTTCGAAAGAAATAAAGCTATAAAATTTGATAATCACTAGGCCTATGAACATTGCTTACTGGACGTCCAGTTCATGAGCAGAACAAGAAAAGGACACAGACATGTATCCATAAAAGAAATGGGCAAAGACAAATGAAGCACCGCACAACCCAATAGCTAGAAAGGGAATCTAAAACAACAAAGAAAAACAGAAAAGACGAAAAATAATATAAACCCAGAGCATAAACCCCGAGAGCAAAAAAAGAAAAAAGAAAGATGAAAAACGCAGAAAAATTCAACAACGAAAAAGCAATCAAAAAGTAAATCGACAATAATAGTAAAAAAAAGAAGCAGCAGAAGTGATGTTAAAAAGAAAAGAAAAGAGGATAGGCACCTTGGGATTTATGGTATCAAGAGAAACAGGAGCCATAGATGGAGGAGGAGGAGGAGGAGGAGAATCAAGAAGAGAGGTAGAAAACAGGTAACGTGAATGAGAAGAGGATAAAGGACGCAGCACGTTTCGTTGATTTTGACAGGAAGGATTAGCTGATACAATAACGAATCTCCGCGTCCTTTTTATACAAGTGTGGGTTTGTTTTTATATTTAAAAAAAAATATATTTTTTATTTTAAATTTATTTTCAAATTATTTTGATATAATATCAAAAATAATTTTTTAAAATTAAAAAAATATTATTTTAATATATTTTTAAATAAAAAATACTTTAAAAAATATCTAGAATTAAACTTTTAATCACCACTAATTATCTGTAATATTTCACACCAAAAGTTTACTATAAGAAACGCCCCCGAGAGAGAGAGAGGGCGTTTTGTGCTTCTGATTAAAAAAAAAAAAAAAAAAGCGGACCCGATTACTTTTATGAAACCGACCTCGAAAAACTAGGTAGGAAAGGGTTGTTTCTGCGTGCCATTGGTCTGGTTTTTCAGTTTGGTGCCCACGGACTCGTCTGAATCCGGTGCAAGTGCATCTCCTCTCCTCGGTTCAACTTCAGATTAACAGTGACAGCTTATTTTTGTACTTTAAAAATACTTTTTAAAAAGATTAAATTTACTTATTTTTTATATTTTTAAATTATTTTAATATGTTAATATTAAAAATAATTTTTAAAAATAAAAAAAATATTATTTTAATATATTTAATAAAAAACCTTTAAAAATAAACATTATTACACTTCCACGTGCTGCAGCACAGGCTACTCTTTCGTATATTTTCTTGACCTTTGCAAGCAACATATTTTAATGCCCATTGTAATGACACAATTAGACATGATAAGGCAAAGAATTGCACGCAATCATGATGAACGCCTTTACTCCTTGACAATTAACAAATTAACTTTGTTTGAGATGCGAGAGAGTTTAATTGTGTCATTAAAAGTATATTTTAACTTTAAAAACTTTTAATTTTTAATTTGATTTTAAATTTTTAAACGAAGTAAAATATCCTTTATTATTTTGAAGAACATGATCTTTATTAATATCCCTCAATGCATCACGTGGTTTTTACTGGTAGTTTTTTTTTTTTACACCTTGGAAGCCCACTGGATTTGACTAATTTGGTTGTGTTAGGTCAGTCCCCTAAAATATAAAATTCTTTTAATAATAATATATTTTATACATAAAATTCAAGATTTGAATAGATTATTAGGTATCAGCAAAAAAACTAAAAAATAACTGAAAAATAAAACCATAAAAAAAACCAATTAAACTGATTATAAATATTAAAAATTAACTAGTTCGGTTTTGGTTTTATAAGTGTGAAACTAGAAAAAACAAACAAAACAATAAAAAAAGAGCCAAACCGGGAAAAAAAATCAAGTCAAATCAAAAAAATTGGTTTGAATTGATTTTTATTTTAAAATAATCAAGCTAAAATAAATCAAAACTAGTTTGATTATTTTTTTTGATAAAAATCAAACCAAACAAAAAATAATTATTTCTATAAATTATTTTTTATGTAGGTTTAAATTGCTGCTTAATCAGGTTATTATATTTTTTGCCACAATGCTCAAACGAGTTTTGAGAGTCAAGGCCCTGCCCTTAACAGCTTAAAAAATTAACAAAAAAATAAATAGCCACCTTATTGACTACATGAAGAAGGCATCCTAGCAATATTAAAATTAGGGAGAGGAAAAAGGCCATCTTCCCTACTACATGAAGGAGGCATCTTTACAATATTCAAATTAGGTAGAGGAAAAGGCTATCTTGCCTTCTGATTTCTAGGCTATAAAATTAGAACGAATTCCAAAAGATGGTATGATTTCCATGGACTTTTCATTAGACTTTCATTAAAAACATAAGAGAGAAAAGTCTTCTAAAAGATGAGAAAGGCTGAAAAGGATACACACACATATATAACAGTAATGCTCTAAAAAATGAATCAAGATAATAAAATCATCCTCTTCTAGAGATATTTTAATTTACTAGGCTTGAATTGTATTTGATTACAGTATTGTTGTTAGTTTAATACGTTATATAGTCCTTTAGTTAGTTACATGTTGTATTATAATATTCATATAAATACATATTTATTATTAATAAGGACTTAATTTATCTTTAATATTCATGCAATTTTATATTAATGAATTTAGAGTAAAAATAAAATCTATGAAACAAAAATGATTTGCAAAGAAAAATATAAAGTTGTTGTAAACTTAAGATTTCTATTATATCAAAGCATTGTTCCAAAAATGTTAATGGTCGATTCTCTTTAAAATATCAAATATTCATTAAATCTATAAAAATTGGTAATATTATGTTATTTTTGTTATGAAAGAAACATGTTTTTCTCATAAGTTGAGGAATAAAAAATACTTAAAACTAATATGTATTTGTTTGTTATACGACATATACACTAAATTAACCCGCATGAAAATTTCATATGAAGAGATCACTTATGTTTAAAGAAAGACTCACGCGATGGTTGTATAAATGATCTTTAGACTTAAGATCACTAAATCATCTTATATAAATAATGCTATGCTTTGATCTTATTATATGTTATCTTAATAGAGGTAATGAAAGGTCATTGGATATAACATGAATTATATGAAAATACTTGAGTGATCAAGCGAGAAATCATCACTTTAGGTAAATTAATGAAAATATTTTATCTGTTTTCAAATAGTATTGACTGAGAAATCTTTGACCAAGATGAAATGAGATCTGAAAAGAGTTTCAAATCTTATTCAAACGATTAATAACTATTATGTAGAAAATAAACATGATTTACTATAACAAATATACTTCATGCTTTAATGTTAAATCAAAATATTATTGATGAAAAAATATTAATTGCACTAAGAAATAAGTCACTAAAAGATTAAGTCAAATTATTAATGACTTTTCTAATATTTTAGGATCATGACACATTGCTAAACAATGTACCTTGTCTTTAAATATAAATTAATTAATTATTTAATTGATAATAAGTTAAATTGTTCAATTTATTTACTTCTATTTAATTAAAATTAGAATTTATATTTGGGTCAACATATTAGAAATCTAATGAGTTACACATATTAAGAACCATTAATAAAAAATTAAACCGAGATGATTTAATTCAGTATGACTTGATTATGATATATTTTAGAAATTAAGGACTAAAAATGGTTGAGAATAATTGGGAGGTTTAACCTAATGGGTAGCCAACCCTTTCTATATATATATGTAGGGCAATATACAATAGTAATGGTGGAGTTTACCATACAAGAGTATGTCTACAATATTTCCTATATAAGTATATTCTATAATATGCCCCCTCAAGTTGAGGATGGAGGATCAACCCGAAGCTTGAAATGAAAAGCAGTAAACGAAGAAGTAGGAAGTGGCTTAGTGAAGACATCGGCAAGTTGATCCTGAGAGGAAATAAAATGAATCTGAATCTCCTTCTTTGCAACTCTATCTCGGACAAAATGATAATCAACCTCAACATGTTTTGTGCGAGCATGAAAAACAGGATTCACAGACAAATAAGTGGCACCAAGGTTGTCACATTAAATAATAGAAGCAGAAGCAGATGGAAGCTGGAGATCTATTAATAAGTACTGAAGCCAGATAATCTCAACAGTGCCATCAGCTAAGGCTTTGTACTCAGTTTCAGTAGAAGAGCGACCAACTGTGCATTGCTTACCGGATTTCCACGAAATCAGCATCTGACCAAAAAATACAAGATAAGCACCCGTAGATTTTCTGTCCTTAACACTGCCTGCCCAATCTGCATCTGTAAAACCATGTAAGGCAAAAGAAGAACTGCGAGTAATATGTAAGCCACGTGATGTCATACCCCGAAGATAACACAAGATGTGTTTCACGGCAGCCCAATGAGAATCTGTAGGAGTATGCATAAACTGACATACTCTATTAACAGCAAAGCAAATATCTGGGCGCGTAAAAGTGAGATACTGAAGAGCACCCATAATTTGATGAAAGCGGGTAGCATCAGAAAACAATGGATCGGGTAGAATGATAGCTTTGGATGTAAAGATAGGAGTATCAACAGGTTTGCAAGATAACATACCAGCCCAAGTGAGGATGTCAAGTATATATTTATGCTGGCGGAGCATAAGAACCATATTAGTAGATTGAACCTCAATACCTAAAAAATAATGAACATAACCCAAGTCGCGAAGCTTAAATTCTGAGCTCAGTAACTGAATGAGGTGTTAGAGCAGAAGAGAGTTACTACCCGTAAGCAGAATATCATCAACGTAGACCAGAAGAAAACAAATATCAGAACCAACAGAGAAGATAAACAATAAGGTATCCACCTTAGAGGCATGAAAACCAATAGATAACAGGAAATCATTCAAACGAGTGTACCAAGCCCGCGGAGCTTGTTTTAAACCATATAGAGATTTATGCAATCAGCACACATGAGAAGGGAGAACAAAATCAACAAAACCTGGAGGTTGTTTCATGTAGACCTCCTCATCAAGAACACCATTGAGGAAAGCATTATGGATGTCAAGCTGATGAATTTTCCAACCACACGAAACTGCAATGGAGAAGACTAATCTGACGGTCGCCTGTTTGATGACAGGACTAAAAGTTTCAAAGTAATCAATACCTTCTTGCTGAGTGAAACCTCTAGCAACCAGATGCGCCTTATACCTCTCGATGCTTTCATCATATCTGCGTTTAATCTTGTATACCCACCGACTACCAACAACATTTATGAAGGGGTGAAACGACACTAAGGTCCAAGTTCTGTTTACACGTAAGGCCTAAATTTCCTCATGCATAGCACTATGCAACGCTTCATATCTGTTAGCATCATTAGAAACAAGTGGTTCATGAGAGAGAGAGGAGAAACTACCCGGTTGAAGGAGACAGCAAAGGCTGCGGCAGTAGCTGTGGACAACGCTATCTTAGGCTACCCACAGCTAAAAGTTTCTCCACAGCAGAGGAGAAACTGCAATAGAGAAGACTAATCTGACGGTTGCCTGTTTGATGACAGGACTAAAAGTTTCAGAGTAATCAATACCTTCTTGCTGAGTGAAACCTCTAGCAACCAGACGCGCCTTATACCTCTCGATGCTTCCATCATATCTGCGTTTAATCTTGTATATCCACGAACTACTAACAACATTCATGGAGGGGTGAAACAACACTAAGGTCCAAGTTCTGTTTGCACGTAAGGCCTAAATTCCTCACGCATAGCACTATGCAACGCCTCATATCTGTTAGCATCATTAGAAACAAGTGGTTCATGAGAGAGAGGAGAAACTACCCGGCTGAAAGAGACAGCAGAGGCAGCGGCAGTAGCTATGGACAACACTGTCTTGGGCTGCTGTGGACGAAGAATCATGGGATGTTGATGAGCAACTGGGCATGGAGAAGTGTGACCTGTACCTGGAAGATGCTGAAGAGGATATGAGGAGAGGTCTACAAAAGACTGCAAACCAGCTGGAAAAGCAGTGGAGGGACTGGTCGACACTGCAGACATTTGTGAGGCTGCGGCAGAACTGGGATGATCTGCTATAGAACTGAGCTGCTCTATTGCAGCAGACCTGAGAACATGCGCATCCGGTGATGGAGAACTTGTTCCTGCATAATGATCATTAGAAAAATAAACGTATGGTGACAGTATGGCATTGTGGGATGGTGATGAAGGGGTGGCAAAATCTATGGGCAAAGGGGTAGTTTGATGGGGTGCGGTAGAGGGCAGAATTAGGTTGTGGTTGGGGCGGTTTGGTAAGTAGTAAGCTGAAAGGATGAAGGAGGGTTCAAGGATGGAAGATAGGTAGTGGGGTGGGAGGTACCGGTGAGGATGTTACCTGTTCAGACTTCACAAAAGGAAAGATATTTTCATGAAAACAAACATGACGGGAGATATAAATACGATCAGACTCTAAGTCAAGACAACGATAACCAAGATGGGATGAGCTATAACCTAAAAACACACAAGGAGAAGACCAGAAATCTAATTTATGAGCATGATATGGACGCAGAAAGGAAAAACAAAGACACCCAAAAGTAAGTAGGAAGTTATAATCAGGAGTGCGTCGAAACAGACACTCAAACAGAGATGTATTTTGAAGGACAAGAGTAGGCATGCGATTAATAAGGTAGACCAATGATTCAAAAGCATAGTTTCAAAATCTCAATAGGGCACTACACTGGCCTAAAAGGGTTAGGCCAGTTTCGACAATATGTCGATGACGACGTTCAATAGTGTCATTTTGTTTATGAGTATGAGGACAAATTAACCGATGATGAATACCAATGGTCTAAAAAAATTTATTTAATTTATGATATTCACCGCCCCTATCAGTTTGAACAAATTTAATTTTAAGAGAAAACTGACACTCAACAAGTGTTTGAAAATGTTGAAAAATGAAGAAGACATCAGATTTCGCAACAAGCGGATAATACCATATATGTTTGGTATGCGCATCGACAAAAATAACAAAATAGCGGAAGCCATCAGAAGAAAATATAGGGGTAGGACCCCAAACATCACTAAAAATTAATTCAAGTGGGGTAGAAGTTTTGTGACTCGTAGGTCGTAATGACAAACGGGACGACTTTTCTAAAGGACAAGCTTGACACTGAGTAAGAGAACGTCTAGAAGTACATACAATTTTATTGCCAGAAACTAACAAATTGAAAATGCGAGGGGTTGGATGACCCAAACGACGATGCCACAGGTCGGCAGTCGCAGAGATGCAAGAAGACCAAAAAGCTTGAGGAACTGACGTGGCAAAAGACTCGGAGAGGATATAAAGACCATCATGACTCTGACCGGAAAGGAGAACTTCCTTGGTGACGAGATCCTTCACATAAAATATAGAAGCGTGAAATTCAAAAAAAACATGATTATCACGATATAATTTTTGAACAGATAACAACAGTTTGGTAATGTGAGGCACATAGAGAACATTAAATAATATAGACATGTGTTTTGGGGAATGTAATTTAGTATGTCCAATATGGGTTATGTCAAGGCCTTTACCGTCACCAACATGCAAATAATCATTACCAAGATAAGGTTCAGAATCGGTTAGAGATCCAATATCAAGTGTGAAGTGTTGATTTGCACCGGTGTCAGAGAACCAAGTCGTAACAGAAATATTCCCAACAGCAAGATGAGCAGAGAGCTGCGAAGAGCTGCTACGAAACTGGGAGCAATGGGGAGCTATATGCCCAAAATCGGAGCACAATTGGCAGCGTACATGCTGCTGTCCAGACCATTGCCCAGCACTGAAATTGCACCTAGTTTGCTGCCAATGGTTTGGCCGCCAATCTGCAGCAGATTGGCCCCTGTTCCGGGGAGTGAAATGGTTGCTGTGGGGATGCCAATTACCTCTAGAGCGACCCCTGTTGCGGCTGAAGTTAAGGCTATGATGAGACATAGCATGGCGTGCAGAAAACTATAGGGTTGACAGCAGAGGTGGCTGCTGTGGCAGAGAAGAAGAAGACAGCAGAGATGGAGCGGCAACCATGCAATGAAAAGAGTTCTTGTGCAGAAATTCATGGGTAAGCAGGTGGATGTGAAGATTAGCATAGGATAGCGGTTCTACCTTGGTTATGAGACTCGTTACCAAGTCTTTGAACTCACTACGAAGACCACGAAACACATAAAGATTAAAATCTTCAAGAGACATGGGGCAACCAGTAGCAGCCAATTCATCAAATAATGATTTGGCTTGCTGCATGTATAGATTGCAAGATCAGTCACCTTGCCGAAGGTCTTGAAAGGAGCCATGGAGTTGCATGATGCGAGAATTAGATGGAGAGGCAAGTGCTTTCTCAAGAGTGCGCCAAACACAATGCGAAGTAGAACAATCTACCACGAGATGCAACACATCTACGGAGAGAGAGGAGAGTAAAGCACTCAAAATAAGTTGATCATGTTGCTTCCAAGAAAGAAAAGAAGGGCTGATGATAGAGGAAGAACCAGCAGAGCTGTCAAAAATATGAGATAGAGGATACGACACTAAGCCGTCAACGAAGTGAAAAACACCTTGACCAAGAAGATATGGCTTCATCTGCATTCTCCAATAAAGATAATTTGTGTTCGTGAGCTTTAGCAAAACAACTTGGTGAGTGTTCGCTAAAGGAACAATAATTGTAGTGTGGGTTCCCATGAGAGGTAAAGGAACGGCAGGGACTTGGGAGGAAGAATCAGAGACAAGCTCTATAAGTTGAGGCTGTTGTGGGGAGGAAAAAGCACTAGCTGCAGGAGCTTAGGGATGGCTGGCCGGCTATGTTGTGCCACCTGTGGAGAGGGAGAAGTCGGCGGTAGCAATAGAATCCATGTAGAGAAAGTAAAGAGAGGGTCGGCTGCAAAGGAGGAAGGGAGAAAAAAGTTCTGATGGCAAAAAGCTCTGATACCAAGTTGAGAATAATTGGGAGGCTTAACCTAATGGGTAGCCAACCCTTTTTATATATATATAGGGCAATATACAATAGTAATGGTGAAGTTTATCACACAAGAGTATGTCTACAATATTTCCTATATACTATATTTTCTATATAAGTATATTCTATAATAAAAATATAATTAACACATAGATTATATTTCTAAATATAAAAAAATCAAGTAAGGACTTGATTAAGTTAATTTATAAAATTATCCTGAATTAATACATGAATATTATCCAAGAAGCAAATTGACATTTTACTAATTTATAAAGTTTTTTAAATTTCTTTATAAATAATAAGTTATGCCTCTTAAGCTTTAAAATGTTTTTTATTAGATAAAGAAACTATAAAAACATAAAATTAAAACTAATATTTTAGACAAAACAATTCTTCTCTTCTGAATAAAAAATTAAAAGATATTTTTTTGAATGGATGGTTTGCATGAATTACCAAACAACTACTCCGACAAGACCACACCTCCCATGCACTTTAAAATCATAGGGTTGATTGAAATGTCACAGTGGTTGCCGGCAGCCACTCGCTTCCTTGGATGAAAGAGTCCACTGTAAATTTCCCTGCCTCATCTAATGTAAGAGCTGGCTTGTAACCGGCCCATTTGACCCTTCCATCCACGCTAGCACCAGGCCCAGTATTCTTATACTCTGCATAGAATATAGTGGCAGGTGGATCCACACCACTGACCCATGACATCCAACCTGATGGTCTCAAGAACGGCCCAATATCGGACTGCATGATGACAGTAGTGGAATAATCTTTCCAAGGCCTACCAAGGTAAGTTGGAGCTGTAACATTACCCAACGCAGAAAATTTACAATTCTGAATTGAAATGCCAGTGTTTTGATTAGGATCCTTCTTTCCCTGAGCTGTGATGGTGTTGAATTGGTTAGGTAACGGTTGCCTGGGCTGGATGTTGCAATTTTGGAACACGACAGCGGCATTGCCGAACATGAAGTCAATGGTGCCGGTAATGTCACGATAGAATTGTCGATTTGAGTGAGCATACAGTGTGTCCTGAAATCCATCAAATGCACACCGGAAAAGTACTGACATGTCCGAGCCGGACCTGAAGGCCACTGCTTGGTGCTTTTCTGCTCCGGCCGTGTTAATGAACTTGATATCTCTGGCAAAGAAGCCCTTGCCCGCAACAGCTGGTGATCACAGCAGTATTAGCCCTCGTTTTATGGATGTGAAAAGAAAAGAAAAGAACCAAATATCTGAAACACTAACAACATCCTTCTAGAGAAGTGCAAGTGCAAGGCATGGCATGCTCCATTATGAAAATCAGCTTGAATGTGAATCTTTTCTCTTCGGTTTGGAAGGCCCTTTTGGGATGAGAACACGGAGACAGAAATTGTGGAATGCATGTTCTAGTGCAAGTGTTGCAGGCCAACAAAACTACAGTTATAAAGCAGACAACGTCTGTCACATGTGCTGTCGTTGAAGTGCATTAATGTCGAAAGCCAAGTCCTAATCTCTATGCATCACTTGCAGGCCCTTCACTTGCGTTGGATTGTGAGGAAACATTGGGGCCATTAGGGAAGATAATTATAAATCACAAGACAGACAAGCACATGGTAGGTACCCAACCTAGATGCGATTTAACTTCTTTTTATTTTTTATGCAGAGATGCAATTTAACATAATTATGCTCAAAGCAGCATTCATCGGGACTAGCAGAATTTCAGGTAAGAGTTGCACATCATTTCAGATGGGGGAGTGGACATCCAAATCCATGTGTCTTTCCTAATCCTTTCATTAGAAGATGGCCTTCTGCTACTACCCAGTCGCTCTTTTCCTTTGCAGAAGGATTCACATGGCACATGGACATCAAGGTTCAGAAATTTGGGCAATCATGATGCAATGTGACGTGAGAAAGACACATGGAGAAATCAAGAAAGCAATTGTGAACTTTGAATCATGGGATATGTTCAAAACAGGAATGGATGGATGGATTTTGAGCTCATAATTAGAGAAAGCAGGGCTTACCGAAACTGGCAGTAGAGAAGGTGGGAGTTCCATCAACAAAATTCAGACTGCCTGAAATAATAGTCTTGTCCTTCCCATCACCATAGATCATTACATTCCACTTGCTTATCCAAAATCACATTCTCCAAATATTCACCTTCCTTAACATATATGATGAATCTTGATTTACTTTTTTTTGGAATTTTTCCTACTGCCTCACGTAAGGTCGTGCAGTCCCCGCTATCGTCTTTCGCCACCGTGACATCCGGCTTCGGAGTAGACATCTGAAGTAGTCTTCTATCTACTAAACCAACCCAATGTGGAAACCCTGAATTATGGGTTCTTTCGAATCCAAGTAACCTTCTATGAATTGGGATGTTGAAATCAGAAAGCAAACCCAGGATTTTTGCAACAATAGCCAAACTATTGCTAACAAACTCGGTAGAGTTCACCATTTCTGCCTTGACATGATCAACAAGTGTCTGGTTAAAATGCTTTGTAACGTTCAACTCTTGCAACGCATCTAAACATGTTTCTTGGTCAGTAATTGTAGTGCTGATCCAAGTCTTCAAGTCATCCATCTTAGCTGTTGATAAAATCTTTCCACCTTCACCGACAGCCATCGATGATATGGAGTCATTGAGTCTATCTACAGCATCATCAAACACGGTGGCACAGACTTTCAAAGCATCTTGAAGGGTAGCGTCATCAATGCTCTGTATGAGCTTATCTGGGTAGTCTTTGAGCTTGGAGAGCTCATTCATAGCAACACATAAAGAGAGCTTGAAAAGCACCTCTGGGTCCGTAGTGTTTCCTGTTTCAAGGGCAGAGATGCTGGAGAAACAGCCTTGAGTGAAGCGGCTGGAGTCAACTCGGGAGGAGGGACCGGGTTGGACGAAGAGTTGTTGTTTCGGTTGTGCATAACAACTCCTATAACAGCACCGATGATCACAGCTAAAAGAACAACGGAGGAGACAACGACAATGATCAAACGCTTACGTGTCTTTCGCCAGAAGGCTTGCTGCTCGACCTCGTCTACTTTACCACGTCCCTTGAAGGAATTGATGGAGTCCATAAACTGCTTAGCTTAGCTTAGCTTTTTGTCGGCACAATCAGCGCGAGGGCTTTGAGGGGAAGTTCAAACTTTAATTGGCATGTGAGCTCCGTTAAATAGGACCTGCGAGGGACTTTGGCTCGGTGCAGATATTGGTGTGTGAGCTTCGTTAATAATGTCAAGATACTACTTATAATTTAAAATTAATGAAGAAGTAAACATCATTATTTCCATATTTTTAATAAAAAAAACTGCAGGAAGAAATTGCTACAGCAGTATTGTACTTAACAATACACCTGTTTTGAAATTATAATTGTGGTTGTGGTGAAAATATATTTTTTAAAAAAATAAATTAAAATGATATATTTTTTAATTTTTTTAAAATTATTTCTGAAATTAGTATATAAAACAATTTAAAAATATAAAAAATTAAAATTTTAATAAAAAAATTAAATTTTTTAAAACACAATTAAAACTCATTTTCAAATATTCTCGATCAATACAAAAGGAAAGCAAGATCCTTCACGCTTACGCGGTTAATTATGCTATGGGGGCAGGCAACACACTTATGACTTAACCCACTATATGCAATTATGCATATGTCAGTTGATTTTACTGTAATGCCCATAGGCTAGTTTTTGTTTTCTAGGCCGGATGTTTATGAATTAGGAACCGGTAAAACTTGCTAAGTTTTAACTTAAGATTTGTGGCTCACGCTGTGGGCCTAGTAAAAAAAAAATTTAACATAGAAAGGGAATGTCGAGGAAAAATATTTAAGACCCCAGTTTGATTTAATTAGTAATTTGAATAGTGTAATTAAAAATAATAATAATAGAAAATAAACTGACAAAAAATAATGATAATAAAAAAAAAGATAAATACAACCTTATTTAAGCCTACCTAGATTGTAAAATAAAATAGAAAAAAATAGAAAAAACTCAGTTCAACCGTGTTAATTTGCAAACTTCACAACTATAAATATAAGATTGTGATAATCTCATAGAAAGAAAAGCAATAAAAAAAGTTCGAAGATCAATTCCTAATAGATAAAATGAGAATATGATAACTCCACATAAAATAAAATGAAAAAAAAAGGATGAAGGTCAGTCTTTAGCAAAATAAAATATTGAATGATGAAAAATAAAAAATAATAATTTTAAAAAGATAAAAAAAAAATTTATCAAAGCCCACCCGAATCAAGAAGCAAAATCTTTGACCCAGTCATGATACTAGGGTAACAGTGTTCGAAAGTAAATTTAATAAAATTATGAAACTTAATTATTAATAAATCAAATGTTTAAGGATGCAATTGAAATAATCAATTTTTTTTAAAAAATCAATCCGCATTAATCTTTGAAACCAGTGACTCTAATCATGAACCCAGGACTGACCCTTTAGTAATGGAAAAAAAATTAAGTCAACCTGAGTTAACCCGCAAGCTCTACGACCAATAGAAAGGAAAGTAAAAACAAAAGCTAGGAAGACCAATATCAAATAAATTAAATATTGAAAGATAAAATTGAAATAAATTAAATTTAAAAAGGGATCCAAAAAACAAAATTCAACCCAAATTAACCTATGAAATTGATGACTTTGGTCATAAACTCGAGACTAATCTTATAAAAGATAAACCATAAAAAATTATAAAGCAAAACTCTATAAAAAAAGGGCAAAAAAATGGCTTTAAAAAAGAAAAATAAACAACTCATCTCTAAAACTCGCAACCTATGAAATCCTTGAATTTGGTTAAATCAAGAAACTTAAATCCCAACTAATTTAATTTTTAAGGATGAAACCGTGAAAAAAAAAATCAAATTAAAAAACTTGTCAAAGGAAAAAAAATATCTATAAAAGAATAAGGATCAAATTTGATAGAAAAAACCCATAGATGATAAATTTTTTTTTAAAAAAGGATCCCAAATAAAATAAATAGCAATTAAAAAAATATGGATCAACTTTGAAAGATAAAAAAATAAATAAGAGGATGAAATTGAAAATAATTTGTAATTTTATAGCTTATTAAAAAAAATAGTCAAGAGAATAAGAATCAAATCTGAAAGATTAAAAAAATAGGGTTATATTGAAAAATATTTATAAATTTACAGCTCATTAAAAAAATAATAATAAAAAGAACATATATCAAATGTGAAGGAAAAATAAATTGAAGAGGCTGATTTGAAATTTTAAAGAGGCTGGTGCTAAATTCAAGGAAAAAGAGGAGGAAAAGAAAAAAATAGTTGAAGGTGTCAAACCAGAGACATATTTGGTCCACACACCACATCATCACATAGAAGATGTCGAGATATTTCAAACACTATCCTTAAAGATGGAGTTTAATGATTAGATGTTTATGAATACGCTATCCTAACAATATAATAGCTCTAGTACATACTAATATGTTTTTTTATATAATATTTAATATATGTTAATTATAAAAATGTCTCAGGTAACTCTCAAATCTATAATAAAACTAATATAAAATGACAAAAAAAAAACACTTTTCCCTTGATTCCTAGTTCAAAGATTATTTTGTTCCATGGATAATTTTTTTTGTTACATGGATTTATTTTTTTTTTGCCTTTGATTGAAAGAGTATTCGTTAATTCTTAATTAGTAATGAGCACAACTTATCGTTTCTCAAACTTAAGTAGGGATGGACTTGTAAAGTTGAGACTAACGTGGAGGAATTGTTTATTTTTATGTTTTGAAATTTTTTTTTTAATTTAAATTTTTTTTTATATTAATTTTTTTTGATATTTTTAAATTATTTTTATGTGTTTTTACTAAAAAATTATTTTGTTTTATGTTTTATATCTTTTTGACGTGTTGATCTCAAAAATAATTCTTAAAAAATAAAAAAAAATTATTTTAGTATATTTCGATATAAAAAATATCTTAAAAAGCAACAAATATTATTAAATTAATGAGCATTGGATTTGATGGGAAAGGAAAAACGCAACACACTAGTTTAAGGTTGTTAAAATCATGATTTAACTTTTAAAATCATATGATTTTATAGTTAATAAATGCTTAATGTGCATAATCATTTTAAAAACTTGAAAATTAATAAAATAAAATTAAAATAAAGTAAAATAAATAAAATTGGATGAAATAATAAAAAATCACGATTTCAACTTATAGAGAATGGTAAAAGCACTTTCCGCTCTATCAGACAGTCAAACGGCTATATCTCCCAAATGTGTGTCATTCAATAATAGGCCAGTTTATCATATGGCCCTTGATTTCTCATCTTGTTGTGAAATTACCATTTGTCCATCACCAGCCAGCCGGCCAATGCCCCCTCCCATCCATGAGGCAAGAGACACTAGTCTGCTTCGGGAAACCTCGAGGCTAGTTGAATCGTAACGTCATTGACCATCATTAGTAAACGTGGCACAGTATTCTTATTAATATTTTGATGATGAGTGAAAGATTATTTTTTAAAATATTTTTATTAAAAAAATATATTAAAATAATAATATTTTTTATATTTTTTATATTAGTACATTAAAAATATAAAATAATATTTAAAATAAAAAATAAAAAATTTTATTTTAAAATAAAATACTCTTAAAACATAAAAACAAACAAATAACTAATTGCTGTATGTCATTGTTACTCATTTTTGCAATCAATATTTAGGAATTATAGTATTCATCTAGTTAAAAAATTTAAAAATTATCTGAAGATATTTGATCAGCGATTCAATCTTTTCACGAATCCACCTTCCACTTAATTGTCCATACAACATATAATTTGCAAATTTTAATCTAGATAGTAGTATATTTTAGAGACTGCCATGCATTGATTTTAATTGTTTAGTTGCTAAATGAGAATATTATAATGAGTTTTGTGAGATCTGGAGCAATAATTAAGACTCATAAAATAGATCTTGAGCAATAATTCAACGAAGATAAGATGATAGCTTAGAACAACATATTTGATAGATACATGTATATAAATTATGATCTCTAATTTAATTTTATGAGTTTTTTATATATAAATTTTTATTTGAACTATTTATTTAAAGGTGTTTGAATTATATATAAATTTTTATTTAAACTATATATTTTAAGGAGCTTGAATTATATATATAAAAAATTCCTTATAATTTTATAATTTATTTTTACAATCTAAATTTATTTTATATTTTTGTGACGTGTTTTTACAACCCTGCCTGCACTAGTCTTTTGCCCTTTGCTTCTTATCAGCAAAATCGGCATACTGTTTCTATCACTGTTACAACAACATTTCCACGATTTGATGGAAAAACTCTGTATTTTACATCAATTTACTTTTAAATGGGACGGCTGCTTCTTCTTTTTCTTTTTTTTTTTGCTAAATAGAAATATGACACAAGGGGATAATGCTCTTCTTTTAAATTACTTTATTTTTTAATGTTAGCTAAATCTAACCTTAATCACTAACACAAATGTTGCGTTTCTTATTATTCATTTATAGAAATCACCACCATTTCCTAACATGTTTTTTTTTTTTTTTTTGAGAATTTATAAACAATGAGATATATGCGTGTCCATTGAGACAACACAATTATTTTTTTTTCCTTGTAATTAAGATGGTTTATATGTATATTAATCACACACCTAGTAGAGTGATATAATCGGACATGAAAAAATAAATAACAAGATTTGAACAGGGAGACCTAAGGTTGGATCTTCAACACCTGAATTAATCCTTTGAGATAACGAGACTAGTTATTGTCTTAAGATTGGAATCATTGGATCTTCCTAGAGAGTATTTATGATTGTTCTTGGTAATTATTGATCCGATTAATAATTTTAACGAATATTAAGTGACGCATGTTAAAGCTAAAAATAACATAAAAAAGGAAACAACACAAAATTTTAATAAGCAAAAAAGACTATATATATGAACTTAAATTTCGTCAGTTTTATTTTCTATAGAATAGCAATCCTTGTTAAATTTCTTATATTTAGAAGGTTTATAAAATTAAATAGATTAGAAACCCTACCTCAACTAGAAAAAAAATAAAAAAAACATGAAATCCAAAAATAACAAAGAAAATTATAAAAACTGTCAAAACCAAGGCTCCAAAACGAGATTTTTAAAATATAAAGATTCAATAATTGAAGTAGCGATTCTATAGATATTTTAAGAAAATAATCACTAAAAACTCTTGTAAAAATTATAATTTTTTTAATCTGTTTTTTTTTTTTTTTTTTTTATCTAACACAACTAAACATCTTCTTTTAAACTTAGACCGATAATACTGGCCTATAAATATATATTCTAGACCTTCCATATAATTTGCCTAAAGCATAATTTTATTTAATTGTGATAAATTCACATCTAATTATTCAAAAACACCCGTTATTATAAGCTGAACTACATCAATAAGTTAACGTCAATAAATTAATGTAAAAACTGGAAGACCACAAGTATTTTTGACAAGGAAGTACCGGAGATATATGTTTGTGTTTGTCAGAACTGCATGCTTCTGACCAAGTTCATTTCATATGGTTGCTGGCTTCATTTATACTTTCTTGCCATAATCAACAACTTGCTAGCTCATTTCGACAGGCGGTTCTTAAACAATCAGTAAAGAGGAGCAAGTCCCTTCAATTTTTGTGATTTGCAACTTGCTTAACGGGCCAAGCTCAATAGTGATGTGGTTGAAAATCATTGCTGGGCTTTGTGTTAGATTCTTCACGGCATGAAAACCGTGAAAAAACACAGAGAATTGTTAACCATCATCTCTGTTCCTGTCTTTACGTGGAGAATCCTTATCCTTAATTTATATCGTAAGCAGGCGGGTTCCACATAAAGTGAACACATCTCTTGTAGGATTGACAAGTTTTCATCTCTTAAAGAGGAAGAATGGTTATCAACCCAACTCAGCAAAGATAATAGCAAAGGTACATGCTTATAAACTCAAGCAACATCAACAGAGTAAACAATTCAATGATTTCACACACTATTATTCATGATTACGAGTCCATGCTAGGACCAAAAAGACAAGCTCCACAAACGGAGGAGAACGTGACAAACAGTACCATAAACATGAAGCGAAACTCTTAAACAAGGGAATGAAAAACTAAGACATGCAGTTGATAAAAGACAACCAATCAACACTCCAAGTACGCAGCGGAGGTAGTTAAGATGGTAGCGTCATAAAAAGACACGTTAATTTAGAGATCCAAAGAGAATGGGAAGGTAGTGGATTTCAACCAAGTACTACCAGCAATGAAATTGCGAGGAGTAAAGCTTTTAGCTTCAGCTGCAGCAGTAATCACCTTGTATCCTTTCCAGTTGACCCTTTCAGAGGTTGCAGCACCAGCCCCGCTGTTATTATACTCTCCGTAATACAATGTGTTCAGTGCATATTTCCCCTTCCACTCGAGCCACCCAGCCTGGTTTATCACATCACTTATGGATGATTGCATGACAACCGTCCTTGAATACTCCTTCCAAGGTCTACCGAGATACGCAGAGAAATTGCTCCTGACTGGCAGTAGATCAGAAGTGGCATGAATCCTGCTTTTCTGAATTACAATGCCAGTTTTTTGATTAGGATCGCTCCTCCCTTGGGCTGTTATTGTGATTGGTTGGCCTGGATTGGGACGACGAGCATGGATATCACAATCTTGGAAAACAACTGCAGAATTGCCGAAGATGAAATCGACCGTGCCTGCTATCAAACAATTTATGAAGAACTGACGATTTGCGTGGACATGGAGGGTGTCTTGGTATCCAAGCACGTTACATTTGTAGAATGCCGCGCGGTCAGAACTCACACGCAATGCCACGGCTTGGCGGTTGGACGGACCGGCTGTGTTTTGGAAGGCGATGTCCCTGGCTAGGAATCCTTCACCCATTGCGGCTGCATCGTTCATGAGAATTGTTAGTATAAGAGCCTCGATATCTCTAGAATTATTCTATTTGTATCAATTTTTCTTAAAAAGAAAAGGAACAGTGTGCAAAATGAAGGAATCGAAAAACGAAAAATACCAACTGTGGCAGAACGGAAGGCTGTGATGCCGTCCACCACACTCCTACTTGCTGTAATGATCGTTTTCCTTCTTCCATCTCCAAGAAACATTAAGTTAGTCTTATTGATTGGTACTTGCACAGTTTCCCTGTAAACACCTGCCTTGATTCTGATAATGTACCTCTTACTGCTTCTCGTTGGGGCAGCAGCAACTGCAGCTGATACTGTACTATAATTCCCGCTGCCATCAGCAGCCACCACCACATCTGGTGTCAATGAAGATGACTGCAACAACCTCCTGTTGGCTACTGACAACCACTTTGGCCACCCACTTTCATTTCTACTGTTTTCCTCCTTGAGATTCCTCTTTGTGGTTTTAAGCTCATTGGCAGTGCGAGTGGCTGTCATGTTCATGCTCATTGCCAGAGTATTCATGCACATTTTTCTAACATTATCTACTCCATCCGAAATATCATTACGCACCTCCTTGTCTGCGGCGGTATGAGAGAAACCATCCATGATCGTGTCTTGGTAGGTTATGCAAGAACTCAGTGGGGTATTGATGTCCGGCCCAGCATCTTGATCATCGCTAAGAGGAATCTCGTTAGTGTAGTAAAGGAGACTCTGTTCAGCATTTTGTAAATCACTTTGAGACAATTCATTGTTGTCCGTGGAAGCATCGAGAGCATCATTTTGCTGATTGGTGAGTTTCATCTTATTGGTGGTTTTGTAACGCTCTATACCGGCGGTATTGGTGTCAATAGCTTGTTGAGTGGCTTTTATGGACTGTATAAGAACATCGTTTTCGTCGTTGATAGCTGCCAAACTGGCGGCAGCTCCAGGGCCATTGGCAATCGCAGAGTAGCACAATTCTGGGTATCTTGTGGAGCTGCATGACATCTTTATAATGGAATGAGCAGCACCATTTTTGTTGGAGTTCTGTGAATTCACGGGAGTAACAACGGCAGCTATAGTGGCGACAAGCAAGAGAGAAACAAAGAGAGCTAAAGAGAGGCTTTTGTTTTTATGGGAGAAGGAAATGTGCTTGCCAGAATCTGATATTTCGGTCAAGCTTCCATGATCCTCTAGGATCATTTTGATTCGACTGTGTAGGAAAAAATGGAAAGAAATGAAGGGCGGGTATAGAGTCTATAGACTTGCAGTGATGGTGTGTTTGATGGAGTATACGCAAAACTGGACCGTATATATAGAGACGAAGAAAGCAATTAATATTAAGACTTGGGATTTAGTACTGTTAATGTATAGGCTGGTCTCCCTTGTGGCTTGTCGATCTAGTGTTTTGTGTTTTGTGTTAATTTCTTGTTTGTAATCAGAAAACTCAAGTGGGGTCCTCCCTTTGTGATGGGAAGGTTTATATTAGGGAAGTCATTCCGATTCCTCTATCTTCTTCTGCTTTTCTTTTTCTTTTTCTTTTTCACTTTTTGCACTTACAATGTTAATTTGAAACTACTTAATATATCCGATTCCTCTATATGTTTGAAGGGAAAAAAAAATTATAAAGTGAAAGGAACAATATAAGGGACAAGGAAAGCATTTAATTAAAGGGTTAATATTAAAATTTAGGATTTAGTGTTAATATATATGGTGGTCTCCGTTTTAACTCGTTGATTTTCGATCTATTTTTTCACATCAAGACGCGATAGCGATGTGCTTTGCCAATTTATAATCCTAGTAAATATATCCTTCTTGGAGTATTTATTTAGTGAGCATTTTTTATGTAGGTGAAAGGTGGAGACATTAAAAACAAACAAAAAAACACAAGTATTTTAATGAGTGAAAAAGATTATCAATGTAAATTTTAAATTTTAATGATAAAGTCTCTTCTGTAAGTGGTTTATAAAGTCTTAAATAGATTAGAAATTCTCCTAAAAATAAAAAGAATTCGAGATTACAAACAAAGCATGAAATCTAAGGAATTATTTATGAGACTATCACATGTAAGCACTTGTGATGGTGCACTTATCTACTCTTGAGATGTTATCCAGAAAATACCTATCGTATCAAGGATATTGTTTCAGGGACTCATGAAATAAGCTTAAAAAACAATGCTTTCTGTGTGATTCTATTAAAAGATCTTTCCCTCTTTTTTCTTTTTCTTTTTTTATCCATTTCTTATCTTTATTTGTCTAGCTAGTTTATGTTTCTTATTTTGCCAAATGATTTAGTGGTTATCCATAATATTTTGCCAGCAAGAGCATCTAATGCCTGGCAATGAAGACGAGATTCTAGTTATATTCTTGTTATATTCCGTTCTTCGTTCCCTCTTCTGCACTCCATTTCGATGCATTTTCCCTCTTTAGCATCTCCAGTTCTTTTTATGAGTAGTGATATAATGAATGAACGTTTAAAGCAAAGGGAAGAATAAAGCGAGAAGAAGAAGGAGGAGGAGAAGGAGGAGGAGGAGGAGGAGGAGACCCAACATTATTAATGTATTACAAAGTAACATTTCTCTCGTAGATGTTCCTGCCTTTTGGGACCTTGTTGCCATGGCTCTGCATCACGCCAATGATGCCATCAGAGTCTTACAATATTGTTCCTTTCACTTTATAAATTGTTTTTTTTTTGGTTTTTCTCCTTTCAAAGATACAGTTTTCAAGTCGAGTAACGTGTTGCACCCCATTGTCGTGATTAACGTGCATGTCTAAAGCTCCTGTACAAACATTGCATAAGAATCAAGTAAAGTAGTATATAACATAAGAATTGAAAAGAGAAGAAAAGATAAGGACCCAGTAAATTAAGTAGTGTCAAATTAACGTGTAATACGAACAGTGAAGAAGAAGAAAAGAAAAAAGCAGAAGAAGATGGAGGAATCGGAATGACTTGCTAGAGGAAAAAGTATACGAGGACCTCGAGTTTGATTTTTTGGAGTGGCTGTTCGTTCATCTGTGAAGTATGTCCAGAAAAGTATTCATAATATAAAAAGAAGAAGAAGAAGATAAACTCAAAATTCACTAGTCTAGTTTGAAAATTAAAGTATTTTTCCAGGTTTGTAAGTTAAGTTCTCACGCAGAACCAAGTGAGAGTTCAAGTAATACCGTACTATAGAACCATCTTTAACACAAAGGTAGGATCCAACTTCAGTTTTCTGGTTACAAATTAACAAGAAATCAACACAAAACAATCACAAATAATTAATTTCTTGGCAATTCTTTATTTCAAAAATAATGGTTAAGGATGTTAAATTTTTGTTTTTTAAGCATGTTTTGTTTTGTTTTTCTTAAAAACTTAATCGAAATCATAGAATACTTATAAATTCTACCTCGACAAGGAACAAATAGACGAATATTTATTTACGAGAATATCATATCATAAGTGTGCACTTGTGATGGTGCAGTAATCACACTACACTATTAAATAGTTTTACTGATGGATTAGGTCCATCAGTGTCAGGCATAAGAATCGTCAGTAATATTATTACTGACTGTCTCATCGACAGAATCTGTCTGTCAGAATTTTGATCGTCGGTAATTTCCCATCCTGTTGTCAATTATGTCGGTAATAATAATAAAAAAAAACACCGACAGAGAAGCGCACTAAAAAAAATTTTCCGACGAGAATTTTACCGACGGAATAAGTTTGTCTGTTTTTCCAATGGTATTTACCGACAGATTATTCTACAGTGATTGTGGCATGGGGCGGTAAATATTTCAGAACTCCCTATCAAATACTGACAAAATATATCCATCGGTGATTGTGGTATGGGTGGTAATTTTTTTGCAACTCTCGGTAAAATACCAACAACATGTTTCCGTCTAGATAACTGTCAGTATTTATTTAAAATATTTTAAAAATATATTATTTATTAACAAGAAAAAAACTTAATAACCAAATAAATTTGTATAAACATTAAAATGTAAAAATAATGTTAAATAATATTTATCCAAATATTCATTACAAATTTAATGTTTTAAAAAACAAAAATAAACTAAAATAGCGGCGGAGCTGGAGGAGGAGGCTAGTTGTTGCTGGGACCGTACGGCCAAAAAGAAGCACATGGATCATCACCCATCTTTGATCTAATCTCCATAACCATTTGACGGAGTTGATCATAATCCGTCGAGAGGCGTTCATATTGACTGGGTGCTTGATACTGATGGAGAGCTCCTAATAGTTAAGATACTATGGGCCGACAGTAAGTTTTCGACCGTAGTGTTGGAAAGACCATAGACCTGATTTTTATCGGGTCAACCAGACGATCCAACCTCCATCCATAAATCTGGATCAAAATCCAGATGGGTCGAAGGATCGTCCTCATATCTCTCCCTCAACCGGCTATTATAGGTCTCCTAATTTTTTTTAAAAAAATTTATCATATTCAATTCAAGAAAACAATAACTTACGAAATAAAATGATTGAATGAACATACCACAAAGTGCTGAGCACGGTTGTCCACGTACTGCTACACCCTATTTTGACGGTCTTGACTTCGCACGTGCGTCTCTACAAATAGCTCCATTGGACTCGGCTCATGTCAAGAGACGTAGCATGTAAAGAAAAAAAAGGTTGCAAGTTAAATATATTTATAAGCAACAACAAATTAATTAATGATATATTTCATTTAAATTAATCTTACCATCCGCTTTGCATGTGTACTGAACGGGACAGAGCTGTCGGTGTGCGTGGTCACCGAACCATGAATTTACCAGTTCCAGTTGTTGGCTTCGGACTGTGAGCGCCGTGAGAACCACTTAGACATCACGTGCTCAATATATGCCGCCCATATATCTCCCAAGATGAATGGTGGTTTGAATTCCTGCCAAACCGCCACATCATTTCATGCTTCAAGACCGTTGTCCCATGCATATCTTTTTTGTCTTTTTTTTTTTCTGGTGTCATACCAAAAATCACGCAACCTACTTCCATAGTAACCAGTTAGAATTTAGAGCATAAAATTAAAAATTAAAAATAAATATTATTTTCGAAGTTACCTAGTTGTCGCGTAATTCCCACACCCTCCTGACAACATTGTTGTTTGCGTTATCCCACTTAAATTTATTCCATGTATATAAATAATTCATTTAAAATAAAAATATTACAAGATATAAACTTATAAAATTTATTTAATAAAAATAAATTAAAAATTAACACCTACCTGAAATTGTCGAAACCAGACATCGATATTAGGTCTTCACTTAGGATGTCTGGAGACCTGACTCCATTGAAACTATGGAATCTCCATCGATGATTTAAACACCGATGTTATTTTCCTAGTAGCCTCAATGTTTGTGAACCTAAAATTAATAAAAAAAATTAGTGTGTGTGTGTGTGTGTGTGTGTGTGTGTGTGTATAAACTAAAACCTAAACCAACTTATATTGAGAGGTCATCCTTTCATTGTGCCTGGTATTTGCGGGTGAATTGATTTTGCTGTGAAGGCACACCACCTATGTGCTGTGAAGTCGCGCTAGAAGATGCAGCATCACAAGTTGGCGTAGATGCCTCGTCATAATCAGCACATAAGAAGATGTCCTCCTCGCTGCTAGAAGTACTAGCTGCAACCGTCTGCTAACGATGTGCTGTAGATTTTATTCGACGCATCTACACAAATGTATATGAATTATTACATAATTAACATTGATTATTTTAAAAAAAAAATCGGTAGCACCTCCCTTATATTGGAGACTACCCATAGTTTCCAAACCTGCAATCTTTACAACAACCACAATCCAATTAACTCCAGCAACATCACATATACAACCTAACATCTATAGAAATTCAATCATTTAAAAAAATTCGATAGCATCTCCCATATATTAGAGACTATCCATAATTTTCATACCTACAAATATTGATAATTACACAAATATTGCAAAATCAACTCTATACAACCTAACATATACAACCTAACATCTAGAGAAATTCATAAATAACAATTAAAATGAATCAAACTAATAAACAACATAACAAACAATAATATCCTAAAATTAAGATAAACTAATTAAATTTAATTCTATTTTTCAATTAACACTTAAAACATAAATTCAACAATAACAATTATGGAAAAACAAACAAAACTATCCTAAAATTAAGATAAACAAATTTAATTTAATTCTATATTTTAATTAACATTTAAAATATAAATTCAACAATAACATTTACGGCAATACAAACAATATATCATAAAATTTAGATAAACTAATTAAATTTAATTCTATATTTTAATTAACATTTAAAACATAAATTCAACAATAACATTTATGACAATACAAACAATAATACCATAAAATTAATAAATAAAAAGGAAAAACTAAAGAACACTACACAAAACATCATAAACACAAAACAAACAATACACAAAACTAAAAAACACTACATAAATTCAAAATAAATTTTGGAATAAAAAATGCTTACCTTAATAGTGTGCTGATTTTAAGATTTTATCTACAAACAATACACAAAACAAAGAACACCAAAAAAATAATCATAATAATAATAAGAAAAACAAATACAAAGATAAAGAAAGAAGATTATATATATCTTTTAATATGTGTAAAACTACCACCAAAACAACAAAATCTCTTGCAAAAACGTAATACAAACGGAGAGGAGAAGAGAAATAGAGATAACAGTCGAGAGAAAAAATGAACTAGGAGGGGGGTATTTATATTGCAATTTTTCTAACAGAATTACCGACAGAACTTTATTATTGTCGGTGGCTTTAAATTTCGTCGGTAATTAATTGATATTCGCACCAAAAATTTCAAAAATCCCGCCAGACTATTCAGTCCGTCGGCAAATCTGTTTGTAACCGCGTGTCAGAGCATGGGCACCTTGGATTTACCGTGTCCGTTGGCAAATCCATCGATAACTGTGCCGACTGACCAGGCTTCCTGACAGGCGTGCGCTTCGAGAGGTGTGCCAACCATCGGTGATTATGGCAGGGGCTATAATTCTTTTGCAACTCTCGGTCAAATACTACCGGGTGTAAGTCCGTCGATATAACCGTCGGTAATATTGCTAAAGTTTTGTAATCTTTTTGCAACTCTCTATAAAATACCGACGGGTACCAGTCCATCGGCGTACCCGGCGGTGATTATGGCAAAATTCTATAAATATTTTTCAACTCTCAGTTTAATACCGATGGGTTCTATGCTATTGGTAGTTTCGTCGGTGAAACAATTAATATTTTTACAGCTTCTTCATGTATTTATATCTATCCTCCTGCACAAAATCTTGAATTGCAAACTTACAGCATGCACAACACAATAACAAAAGCTGACAATTAATGAAGAATAAATATTTCATTTTTCAAAATATCATTCTTAATATTACATTATAAAAATAAGGCTTTACAGCATGTTTAGTCAGAATTTTCATCTTCATCCCCAATTGAATTGTTATCGTTAGCTTCATCGCCCTCTTCAATATGGTTATCATCTTCTTCATCAACATTCTGTAGTCTATTAGAGCTCAAAACCACATTCAACTCCTCTGCATCAACATCAACAAAACTATCATCGAAAACATGAAAATTCAAATTTTCTTCTAAGTCAATCGAAGGAGCAACTCAGTATGGTTCAACCAACTCACTAGCTTGAAAGATTTCATCTATCACATTTGTGTCTCCATTCTCATCCTGAACAACCTCGACACGACCCCTGGGTTTTGTTTTTTAAAACGGATAACCAATCAACTCTTGATCGGTTCTTTCTAAAGGAAGGGGTGTATGTGTAATAAACTTGTTGGCATTGCTTTGCGAAAACAAAGACGTCATTTACGCTGCGGTGTCTAGCTTTTGAGTTGATTTCAACGAGACCATAGTGAGAATCTACTTTGATTCCTCTGCCAGTTGTGTCATATAATAGCATTTGAATAAAAACACTATATTCTGCTCGCTATGATATTGCAGTTTGATGACCTCTTCCAATCTACCATAGTAGTCAACTTCAAACTCATTAGAAGTTGATCCCTTAATACAAACACTGCTGTTGTATGTTTTTTTTCCATGCCCATATTCTTTAATATGAAAGACATATCCATTGACAAAATACACGTTATAGCACTTGACTTTTCTTTCAGGGCCCAAGCTTAGTAAAGACAGTGAAATAGCAGCACTACCTCCCATTTGATAAACCTTGTATATTAAATACAACAATAATTAATAAACAAATATTATGTAATATTGTCATACAATTAATTACATTGCAAGAGATAATGAGTTTGTGATAGGACTTACATGTGTTCTAAACCACGTGGCAAATTGTTCTTCTTGTAATTAAAAGATCTAGGATTCGGTCAGCTGTGAGTTATTGGACAATAAGTATCGTTGATGTTGCCTGCAAGGTTTTTCTAGATTATATGAGTTTATGGTAGCACAAAACATAAATAGTATACTCTTGACAAAGTTTAAATCGAACATCTACTTACTTAATAAAAGGTCTTAGCTCATCACAGTTAAATATGACATAATTGTGTGCTTGTCTGAACTCTATTTCGGACAAATATCTTCCCCTCACGACATTTTTAGGTGTTGGTCGTCCAGGATTGGAGAATATTGACAAGTTCTTACTTGAAGCCACTTCACCACCATTATCATGCCGTGGAACACAATTGATCCTCGATCTCAAATGAGGTTCGAAATAGTATGAGATAAATATTGAGATCTCCTCAACAATATAGGCCTCACATATTGACGCCTCAACATGCGCCTTGTTCTTAACCTTTTCTTTTAAGATAGAACAAGTACTTGTATATATATATATATATATATATATATATATATATATATATATATATAGAATTAATAAAAAATTATCAATTAAAAAAACAAAAAAAATGTTTAATTATGAAGGAGAAATAGAGGAAGAGAGTGTCGGCAGAGTGGGTATATATTGGCTTTTACCAATGGAATCACCAACAGAAAAGTTCCGTCGATATACCCGTCGATGATTCCATCGGTGAATGTGTCACGTCACTGTATGAAAATCCCGGTTTGAATCCCTTGATCATTCCGTTGGTAAAATCATCTGAAAAAAATCCATATCGATGATATGGCCAGTACATACCAATGGATTGTGTACATCGGTATATATTGACCGTATCATCGACGGATAGTTTCTGTCAGTATATACCGACAAATTAGAGACGGAATTATATTCGTCGGTAATTCTATTAGTTTTCCGCTGATTTTCTAGTAGTGTCAAAGATATTGTTCAGGGACTTGTGAAATAAGCTTAAAAAACAATGCTTTCTGTGTGATTCTACTAAAAGATCCTTCCCTCTTCTTCTTTTTTTTTTTTTTCCTTATCTTTATTTGTCTAGCTAGATCGTGTTTCTTATTTTGCCAGCAAGAACATCTAACGCCTGGCAATGACGAAGAAGAGATTTCAATTATATTCTTGTTATATTCTGTTCTTTGTTCCCTCTTCTGCACTCCATTTCGATGCATTTTCCCTCTTTAGCATCTCCAGTTCTTTTTATGAGTAGTGATATAATGAATGAACGTTTAAAGCAAAGGGAATTTCGATGCATTTTCCCTCTTTAGCATCTCCAGTTCTTTTTATGAGTAGTGATATAATGAATGAACGTTTAAAGCAAAGGGAAGAATAAAGCGAGAAGAAGAAGAAGGAGAAGAAGAAGGAGAAGGAGATTAATTACCTTGCCCCAGCATTATTAATTTATTGTAAAGCCTTTTGGGACTTTGTTGCCATAGCTCTACATCACGCCCATGATGTCATCAGAGTCTTATATTGTTCCTTTCACTTTATTATAATTTTCCCCCCCTACACATATAATTTTCAATTACATTAAAAAAAAAAAATCACATCATGGTTAATTAAGCTGGTTTAAAATAATATTCTCTGTGAATAGAAATAATAAGGTGTTTAAAATACACGGAAAGGCATCACCAGCAGTGTATTTTCACCATTAATAAAAATATTTTTTGGTAGTATTAGTTGTTATATTTTTACTTAAAAAATAGTAGATCTTGTAATAAATTTATTTTTTTAATTAAAAAAACAAGGGAAACAAAACAGTTTTTTTTTAATGACATGTATTTAATTTCAAATTACAAGAACTTAACATTTTTAAATAGACACATTTACTCCTTGGATTTGGCTTATTTTCAGTTATTGATGACATGATATATTATTTCGGTGAAATCTAAATCATTGGTTTTGAAATTAATAATTTAACTTTAAATAAAAAAAACCCACCAATTTAAAAAAGTTTCTAAACATTCACTAATTTGCATGAAATTTTAACGATTGAAAATCAGACTAATAATATGGATTCTACTAACTTTATTCGTAATTTTACAGTTAACTCAAGAGAAGTATGGTCAATCTTTGTGAAGGCACCCATGTTTTGATAAAAATATTTACAAGTCGAGAGGGGAGTTGGACCGAATTGTCGTGATTAATGTGCTAACATTACACAAGAATCAAGTAAGGAATCAATTAAAGGACGGACCCAGTGAATTAAGTAACGTTGTAAATACAAAAAGTGAAAAAAGAAGAAGAAGAAGCAGAAGAAGATAGAGGAATCGGAATGATTTGCTAGAGGGGTACAAACAGGAAATTGACGGGAAAAAACTCTGACAAATCATTTGTTGTTTATTTCAAAATAATGGGTTAAGGGTGTAAATCTTGTTTTTGAAGCATGTTTTGTATAATAATTGAAGAATAAAATATTATAGAAAGAGAGAGAGAAATGTGAAGTGTTTTTATATGTCTAAGTATGTGAGTTACAGTATAAGTGTTTTTCATGTTTATGAGTTAAAGTATTTTTCATAATTATATTTAAGTTCTCACGCAGACCTTAGTGTGAGTTCAAGTAATTCCCTAATATATTATAAACCTTCCCATCACAAAGGGAGGATGCGACTTGAGTTTTCTAATTACAAACAAGAAATTAACACAAAACACTCAACAAAAAATTTGCTTGCCAGATTGTTTATTTCTAGAATAAGATTTTGTTTTTTAAGCATGTTTTGTTTTGTATTGTATGATAATTAAAGGATAAATTAAAATTTTGTTGAAAAAATTTGGGAGAGTATAAATATATATTGAAGAAGAAAGAAAAACAAAGACTTTAGCTTGTGTTTTGGCAAAAAAAAAAAAAAAAAGCAATAAGAGAAAAGAAAAACATTACTAAGGAATAAAGAGAGTTTAATGTAGTTGGGTTAGGATACCATGTGATTCTGAGCAGTCGTGTGTGGGTCTGCCACAACTAAATAAGGATCTAACTTAGATAGATTACATGGATGGCCTAGCAGATACATTTACGGACCAGTGAGACAAAACTAGGTCCTAGGTTTAAGAGAAGATTTGGTCGCGCTAGATCAGAGTAATAGCTCAAAAGGACCATAACTTTTGATCCAATTGTTGAACCGCGTTCAAATTTTTACAGCATTTTTTGAAGACTGTTTTCTGGGGCCTTGATTTTGGCAACTTTTGTGATTTTCTTAGTTATTTTGGATTTCATGATATTCTTGGATTTTATGCTTCTTTCCTTTGTATTCTCGGATTCTTATTTTTGTTTTCTAGTTGAGGTAGGGTTTCTATCCTATTTAAAGCTTTGTAAACCTCTTAAGCAATGGCGGAGCCAGGATTTTTTAAATGAAGGGGCGAGTTACTAACAAATATTTGATATTATATGCTATACATACATATGTTATATATAGAAATTAATTTGAAATATATGTTCAACTCAAGTCAAGCAAAATTAATTTAAGAATAATTTTAAAATGAAAAAACTTATGTTATAATTGTTTTCTTCGAGATTTTATATTTTAAAACTGCTTCATATTGATATTATTTTTAATCTCATTAAAAATATATTTCTCAATATATACAACAAACTTTCATTTATCTATTTCTAAATCAATTTGTACTTCATTTTTAATCATTAGTAAATTCATTATCATCATTTTTCATATGAAATTCATAACAAAATACATATCAATTCATCAAAATTCATTTCAATTCATATCTATTTAGCATATAATATTACCTACACACATATTAATTCAACAAACCCATAAATTATTATAAACCCTAACATTTTCAATGACTAATTTTTGGAGATGTAGACCTAGTATTTTTTTAACGTCCATACTTAGCTGACCTGTAAAAAAGAGATGAAGTCTCTAACAACACAAGTATAAAAAAAAAATGACTGCAAGCCAACTCTTTTCTCAAACCCATCAGCTGCCTCATTCTATACCTATATATATCTCGGACCATGCATAGAATTCTTGGCCCAAAACCCTATATTAAAAACAAAAAAGAGAAAGGAATTTTCTTCTTGGATTTGATTTTGGGAGAGGGCCAATTGCCCCTCTTATCCTTATGTGGCTCCACCACTGTTTTTAAGGAGAAGATTCTATCATTGGTATTCTAGAGAAAATAGAACCTGTAAACTTGGAGTTCATATTGGCAGCCTCTTTTTCTCATTAAAATTCCCATGTTCTTTCTTTATTTTTACTATCTTTAGCTTCTGCCTGTATTAGTTGGTATCAGAGTCCAATCTTTCCAGGTTTATTGCGAGCTTTTTTTTGCAATCCCGTGGAAGAGAATTTATTTACCGCTTTGTACGCTAACAAACCATGAAGGAAAGAGATCATGGAGCAGGGCGTGGCCATGAAAGGGATGAGGAGAAGCCCCCTTTTGAAAGTGGAATGTTCAAGAGCTCATCGTCGAAGACATGCAAAGATACATCACAAAATTAATCTATAGACTAGAGAAGAGGGATCTGCAAGACCAGGGACAACGTGATCATGACTAGGAGAGTGATCAAGAGTCTTTAGCCATAAACAAAAATCTAAGACAAATTCAAATGAGACCACCCGTTGAGTGAGAAGAGAACAAATTTGAGGATTTTGGATTTCATATCAAAATTCCAGAGTTTTCAAGGACTTTACAAAAAGAAGAATTCATTAACTAGTTGAATGAGATTGAATGGATTTTTGAATACAAGGATGTGATTGAACAAACACAAGTGAAGTTGGTTACGATCAAATTAAAGGGTAGGGCATCTGTTTGGTAGGAGTAGTTGAAGAAGACAAGAGAGAGAAAAAGGAAAGCTAGAATCAACGACTGGGACAAGATGGAGAAGAAGAAGATGAGAGAACTTTGCTCTCCTTGGCTACTCACATACTTTATATTAGAGGCTCCACATGCTAAAAAAAAAAGGTAAATCTGTCAATGACTACACTGATGATTTTTACCAACTTGTTTCAAGGAATAATCTAGCATAAACAGAAAAGCAGCTAGTGGCATGATACCTTAATGACTTGCGACAGTCCATTCAGGATGTATTGTGTCTTCAGTCTTTATGGACAATGTCAAAAGTGTATTAGAGGGCTTTAACAGTGGAGAAGTAACAGACTATCAGGAATGTTACCAAAACTCAAAACAGACTAATAGAGGACGCGGTAGTAAACCAAGTCAGACCACCAACCAAGGTAGGTCAAACCAACAAAATCAGCAGGCAATAAGTCAAGGTTCTATTTTTTGACTTCATTGCTTTAGATGTGGTGAGTTGGGATATCAAATTAACGAGTATAGCAAACTAAAGAGTCATCTGGGAAAGAATTTGCTAGTAGAGGAAGAGACATCGAATTTTACTAAGAATAAGGATGATTCTAATAGCGATGTTGATGTTTTGCATGGAGATAATGGTACAACCCTTGTGATCAGAAAGAGTTTGTTGGCACCCAAGGGTGATTTTGATGAAGATTAAAGGCGTACAACAATTTTCCATTATACATGCACCATCAAAGATAAAGTCTGAAGTTTGATCATAGATAGTGGGAGATACAGGGATGTGGTTTTTATGAAGGTAGCAAAGAAAATTCAGCTAGCGACTAAAAATCATCCCAAACCCTACAAGCTGACATGACTGAATAAAGATACCGACGTAATTGTAGATAAACATTACCTTGTTTCTTTCTCTATGGGTCAAAAATACTTTGATAATGTTTAGTGTGATATGGTCTTGATGGATGTCTGTCATATCTTACTAAGGAGGCTATGGAAGTTTCATAGGAGTGTGGTTCATAACAGTAGGAAAAACACTTATCCCTTTAGTATTAAAGGGAAAAGTATGGTTTTGGCACCTGGAAAGGAGAAGACTGAGATGAAGGTTGATAGTAGGAAGAATATGGTATCCTTATCATAATTTATAAAGGAAATAAGGAGTGAGCGATTGGTGTTTGCTCTAATGCTTAGTAGTACAACCGTGAAGGAGGAGGAAGAAGAGGATGACAATCCTAAAAAGATGTGGGGTGTGTTTGCAAAATCTTTAGATTTAAGAGACAACACTAGATTGATGTTAGGTTCCAGCTTGCCAAGTAAGGCAACTTAAAGACTTAGCCCTAAAAAAGCCAAAGAGTTACAGAGGCAAGTTTTGGAGTCGCTAGAAAAAACATATATATCCAGGAAAGTATGAGTCTTTGTGTCGTGCCAGCCTTTTTGGTTCTGAAAAAAAAGGTAGGTCATGATGTATGTGTATGGACAATCGAGCCATAAATTGAATCATAATAAAATACATATACCCCATACCATATCTTGATGACAAGTTAGATCAGTTGGTAGGGTCTAAGGTATTTTCCAATATTGATCTTAAGAATGAGTATCATCAGATTAGAATCAGACTAAAGGATAAATGGAAGGCAACCTTCAAAACTCACCTAGGTTATATGAGTGGATGGTTATACCATTCAGATTGCCTAATTCTCCTATCACATTCATGAGGCTCATGCATTGGGTATTAAGGTCATTCATGAGCATATTTGTCATTGTCTATTTCGATGACATTCTTATTTATAGTCCCACTATGGAGTCTCATTTGTAACACCTACAAGTTGTTTTGATACTTTGAGGAATGAACAATTGTATGTCAACTGAAATAAATTGAAGTTCTTCACTGATATTTTTGCTTTTTTGGGCTTTATTGTATCTATTGATGATGCTTAGGTTGATCAGAGTAAGATCTTTGCAATTATTAAGTGGCCAACACTGAAGAGCATCTACAATGTGCAAAGTTTTCATGGCCTTGCATCTTTTTTATAGAAGATTCATCAGAAACTCTAGTTCCCTTATTGTACCAATTACAAAATGCCTAAAGAGACATACCTTTCAGTAAACAAATAAGGCTAAAACTAGTTTTTAATTAGTGAAGCAGAAGATGATCAAAGCTCTAGTTTTGACATTACTAGATATTGAGAAACTATTTGAAGTAAATTGTGATGCTTCAGGAGTAAGCAGTGGGGGAGTTCTTAGCCAGGATGGATACCAATCACCTTTTTTAGTGAGAAAGTTTCCAGCTCAAAGAAGAACTATTACATCTATGATTTGGAGTTTTACACTATTGTTCAGGTTTTAAAGCATTAAAGGCACTACCTTATGCAAATGGAGTTTATTTGAATCACTAACTATGAGGCTCTGAAGCATATAAATAGGTAGCATAAGCTAAGTCGTCGACATGCAAAATGAGTGTCATTTTTGCAGGAGTTCACTTTTTAATTGAGACACCAATCAAACAATTTAAATAAGTTGGTTGATGCTCTCAATTGACGTGTGACTTTACTTAGTACCATACACACCCATATGCTAGGATTTGATACTTCCTGCGAGCTATATTCAGGTGATGCCTTGTTCAGTCAGAGTTATACTGAGTTATCGGAGGAAGGTAGACGAGATAACAACGTGCTTTTAAATGGTTATCTTCTTCATGATTTGAAACTTTATGTTTCAGTTTACTCTTTGCGAGAGCATATCATTCATGAATTGTATTGTAAGGGACATTTTAGACGGGATAAAACACTGGCTTTGGTGTCTATAAATTATTATTGGCCTAAGTTACCAGGATAGGTTTCTAACTTTGTCAAGAGGTGCGCTATTTGTTAAAGATCCAAGGAAGCTTTATCGAATGCTAGGTGGTCCACCCTATTACCAGTTCCTAATGTTTTGTGGCTAGACATGAGCATGAATTTCATATTGGACTTACCCCGTACACAACGGGCTATAGATTTTATTTTTGTTGTAATTGACAAGTTCTCAAAGAAGGTCCATTTTATAGCCTGCCGAGAGAGACTATGGATGCATCTCAGGTAGCCTAATTTTACTTTAATGAGGTGGTTCATTTGTATGGCATTCCTAGGTCCATCACTTTAGATAGGGATGTCTAGTTCATGAGTAATTTCTGGTAGAGTTTGTGGGGAAGAATGGAAACTCAGTTAAACTTTAACAATGCTTATCACCCTCAGACAGATGGACAGATATAAGTGGTTACTCATAGTCTCCACAACTTACCATGAAGCCTGGTTGGAGATGAGCCAAAACAATGAGATTTGGCGTTTCCATAGGCAAAGTTTGTTTATAATAGGTCTCGTAATCAAACCACCTAATTGAGCTCCTTTGAGATTATTTATGGATAGAATCCTTCTAGAGAACTAGAGTTAATTATCGTTCTTCACATCGAACGCTTAAGCGGCCAAGGTACTAACATGATAGATTACTTGCATGAGATTCATAAGTAGGTCAAGGAGACAATCAGTGACAACAATGCCACGTATACATCCTTTACTGATACTCGTTGTAAAAAAATGGTGTTTAAAGTCGGTGATTTGTTATGGGCAGTCTTTACACGTGACAAGTTTATAGTGAGTGAGTATAACAAATTGAAGGAAAGGAAAATAGGTCTTTGTAAGGTGTTGCAGAAGATAAATGATAATGCCTACAAGATTCATCTTCCTCATCATCTAAAGAATAGAACTCGAGGAGGAGTTCTCTCCAACCCGAGGAGAATGATGTGGTTGGGCTAGTGATAACGAGAGATTCTGAGTAGTTAGGTATGAGTTTACCACAACTTGAAGAGGATGTGCCCAAGACAGATTAAATAGATGGCCTAGCATATATATTTATAGACCAGTGAGACAGTTCTAAATCTAAGAGGAGGTTTGGTCACGTCAAACCAAAGTAAAGGCTTAAAAAGGCTATAATTTTTTATCCAACTGTTGGACCATGCTCGAATTCTTACAGGAGTTTCCGGATGCACTTTTTCTTAGATTAGCATGGAATTGCTTCTTTGATCGTCAAGTCTTTAAATTTTGAAAATCTCATCACGAGAGCCCGGTTTTGACAAGTTTTGTGATTTTCCTTGTTATTTTTGGATTTCATGCTTCCTTACTTTGTAATCTTGAGTTCTTATTTTTGTTTCCTAGTTAAGATAAGATTTCTGGTCTATTTAAGGCTTTGTAAACCACTTACAGAGGAGACTTTATCATTGTTATTCTAAAGAAAATAAAACATGTGAATTTAAGATTCACATTGATAATCCTTTTCACTTATTAAAATTCTTGTGTTTTTTGTTTGTTTTTAATGTCTTCAGCTTTCACCTACATAAAAAATGCTCAAAAATGCTCACTAAATAAATACTACAAGGATACATTTACTAGGATTATAAATTGGCAAAGCACATCCCTATCGCATCTTGATGTGAAAAAATAGATCGAAGGTCAACAAGCCAAAACGGAGACCACCATGTACATTAACACTAAATCCTAAATTTTAATATTAACCCTTTAATTAAATGCTTTCCTTGTCTCTTATATTGTTCCTTTCACTTTATAATTTTTTTTCCCTTCAAACATACAGAGGAATCGGATATATTAAGTAGTTTCAAATTAACATTGTAAATGCAAAAGGTGAAAAAGAAAAAGAAAAGCAGAAGAAGATAGAGGAATCGGAATGACTTCCCTAATATAAACCTTCCCATCACAAAGGGAGGGCCCCACTTGAGTTTTCTGATTACAAACAAGAAATTAACACAAAACACTAGATCGACAAGCCACAAGGGAGACCAGCACATACATTAACAGTACTAAATCCCAAGTCTTAATATTAATTGCTTTCTTCGTCTCTATATATACGGTCCAGTTTTGTGTATACTCCATCAAACACACCATCACTGCAAGTCTATAGACTCTATACCCGCCCTTCATTTCTTTCCATTTTTTTCTACACAGTCGAATCAAAATGATCCAAGAGGATCATGGAAGCTTGACCGAAATATCAAATTCTGGCAAGCACATTTCCTTCTCCCATAAAAACAAAAGCTTCTCTTTAGCTCTCTTTGTTTCTCTCTTGCTTGTCGCCACTATAGCTGCCGTTGTTACTCCCGTGAATTCACAGAACTCCAACAAAAATGGTGCTGCTCATTCCATTATAAAGATGTCATGCAGCTCCACAAGATACCCAGAATTGTGCTACTCTGCGATTGCCAATGGCCCTGGAGCTGCCGCCAGTTTGGCAGCTATCAACGACGAAAACGATGTTCTTATACAGTCCATAAAAGCCACTCAACAAGCTATTGACACCAATACCGCCGGTATAGAGAGTTACAAAACCACCAATAAGATGAAACTCACCGATCAGCAAAATGATGCTCTCGATGCTTCCACGGACAACAATGAATTGTCTCAAAGTGATTTACAAAATGCTGAACAGAGTCTCCTTTACTACACTAACGAGATTCCTCTTAGCGATGATCAAGATGCTGGGCCGGACATCAATACCCCACTGAGTTCTTGCATAACCTACCAAGACACGATCATGGATGGTTTCTCTCATACCGCCGCAGACAAGGAGGTGCGTAATGATATTTCGGATGGAGTAGATAATGTTAGAAAAATGTGCATGAATACTCTGGCAATGAGCATGAACATGACAGCCACTCGCACTGCCAATGAGCTTAAAACCACAAAGAGGAATCTCAAGGAGGAAAACAGTAGAAATGAAAGTGGGTGGCCAAAGTGGTTGTCAGTAGCCAACAGGAGGTTGTTGCAGTCATCGTCATTGACACCAGATGTGGTGGTGGCTGCTGATGGCAGCGGGAATTATAGTACAGTATCAGCTGCAGTTGCTGCTGCCCCAACGAGAAGCAGTAAGAGGTACATTATCAGAATCAAGGCAGGTGTTTACAGGGAAACTGTGCAAGTACCAATCAATAAGACTAACTTAATGTTTCTTGGAGATGGAAGAAGGAAAACGATCATTACAGCAAGTAGGAGTGTGGTGGACGGCATCACAGCCTTCCGTTCTGCCACAGTTGGTATTTTTCGTTTTTCGATTCCTTCATTTTGCACACTGTTCCTTTTCTTTTTAAGAAAAATTGATACAAATAGAATAATTCTAGAGATATCGAGGCTCTTATACTAACAATTCTCATGAACGATGCAGCCGCAATGGGTGAAGGATTCCTAGCCAGGGACATCGCCTTCCAAAACACAGCCGGTCCGTCCAACCGCCAAGCCGTGGCATTGCGTGTGAGTTCTGACCGCGCGGCATTCTACAAATGTAACGTGCTTGGATACCAAGACACCCTCCATGTCCACGCAAATCGTCAGTTCTTCATAAATTGTTTGATAGCAGGCACGGTCGATTTCATCTTCGGCAATTCTGCAGTTGTTTTCCAAGATTGTGATATCCATGCTCGTCGTCCCAATCCAGGCCAACCAATCACAATAACAGCCCAAGGGAGGAGCGATCCTAATCAAAAAACTGGCATTGTAATTCAGAAAAGCAGGATTCATGCCACTTCTGATCTACTGCCAGTCAGGAGCAATTTCTCTGCGTATCTCGGTAGACCTTGGAAGGAGTATTCAAGGACGGTTGTCATGCAATCATCCATAAGTGATGTGATAAACCAGGCTGGGTGGCTCGAGTGGAAGGGGAAATATGCACTGAACACATTGTATTACGGAGAGTATAATAACAGCGGGGCTGGTGCTGCAACCTCTGAAAGGGTCAACTGGAAAGGATACAAGGTGATTACTGCTGCAGCTGAAGCTAAAAGCTTTACTCCTCGCAATTTCATTGCTGGTAGTACTTGGTTGAAATCCACTACCTTCCCATTCTCTTTGGATCTCTAAATTAACGTGTCTTTTTATGACGCTACCATCTTAACTACCTCCGCTGCGTACTTGGAGTGTTGATTGGTTGTCTTTTATCAACTGCATGTCTTAGTTTTTCATTCCCTTGTTTAAGAGTTTCGCTTCATGTTTATGGTACTGTTTGTCACGTTCTCCTCCGTTTGTGGAGCTTGTCTTTTTGGTCCTAGCATGGACTCGTAATCATGAATAATAGTGTGTGAAATCATTGAATTGTTTACTCTGTTGATGTTGCTTGAGTTTATAAGCATGTACCTTTGCTATTATCTTTGCTGAGTTGGGTTGATAACCATTCTTCCTCTTTAAGAGATGAAAACTTGTCAATCCTACAAGAGATGTGTTCACTTTATGTGGAACCCGCCTGCTTACGATATAAATTAAGGATAAGGATTCTCCACGTAAAGACAGGAACAGAGATGATGGTTAACAATTCTCTGTGTTTTTTCACGGTTTTCATGCCGTGAAGAATCTAACACAAAGCCCAGCAATGATTTTCAACCACATCACTATTGAGCTTGGCCCGTTAAGCAAGTTGCAAATCACAAAAATTGAAGGGACTTGCTCCTCTTTACTGATTGTTTAAGAACCGCCTGTCGAAATGAGCTAGCAAGTTGTTGATTATGGCAAGAAAGTATAAATGAAGCCAGCAACCATATGAAATGAACTTGGTCAGAAGCATGCAGTTCTGACAAACACAAACATATATCTCCGGTACTTCCTTGTCAAAAATACTTGTGGTCTTCCAGTTTTTACATTAACTATTGATGTAGTAGTGATTGCGACTAATTCTAAGTAGTTAGGAGTGAATCCGTTATAATTAGATGAACATTTACTTTTGATA
The DNA here is from genome assembly GCA_018804465.1 of Populus tomentosa. Lineage (NCBI taxonomy): Eukaryota > Viridiplantae > Streptophyta > Magnoliopsida > Malpighiales > Salicaceae > Populus > Populus tomentosa. Next base: position 13,708,646 of record CM031969.1, on the reverse strand, counting down.
GAATATGTGGAGAGTATAGCATATATATTTATAGATCAGTATGATAGATCTAAATTTAAGAGAAGATTTGATCACGTCAGACTAAAAAAACAGTTTAAAATAACCATAACTTTTGATCGGACCATTAATCACGCTTAAATTTTCTCAGGTATTTCTAGAAATTGTTTTTTTAAAAGTAACTATGGAATCGCTACTTTGATCGTTGTATCTTTAGATTTTAAAAATCTTGTCTCGAGGCTTCAGTTTTAGTAATTTTTTTTTATTTTTGTTGTTATTTATGGATTTAATTTATGCTTTTTTTATTTGTAATTTTAAATTTTTATTTTTTTTCTAGTTAAGATAGAATTTTTTATCTATTTAAGACTTTGTAAAGCTCCAAAAAAGAGGGAACTTAAGAAATATTATTGTTTATATTCGTAGCCATTTTCGCTCATTAAAATTCATGTATTTTTTAATTATTTATTGTTATTTTTAGCGTTTGCTGCATTATTTACTATTCATTAAAATTATTAATTGGATCAATAATTACCAAGAACAATCATAAATACTCTCTAGGAAGATGCAATGATTCCAATCTTAAGACAATAACTAGTCTCGTTATCTCAAAGGATTAATTCAGGTGTTGAAGATCCATGCAACCTTAGGTCTCCCTGTTCAAATCTTGTTATTTATTTATTCATGTCCGATTATATCACTCTACTAGGTGTGTGATTAATATACATATAAACCATCTTAATTACAAGGAAAAAAATAATAATTGTGCTGTCTCAATGGACACGCATATATCTCATTGTTTATAAATTCTCAAAAAAAAAAAAAAAAATGTTAGGAAATGGTGGTGATTTCTATAAATGAATAATAAGAAACGCAACATTTGTGCTTGGTGATTAAGGTTAGATTTAGCTAACATTAAAAAATAAAGTAATTTAAAAGAAGAGCATTATCCCCTTGTGTCATATTTCTATTTAGCAAAAAAAAGAAAAAGAAGAAGCAGCCGTCCCATTTAAAAGTAAATTGATGTAAAATACAGAGTTTTTCCATCAAATCGTGGAATTGTTGTTGTAATAGTGATAGAAACAGTATGCCGATTTTGCTGATAAGAAGCAAAGGGCAAAAGACTAGTGCAGGGTTGTAAAAACACGGTATAGAAAATATAAGATAAATTTAGATGGTAAAAATAAAATGTAAAATCATAAAATTATAAAAAAAAATTTATATATATAATTCAAAGTCCTTAAAATATATAGTTTAAATAAAAATTTATATATAATTCAAACATCTTAAAATACATGGTTCAAATAAAAATTTATATATCAAAAACTTGCAAAATTAAATCAAATGTCATATACATGTATCTACCAAATCTGTTGTTTTAAACTATCCTCTGATTTTTGTTGAATTATTGCTCTAGATCTATTTTATGAATCTGAATTATTGCTCAAGATCTAACAAAACTCACTATAATATTCTCATTAAGCAATTAAACAATTAAAATCAATGCGTGGAAATTCCTAAAATATTACCTAGATTAAAATCTGCAAATTACATGTTGCATGGACAATCAAGTGGATGGTGGATTCGTGAAAATATTTTTTAAAATATGCTAATAAATATATTATTATCTAATTTAAAATCTATAAATTATTGATCAAATATCTTCAGATAATTTTTAAATTCCAGATTATTTATTAATTTGATTTTTTTTTAACTAGATGAATACTATTATTCCTAAACATTGATTGTGAAAATGAGTAACAATGACATATAGCAATTACTTATTTATTTATTTTTGTGTTTTAGAGTATTTTGTTTTAAAATAAAAATTTTTATTTTTTTATTTTAAATATTTTTTTTATTTTTAAATTATTTTAATATACTAATATAAAAAATAATCATTCACACATCATCAAAATATTAATCAGAATACTGCGCCCCGTTTACTAAAGATGGTCACTGACGTTACGGTTCAACTAGGCCTCGAGGTTTTCCGAAGCAGACTAGTGTCTCTTGCCTCATGGATGGGAGGGTGAAACTGGCCAGCTGGCTGGTGATAGACAAATGGTAATTTCACAGCAAGATGAGAAATCAATGGCCATTTGATAAACTGACCTATTATTGAATGACACACATCTGGGAGATATAGCCGTTTGACTGTCTGATAGATCTTAGAAAAGGACACACAGCGGAAAGTGCTTTTACCATTCTCTATCCGTTGAGAAATCGTAACAATGGTATTAAAGTCGTGATTTTTTACTATTTCATTTGATTTTATTCATTTCACTTCATTTTAATTCAATTTTATTAATTTTTAAGTTTTTAAAATGAATCTACACATTAAACATATATTAACCATAAAATTATATAAATTTATAAGTTATATCATGATTTTAATAATCTTGAACTAGTGTGTTGCGCTTTTCTCTTCCCATCAAATCCAATGCTCATCAATTTATTGATATTAAGATTTGTTTGGAATTATAATTGCTTTTTAAGGTATTTTTTATACTGAAATACATTAAAATAATTCTTTTTATTTTTTAAAAATTATTTTTGAGATCAACGCATCAAAACAATCTACAACATATCGAAAAATATTTTTTTAAAAAATATTTTTTGTTTTGATACACAGGTAAACTGCATTTCCAAATGCTCTTTTAAAAAAAGACTAGTGGTGCGCTTTCCCATTACTGTTTGTACTCACTTGGAAATTTTTTGGTATTTTGAAATTATAGTAATGGTTGTTTTTAAAAATAATTTTTACTTAAAAATAAATTAAATTATTAATTTTTTATTTTTAAAAAATTATTTTTGATATCAGCATATAAAAATAATTTAAAAATATAAAAAAATATTAATTTAAAATAAAACATTTAAATTTAAAAAAAAAATACATTTTCAAAACACAAAAATAAACAATTCCTCCACGTCAGTCTTAACTTTACAAGTCAATCCCTACTTAAGTTTGAGAAACGGTAAGTTTTACTTATTACTAATTAAGAATTAACGAATACTCTTTCAATCAAAGGCGCGAAAAAAAAAAAAACAATTCCATGTAACAAAAGAATTATCCATGGAACAAAATAATCTTTGAACTAGGTATCAAGGGAAAACGTGTTTTTTTTTTATCAAATGATGCCTATTCTTTTTATTTTTTTTTATCATTTTACATTAATTTTATTATACATTTGAGAGTTACTTAGAGACATCTTTATAATTAACATTTATTAAATATTATTAAAAAAACATGTTGGCTTGTGCTATACACGTTGATAGCCACCATGTTGTTAGGATAGCGTATTCACAAACATCTAATCATTAAACTCTACCTTTTAGGATAGTGTTTGAAATGTCTCGGCATCCTTTATGTGATGATGTGATGTGTGGATCAAACATGCCTCTGGTTTGATACCTTCAACTATTTTTGTTTTCCTCTTCTCCTCTTCCTTCTAGAATTTCGCACTAGCCTACAAGATTCGCTATTATCTTTGCTGAGTTGGGTTGATATCCATTCTTCCTCTTTAAGAGATGAAAACTTGTCTGCATACGATATAAATTAAGGATAAGGATTCTCCACATAGAGACTGTCGCACGTGTGCAGTGTTGCGGCGAAAATAAGTTAGTTGTTCCATTCTCTTAATCTACAATGTAAATCTATCTATATCTATGAGGATACAAGAAAATATTGTCTTTTATTGGTAGAAAATGGAATAAGAGTCGTCACCTAGTATTTTGATCACTAGGAACCCTAACTGGTCTCAGAGATCGAGTACGGGGACTGGTTGCGTAAAGGGAAGGTATTAGCACCCCAAATACGCCCTACCTAAGGTAAGCTGCATTGTTTTATTGTCTGATAAAATCTAAGGTATTTTCGTGTTTTTCTAGTTGTTGGTCCGTCTATGGTTAAAGAAAAATCCACCTCGGTAAAAAGATCTTTATCTTCTCGGGTAAAATCCTAACCGTTCTAACGTCTATACCAAAACTTAATTAATAATATTTAGGAATACGTTTTACGTATAAATTCGTAATCCCAAATACTAAAAAGAAAACAAAAAGAATTTTTGAGAATTTTTAAAATATTGGCCTAGTTCTCATGACTTAAATAAACTAGTTATTAAAGCCAAAATGCAAGCTAATACAAATATTGTTTTGAAAATTTTCTTTGTTGTGTGAAAATATGATGTTATAATATATATATATTGGAGAGACTAGGCCGTATTTTAAAACAAAAAAAAAATTAGAAAATATTATTTTTTATGCTTTGACGAAAATCAGGTATTTTAATACTGGGTTTGTATCCTTACGGCATAAAAATACAACCCAATATTAATCCACCTTAATAAAAATATGTAGAAAAATCAACAACATTTTTAAGGGCTTTTTAGAATTTTTTTGAAAGCAAAAACATTTTTTATTCTGAAAATCTTTGATGTTTTGACAAAAACCGGGTATTTTTAGCACTGGTTTTGTATCTTTACTGTATAAAAATACAAACCAACATTAAACCATTTTGACAAAAATATGCAGTAAAATCAACAATATTTTTTTAAGATTTTTCAAAATATTTTTTTTAATATAAATATATTTTATATATATATAACATATATACACACATATATATTATAATTTATAATAATATATAATATATAATATATTATATAATGGGGCTGGGCCGGTCCAAATAAATGGGCCAGGCTTAGCCCAAAAATAAAAACGGGCTGACCTCGGCCCAAAATGAAATTGGGCCGATCTCGGCCCAAAAACTTCTACAGTCTGGGCCAGGACCGGCCCAGACTTGCAAGGCTGGGCCAGCATCGGGCTGGCCCAGCGGGGGGAAGAATTAATTTTCTTCCCCCCGCCTCCTGCATGCAGAACTCTGCATGCAGGAGGTAACGCCTGCAATAATAAAAAAAACAAAAGCAGGGGGAAGAAGAAAATGTACCTGGCGTGGAGGAGGCGGTCGCTGGTGGTGCTGTGGTGGCGTGGCTCCTGGACGGCGGCTCCGGGTGGCGGCGCTGCGGCTGTTTCCAAGTGTTCGGTTCGATCTCTCTCTCTCCTCCCTTCTCCTTGTTTCGGTTCTCTTTTTTTTTTTCGGTTTTGTTCCAGTATTCGGTTTGTTTCTGGTCTCCCCTCTCTTTCGCTCGTTATTTCTCTTCTCCCTCTATCCTCGGGTCCCCCCTCTCTCCTTCGGTCTCTCTCTATTTATAGGGGAAAAAAAGGAACAGGTGTGCCTTTTGCTAGTGCGCCTTCAATCACGCAACGGCTGGTCGGCCATTGACTCGTTCGGTGGTGGTGGGGGCGAGGAGAGAGAGGCGGGAAGGTTTTGAAAAAAATGGTTTTCATCTTCTGTTGCTGTTCATTCGGGGGGAGGAGGAAGATGAACAGTGTCGTTCAAAACGACACCGTTCTGGTCTTCTTTTTTATATATATATATAAAACGACGTTGTTTTGGATAAAACACGCCGTTTCATTTAAATGAGTCAAACTTCAAATCAGCCCTCCATCATTTCTTATTTATTTCAATTGTATCCCCGCCAAATTCGGTCCCCGTCCCTCTTGTTGGTCGCGTTTTTCACTTTAGTCCTTGGCCTCTGATTTATGCAATTGAGCCCTCAATTGATTAATAAACATTCAATTACTTCAATTAGACCCCTGGACCGAATAATTGCAGCCCCTCCATTTACGCGTCTCTTCCAATTTGGTCCCTAGTTTCGGATTTTCTTAATTAAGTCTCTAATTGGCCATTAAACTTCAATATTTATGCAATTAAGCCCCTGATTTGGCCTAATAAATTCCTAAAAAATATATTTTGGCCCCAGAACTTAAATTTCTTCTAATTAAAGCCCAAATTGACTTAAAAATCAATTTTTCTTGCAATCAAAACCCCTATAAAATCAATTAAACATCCAATTAAGTCCATAAACATCCAAATTTGGGCTTTTCTCCTCCAAAATGAAATTTTCCTTCTCAACAGGGCTCTCATCCTTCAAGAATATACTGTCAAAAATCCAATCTTTGTATTTTTTAACGTCCTTGACCAATTTTTCGATCATTTTCTGAGCGCTTCTTCCTCCTGTTATTTTTCTAACCTTCTTTGGCTAATTATTTTATTTTTTTGTGGGGACCCAAAAATGGGTTACAACAGAGACAAGAACAGAGATGATGGTTAACAATTCTATGATTTTTCACGGTTTTCATGCCGTGAAGAATCTAACACAAAGCTCAACAATGATTTTTAACCACATCACTACTTGAGCTTGGCCCCTTAAGCAAGGTTCAAATCATAAAAATTGAAGGGACTTGCTCCTCTTTACCAATTGTTTAAGAACCGCTTGTTGAAATGACCTAGCAAGTTGTTGATTATGGCAAGAAAGTATAGATGAAGCCATCAACCATCAACAGTCAGAAGCATGCAGTTCTAACAAACACAAACATATTGTTAGAATATGTGATTGGGAGTAATCTTCTTCTATAATAACGGTGTGATTATTAGCTATTATTAGAGATAGAATTCAAATATAGAAATAGAATATATCTTTTGTAACAGTAGCATAAGTTTAGCAACTAACTCTTGTGTGTGTGTGTGTGTGTGTGTGTGTGTGTGCTGCATTGATGAATAATATATCAGAAAACATTATATTCTCCTTACGATTAACATGGTATTTGAGCCGTCGCTATATTTCCTTCATCTGTCTTAGGAACTGGACGTTGTTTTTTTTTTCTTTGTTCTTATCATAATTCTTTCTACTCATCATGACTACTCCTACCAATAATGATGGTGTTGTTGTCGGCAATGCAAAGGTAACTTTACCAGCACTATATATGCAAGATGTCTCTTCATTGCTTACTTCAGGGAAACTTGATGGCACCAATTATATGGAATGGGCTTTTAATGCTCAAAATAAAATCCAGGGTCGAAAATGATGGGTCTTTGTTGTCAAACATAATACAGATGAAACTATTAAAAGATACAAGGCGAGACTAGTTGCTAAATGGTACACATAATCTTATGAAGTTGACTATCAAGAAACTTTCGCTCCAGTTGCTAAACTCAATATTGTGTGAGTTCTTTTGTCTTTAACAGCTAATAATAATGGCCTTTACTCCAATTCGATGTCAAAAATACATTCCTGCATAGAGATCTTAAAAAGGATGTGTTCATGGATCCACCTCTTGGAATTTCAGAATATGAAGGTTTAACTCAGGTTTGCAAACTTAGGAAGGCTTTATATGGCTTGAAACAATCTCCTAGAACTTGAATCATTAAAAAGTTTGGCTATAATAAAAGTAACTAGGATCATATTCTATTTATAAAGCATAAAATAGGTAAACTCACTGCCTTGATTATATATGTTAATGATATGGTAGTGACAGGTGATGATGCTGAGGAAATTCATTACTTATAACATCATTTGGCTTCCAAATTTGAAATGAAAAATCTTGGAGACCTTAAATATTTTCTCAAGATTGAGGTAGCTCATTCCAAGCATGGTATATTTATGTCACACAGTAAATATACTCTTGATCTGTTGTCTGAAACATGGATGCTTGGATGTAAACTAGTTGATAATCCAAGGGAGCAAAATCATAAACTCTTTCAATGTTTCAGTGTTAGTTGTACAGATAAAGGGAGATCTTAGAGACTTATGGGAAAATTAATCTATTTATCCCACCCTCGACCTGACATTGCTTATATTGTGAGTGTGGTAAGTTAATTTATGCATAATCCACGTCAACCTCACATGGATGTTGTGGAATGTATATTATGATATATAAAATCTTCACCAGGCAAGAAACTATTATTGACGGGTATATTGATGCTAATTGGGTTGGTTCAGCTAATAATCGACACTCTACATCCAGTTAATTCACTTATGTATGTGGCAATCTTGTGACCTGGAGAAGTAAAAAAACAGTCTGTGGTGTCAAGATCAAGTCCTGAAGCTGAATATTGAGGTATGGCCATTGGAATGTGTGAATTGTTATGGTTAAAAAACTTGATGAAAGATTTGAGATTCTCTCAAAGAATTGCAATGAATCTCTATTGTGATCATAAATCAGTTATAGAGATTGCCTATAATCATGTTCAACATGATAGGACAAAGCATATAAAAGTGGATAGACATTTCATCAATGACAAGCTTGAAGCCGGCGTTATCCAATTCCATTTTGTAAAGTTAGAATTCCAACTTGTTAATGTTCTTACAAAAGCAGTATCCAACAAAGTGTTTACAAGTTGTCTTGACAAACTAAGCATGAATGACATCCATGCACCACCTTGAGGAGGGATGTTAGAATATATGATTGGGAGTAATCTTCTCCTATAATAACGAAGTGATTATTAGCTATTATTAGAGATTGAATTCAAATATAGAAATAGAATATATCTTTTGTAATAGTAGCATAATAGCAACTGACTCTTTTATATATATATATATATATGCTGCATTGATGAATAATATATCAGAAAACATTTTATTCTCCTTACAATTAACACATATATCTCCGGCACTTCCTTGTCAGAAGCACTTGTGACCTTCCAGGCTTTTACATTAACTTATTAATGTAAAAGTTCTTACGATAACAGGTGATTTTAAGTAATTAGATACGAGCCTGTCATATTTAAATGAAGATTTGCTCTATATAGAATGCATAGAGAGCCTAGTATATATATTTATAGACTAGTAGGATAAATTTATGTTTAAGAAGAGGTTTGATCACGTCAGACTAAAAAAACTGCTCAAAAAAACCATAATTTTTTTATCAGACCATTAATCATGCTCAAATTTTTAAATGAGTTTCCAACGACTATTTTTCTTAAAGTAGCTATAAAATCCCTACTTCGATTATTGGATCTTTATATTTTGAAAATCTCAACTTGAGACCTCGGTTTTGGTAATTTTTATGATTTTTCTTATTATTTTTAGATTTCATACTTTTTTTCTTTGTAATTTTATTTTTTTATTTTGTTTTTCAGTTGAGTAGAGTTTCTAGCATATTTAAAACTTTGTAAACCTCCTAAAAATAGAAGACTTGATAAGGATTGTCATTCTATGAAAAATAAAACTTGTGACCTTGGGATTCATGTCTTCGCTCATTAAAATTCATGTATTTTTTAATTGTTTGTTGTTATTTTTAACTTTCTCCTGCATCACTTATTGTTCATTAAAATTATTAATCAGATCAATAATTGCCAAGCACAATCATAAACACTCTCTAGGAAGATAAACCATCTTAATTACAAGTAAAAATAATAATAATTGTGTTGCCTAAAATGGACACGCATATATCTCATTGTTTACAAGTTCTCAAAAACAAAACGCATGTCAGGAAATGGTGGTGATTTCTATAAATAAATAATAAGAAACGTAACATTTGTGCTTAGTGATTAAGGTTAGATTTAGTTAACATTAAAAAAGAAAGTAATTTAAAAGAAGAGCACTGTCCCCTTATGTCTTAGTTCTACTTCGCAAAAAAAAAGAAAACAAAGAAGCAGCCGTCTCATTTCTTACAGAGTTTTTCCATCAAATCATGGAATTTTCGTTGATTAGGGTATGTTTGATATTATGGTAGCTGTTGTAATTATAATTTGAAAAAAATTATTTTATAAAAGATATTTTTATTTAGGGTTAGTCTGGAAAAATAGATATTTAGTTAAAATTGTGGTTCAAATTAAAGTTAAACAAAAAATAACTTAATGTGTTTGGTTAAGAATACTTTTGAAATTGAGGTTATAAAATAATTTATATATATATATATATATATATATATATATATATATATTGATGGTTTTTAATTTAAATATTATAGATTTAACTATTGTTATTACATCATAAATAAATAATACTTTATATAAAAAAAAATATTGTTCTATTAAACTATCTACAATTCCATCAGGTATGAAATACATCCGACAAGGACTATAGTTTTCACAAATTTCTTAAGAGCGCAACAATATCAAGTAAAATATATTCAGGAACAAAGTTGGGATTGCTATCAAATTTTGCAAATATTACACCATCAAGCGATCTCCGTCTAATTTATATAGTGTCATTGAATAATGTTTAACACTAGTTTTTCCAATAAAACACAATTAAAATTAAAAAATAATTTTTTTTATTTTGTCGAGTCGAACCCTGTTCAATGTATTTTTAGCTTTGAACCAGACCCGGTCTGACCAGAACAGTGGAGAATGTCTTCATTGTTCAGTGATTCCTCCCCCCATGAGAAGCAGCAAAATGCTGCTTCTACAAAACTTGCAGCACAGCTAAATTTTTAATGGATCCTACTAGCATAAACCATTGTTTTTTTCTTAACCAAACGATAATATTTATGTTCACCAATAGCTATATTACCAAACAATCACTAATACTAATAGAAACAGCATGCCGATTTTGCTCATGAGAAGCAAAGGATAAAGGGAAATTGATCCTACTTGGAAGTGTGTTTGTAGTTTTTTTTAAAAGAATTTTTATGTTGAAATATATAAAAATAATGTTTTTTAAAAAATATATATTTTTAAAATCAGTGCATCAAAATAATTCAAAACATAAAAAAAATATTAATTTTTAACAAAAAAAAAATATATATATTTTGAAAACACGATTGCTCTCAAAAACTAGTGTGGTGCGATTTCTGATTCCCATCAATTCCAATGCTCATCAATCTATTGATATTTAGGCAAAGACTAGTGTGGTGCACTTTTCCATTACCGTTTATATGCATTTAAAAAAAGAATTATGATTGAAAGAATATTAATGATTATTTTTAAAATATATATATATTTAAAAATATATTAAAATAATAATTTTTTATCTTACTAATGTATGATCAATATTTTTTAATACTACTCCATCACAAGCGCACCCATATGATACGGTATTCTCAGAAATAAATATTTCTCTAATTGTTCCTTATCGAGGTAGAATTTATAAGTATTCTATGATTTCAATTAAGTTTTTAAATAAATACTAGGTCCAACATAAAAAGGTTATTTAGTGTTTTAACTAGTTTGATTCTTAATGCTGCAAAAAAAAAAAATCAATGCAAAGAAATAAATGGGTGATGATACAATTCTTTTATTATGAAGAAAAATTATAATTGTTAATTAAAAAATTGAAACATGCATTTAATATCAAGAAGTATATATACTAATAAATGATAAGTCTGTTTATTCTAACCAAAAACTAAGTTAAAGAGTTGAGATAAAAATATATATTAAAATATATAATCTTATATTATGTGAAGCTCTTCAAATTTTTTTATTTAATTATAAAACAATAAAATCATTTTTTTATTAGAAAATGTAATTTAAACTCCAATGAAAAACAAATTATCATATAATCCCTTCTTTGTCTGATTAATATATATTTTCTCAATAAAAAAAAACATAATTTTTTGGTCGTGGGTTCTTAATTTAATAAAAAAAATAAAAAGAATGTGAGTAAATATAGATATTTTATTATCATCCAATATTAATAAGTAAATTATTATTAAGATTTTATATATCTGGCTAATACATAATTATCTATAAAAAAAAATGCTATCATCTAGAAAATTTATGTAATCTTCTTAAAAACAACATTGGTTTTTATTGTTCTTGGGAGTACATTTTTCTAGTAAAAGAGAGCGGTGATTAAAATAAAAACTTTTAAAAAAATTAAGTTCATTGAAATAAATAGAAAACATGTATTTGGTAAAAATAAATTCAATTTCTTTATTAATATGTCTCTTGATTATCTTAATAAAAGTAAATTCTATGACTGGAATCACTATTTAGAGGAAAAGGAAATTTGATGATTATCAACGCAAGTTAATAAAATATACATTAAAATAATGAGTACATATTTAGTATATGATTGGAAAAAAAAAAGTGATTAATTCATGAGAAAATCTATTTCATTTTTTAGAAATAAAAATTTGATTTTAAAAAGTTAGTCATGAGCAATTTATTATTATTATTAATGTATTTGCATATTAGGTATTTAATAATTGAAATAAAAAATTTAAATTTTAAATGAAAACTTATAATATTATTTAAAGACCATATCATATTAAGAAAATAACATGTTGCTAAAAAAACAAAGAAACAAGAGGGGGGGGAAAAGGTACTGTCAAAGGCCCTGGTCCAATCAGAAAAAAGCATACGTGGGCTTGGTGTCAAGGCTCGTGTGATTGTTTATATTTTTAAAAGGGCAAAGAACTAAAAGAAAGTGGCCATGTCCAAGCTCTTAGTCCAATCAAAAAAAAGTCAAGCACACGTGGGCTTGTTGTCAAGGCTCGTGTGACAGGCCATGTTTATATTTTTTAAAGGGCAGACTTGTACTTTTAAATAAAAAGAAACTAACAACGTGTCTTATAGGTTTCTGATTTTTGGCCACAATAGGTCGTCAAAAAGTCAGGTTTTTTTATTTTTGAAAAAAGAAATGCTATTTTTATCTATTTTTTTAATTAAAAACACCTAAAAAACACTATATAAATCTTAATAAATCAAGTTATAAATTTTAATTATCCAAAACTAGGTTAGAAATATATATAAAAAAAAAAACATGTAATAAACTTTTCAATGCTGGAACAACTTTTACCAAAAAAATAAAAATGGAACTCCTTAAAAAAAATTAATGAATTTCTTTTACCTAAACTCAAAAGATTAGAAAATAAATTTTGAAATCAAGATAAAATATGTAAAATATGTGGGCTTGACCATGCATATTTAATGCATTTTACATTGTGACCCTCTTTTAATTTTGTTTTTATACCATAATCTAAAACTTTATCTAATTGAATTGGGTAATGAAAGGATTAAATAAAAATATTAACGACAACAAAAAGGATTAAAAAAATAAGGAAGCATCTTGTCAAAACCTCAACTTTTTTAGTGTATAGGACTAAGAGTGTGCTCGGGTGGAAGATCCGGTGTCTTTTTTCTATAAGGTACAATTCTTTTAAAACACACACCACACTTCCTAAAAATAAAAGGTATATTTTTTCATTAGTAAAATATCATCACACCTCCCACCCAAACACACACTAACTATGCTACATGTGTTTCGTTTCGCTGCGGGCAAAACTTCTATTGTGTGATCATATGTTTCAGTATGGTTTTTAAGGGAGGAATAAAATCAACTGTGAAATGCATATCGTATGGTAAATAAACAGAGATATTGAATTATATACGTAATGTATTTATCTTGCATTCAAAAAGCAATTCTAAAACCTCCTAACATTAGAGAATTCTATACGCAAAATATTACTAGAGGTCCATGTTTGTCACTGTCAATAAACAAAGAATCAAATTACCAAGGCATGCAAACAACTGATGTAAGAATTCCAAGCTATAATGAATATAAGTAAATGGACAAATGGATAAGCATAAGCTATGAGCGGATGCCATGGGAAACAACAATTAAGGAGCACTCTCCTAAAAAGAAGTGTAGATGTTGAGGATGCAGTAAGCATAGTGAGAAAAGGGCAAGGAGGATGTAGCAGCAAGTTAATATTTTGAAAACCTAAAATCAACGTCCTGCAGAAAGAAAGGTGTGGGGATAAAATACGACATAACAACAAAATCACATTGCAGTCCAAACAACATAAAAGCAGATGCTAGATAAGCAGCAACACCAACGTAGAAAAAAGGATAAAAAAATAATAAGCTGAAATTGGTACCAAAGCTAAGAAAAAAGGGTCAAAGAAAATGGATAAAAGGTTGAAGGCGATCAAATCCTGCGAAGGAAAAGGCAAAAGAGCTCATAACCATTCAAGTAAAACATGAACAAGACATATAAAATTGATGTAAAGCAACATGAGCAACTGATAAAGAAGTATTAAGGGAAATGAAATAATAATAAACAAAAATAAATAATTGGAAAAACATATAGTTAAACAGAGCCTTATTGGCTGTGTCACCATGGCAAGATGGATGCACAAAATTAGATGTTTTAGGATTCAAAATGCCTCTTGCTTTTCTTTTTTTTTTTTTGTGTTAGCAAGAGGCATTTTATTTCAGTGTCCATGTCTTTCTACTCCAGTGTTGCATTCATTTTGGGACAGCCAACCATTAACCTCGTGATCATGTGATCATGAGCATTAGTTTAAAAAAGTCTTCTACTAACCTGAGACAATGACAAAGTTGTGAAGTTCTTTGAATCTTAAAGAATCGACTTAACATGCATATCTACTGAATCACCATCGAAAAGCAGCCAAAACAAACCATTAGTTTTTATAAACTAAAAAGCCAATAAATCCATTATTGGCGGATAAATCTATATGATCTGATATGATTTTTCTTCCCTTTTCTATCATGATTCTTCTTCCATTTATAAGTTGATTCTAGCATTTATCTTAGAAGAAATACCAGGGATATAGCTAGAATCATTCTTGTAATAAATACAATTTATGTGTATATATATGTGATAGAATATAATACAGTCGACATGAAATAAAATACAATCTTTCTAAATCATTCTTTCTGAATCTTCTTCTTTTTCATCCATAAATATCATGTAGTTTGTAAACTAAAAACATAGCGAATGCACGACCGCAACGATCAGCAGGCAGCAACAACCCAAATATATATAGCTCGGAGATGCTACAACCCATGCACAAACAAACAGCCAGATCCTCCTTGCCCTATGACGACCAAGACGCTACAGACATAGACAACGCACTAAAAAATGGAAGGAACGTCACTTGAAGGGGGGGGGGGGGGGGGGATCAATCCAAAAGCAGGGCGTTGGTAGGACAAACCATGAGCCAGGAAAGAAAAAAAAAAAAAAAGACCACAAAAAGAAACAAATCAAGCACCCAACAACACAACGCAACCTTCTTTGCTAAAAGAAAAGACAAAAAAATAGAAAAGCCTATGGACCATCTCACAAACCAACAACATCCGAAACCCAATGAATTTAAAATTCAACAACCACCACCAACCCCATCACCCACACCACAAACATCTCAATCACAAACAGAAGCAGCTGACATGAAATTGCCTGGCGGAGCCCAGCTAACAGAGAAGAGAGAGCAGCAACCGAACGATCCAAAAAATTGGTCAGCAATGAAGCCAGTCGGCTAAGTTCCGAGCTAAGAGACAGCAATAAACGGCCAAGCAGCTCACCAGCGAGGCTCACCCAAGCTGTCACAGCCAAGACCCAAGAACAGTCTTCGATTAAAAAAAAAAAAATGAATCAGCCGCGGCCAGCATGAGCCAACAAAAGTGATAAATCTTGTGAGAAATCGCAGGCAAACAACGATATGCACTGCTTAAATCACAGTGCATAACCTCAGAAGTCACAGTGTATATCTGAGTTCTTTTATTTTTTTTATAATAATTGTAATTATAATTCATAATAATCATATATTCTTCGATGTTTCATTGGACCAGCTAAGCTACTTTCTGACCTTACATAAATTATAAAAACAATTCAATTCTCAATTAGTTGTTTGACAATATCACGTCTCAGAAAGATATGTTGAACTCTACTATTACATAATTGATCCATGACTGACTGACAATCACAGCACATAATCATATATTTTCTTAATCATATAAAATAATCAATGATTCTCGAGAGAGATTGTTGAATAGGTTATGGAATCTCGACTACCAATCTTTGTGAGGCAGACATTTCTCATGATCACTTGTTTGATTTCGTAGGCTTAGAAAACACAACATGTGAAAACACGAGCTCACTGGCCACACAAGACACCCGATCAACACTGCTACAAGTACATGCAACATGGTTGCGCCACGAAGAGAATACATATAGTTTACAAACCAAGAGAGAATGGGAAGGAGGTAGATCCCAACCAGCTACTGCCAGCAATGAAATTTCCAGGGGCGAACGCTTGAGCCTCGGTTGCACTTGTAATCACTTTGTATCCTTCCCATGTGACCCTACTGGAGGTCCCAGCACCAGCCCCAGAATTCTGATACTCTGCATAAGACAATGTGCTCAGTGCAAAGCTGCCACTCCACTCGTGCCACCCGGCTGGTTGTATCACATCAGTTATGGATGATTGCATGATGACAGTCCTTGAATACTCCTTCCATGGCCTCCCGAGATACGTTGGGAAGCTGCTCTGAACAGGTAGCAGGTCAGAAGTGGCACCAATCCTACTCTTTTGAATCACAATGCCAGTGTTCTGATTAGGGTCAGTCCTGCCTTGGGCAGTTACCATGTTCTTTTGGCCGGAATCGGGGCGTCGAGCATGGATGTCGCAGTCTTGGAAAACAGCAGCAGCATTGCCGAAAATGAAGTCAACGGTGCCTGCTACGAAGCAATTTATGAAAAACTGACGGTTTGAGTGGACATAGAGGGTGTCTTGGTAGGCTAGCATGTCACACTCGTAAAATGCTGAGAGGTCAGACCCGACCCTCAGCGCCACGGCTTGGTGCTTAGATGGACCGGCTGTGTTTTCGAAAGTGACGCCTCTGGCGAGGAATCCTTGACCCACCGCAGCTGCAATGTTAAGGAAATCTTGACTGATCAATATCCCAGCTACATGTTCCAAGTCTAAACAGCATGTAAATATCAAAAGAGATAAAAAAGACAAGATCAAGCACGCTCCAGCTCGCCAGCATGTCCAAATCCAGAGATTTAATTACAAGTCCATGTGCTTCTAACAGTACATGATCAATGGATTCAGCTGCCTCATTTACTCTTTTCCTCGTTAAGGAAATTAAACAGTTAAAGTAATTAATGTTTTAACTGCTAATCTTTATTACCAAACATTCAACAAGGTCCTAACCTAAAATCCGCTACGTTTTCAACTAAACAAATTAATAAATAGTAAATAAAATAAAGGCAGATACCAGTCCACTAGTTCTATTAGCTGGAGCACAAAACTAATTATGGGGTATTCAATTTCAAACCTCATGATCTAACAAGACCCCCTTTAATTGATGTCCAGCGCTATTGATACATCTACTCTTTCGGCATTACATATCTAGTAGAATGAATGGAGAAAGAAGGCATCCAAATCTAATTATTTTTTGTTAAAAAAATGATATCCATACCCGGCAAGAATCAATATATATGTATGTATGAATGTATGTATAAAAAGCCTTGACAGAATATTGGTTATATTTCAAAGTATTTTTTTTACTTGAAATTATATTAAAATAATTTTTTTTTTATTTTTTACATTAACAAAAATAATCTAAAAATATTAATATAAAAAAAAAATATTTTAAAAAAAAATATTATCGCACCACAAAAACAAATAGTTTTAAAAAAAGCATGAAATTTCAGCATGGAATGAGTTTCTATATACAGTAAAAGGTTTTTTTGAAAATAACATAAGTAGGTAAAAGCATATTATTTTAAGATGATATTTGTTTTTACATTTTTAAAATGATTTTAAAAAAATTATTTTTTATTTATTTTAAAATATATTTTTTTATATTTTCAAATTTTTTTATATATTAATGTTAAAAATAATTTTAAAAAAATTATTTAAATATATTTTTAAATAAAAAATACTTTTAAAAAGAACGACTAGACACTCCCTAACATCATGAAAATAAAAAAGCTACAATTAAAATGATGAAACCCAATACTCCCCTAGCATGTCTTGAGACCGCAAACTTTAAACAGCCACCAAATGACATGCTAGAAGAGGTCTAGAAACTTCATTTTCAAATTCACATTTCTAATTGTCAACAAGAATGACCAAAATTCATGTGTTATGCGACATTAGATGTATACACAGAGAGTAAGCAAGGAGATGACTTGTGACCTGAGACAATTTCCAGTTAGCCATCCTCTTACTCCACAGCCCATAAACAAACAAAATGAGTCGGATAAGAGTGAGTTAATAATTTCCAGCGAGTCGTTATTGAAGGAAACAAGCGACAACATAGGGAAGCATCGAAGAAGCCTCACGCAAGCATCTAATGGCAATAAACAAAAGGAGGAAAAGTCCAAGAAGACAATGAGCTAGCTTCCTTGATATCTATGCTCGGTTCGCAACGACTACTTTTCAAACTCCAACACTGTTCCAATTGCTTACAAGATCGAAAGAAGACAAAAGGAAAACCATGTTAATGCGCGGAGAGGAAGACTCGGTTGTTTATATATTTTTAAATTGATTTTAAAAAAATTAATTTTTTTTTATTTCAAGTTATTTTTTTAAAATATTTTCAGACATCCCGAAAAGATGAGGAGGATAGTGGGCAAACAACCGGGATAAAACATGTTCTTTGGGGTCACGGGAATAGATCCTCCCTATCCTCATCGGTGCAAAAAGATTATTTCATGGGGT
Source organism: Populus tomentosa (assembly GCA_018804465.1). Classification (NCBI taxonomy): domain Eukaryota; kingdom Viridiplantae; phylum Streptophyta; class Magnoliopsida; order Malpighiales; family Salicaceae; genus Populus; species Populus tomentosa. The sequence continues at coordinate 13,690,388 of CM031969.1, read as the reverse complement.
CGCTCTCAAGATTCGAGTTACAATAATGTTCCGAGCAAAAAGATTTGCTATAATGTTAAGAATATCACTTCTTATGTCTGCTGTATAGGCATTGGTGGAGAAGGTGCAGGATAGCTGTTTTTTAAATTGTTTTTGTTTAAAAATAAATTAAAATAATTATTTTTTTATTTTTTAAAATCTACTTTTAACATAAACAAATAGAACTGATTAAAAAAAATTAAGATCTTTTGAAAAGATGGTGGGACCGCATGACTTATGGATTGCTAATGCATCGTTGGATGGGAACTATGGCCAGTTGTTTTCATGACGGGGCAAAAGACAGAAAAGCACATGCAGGGTTTGACACGCCAGCCATTTTGTTAGGCTTTCCCTAAATGGCCCGTATGATTCTCTTGTACGTTACGTGATGTTTGAAATTGTATTTATTTTTTTTTTTTGTAGCTTTTAAAAAATAGCACAGCTGGAAGTTCTCACCTGCAAGTTTTTTTAAAATAACGCAGTTCTTATCTACGATTTATTTAGATAGTATCTTTTTAACCTACGGTTTTTTTAAATACCGCAAATTTCAACTGTAGCTTTCTGAATGGCTGTGCGATTTTTCACAAGTTTTTCCTCTTTATACTATTTTTCTCAAGATTTTCTAGCACCTGTCTGTGTTAATTTGAAAAAATCACTTTTAAGAATCACATCATCGCCGAAAGCGCCCGCTCAATTATGCAAAAAATCATAGCCAGCACTCAGCAGAATGGGCCTTTCAAAATGCGTGCGTTTAGAATTAGAAAGACATGACACTCGTTTTAAAATATATTAAAATAATTTATTTTTTATTTTTAATATAAAACATTAAAAAATCACTTCAAAAATCCGTAAAAAAAAATACATTTCAAAATTTAATGAAAAACTTGTTCAACATATCCCCAAACAGGTCATATAGTTAGAGTAAACAGTCTTCCCAAACAGAAATGATTTGTCTTTTTAATCATTGCATATAGTTAAAGGTTATTTGAAAATGTGATTGTAGTTATTTTTTATTTGGAAAAATATTATAATAATATTTTTTTATATTTTAAAAATTATTTTTAATATTAACATATTAAAATAATATAAAAATATTAAAACAATACTTTTAAAATGGAGTACCAATCAATACTATTTAGTTTACAACATGTTATACGGATTAAAAAGTAAAAAAACATGCCACTATTTGCAAAGGCGTGTTCCTTCCCTAACTTTATCAACAATTGAACCCACCCCTTCAACTAAATGTCAATAGTTATTCTGTGACCCCACACGTTTTATGGAAAAAAGATATAGAGGAAGGGACTCGTTACTGTTGTAATTGTAAACAGAAAAATAGAACAAGATGCTAAAGGAAAGGGTCAAGATGGACTTACCAACCGTGGCAGACTTGAAGGTTGTGCTGCCATCAACAACATTCCTGCTTGCTGTAATGATGGTTGTTTTTCTCCCATCTCCTAGGAACATTATGTTATGCTTATCCTTTGGTACTTCCACATTTTCCCTGTAAACTCCGGCCTTGATTTGAATTATGTACCTCTTGCTGCTTTTCTTTGGTGCAGCGGCTACTGCTTCTGATACCGTCTTGTAATCCCCACTTCCGTCAGCCGCCACCACCACATTTGGAGTCACGGATGATGACTGCAGCAGCCTCCTGTCTGCTACTGACATCCACTCCGGCCACACTCTTTCATTACCTTCCTTTTCCTCCTTAAGCTTCCTGTTTGTGTTCTGGAGCTCGTTGGCAATGTCAGTGTCTGTCATGTTCTTGATCATTGCCAGTGCATTACTGCACATTTTCTCAACGTGGGTTTGACCCTTCAATAAAGCTTTTCGCACCTTTTTATCTGCTCCATCGTGAGAGAAACCATCCAAGCATGTTTCTTGGTTGGTTATGGCAGAGCTCAACAGGGTTTTGAGGTTATCAGCTTGTTCTTTGAGCGATTTCTTGTTGGGGTACCCACTGATATCCACCTGAGCCTCGTGCAACTCATCAAGAGTCTCGTCTATTGTCTCCAAACAATCATGGAGAGCAGTCTTTTCTCTTTTGGTGAGTTTGGTTTTGGCTATGAGCTTCTCTACAGTGAAATAATTTTGTTGAACAGTTTTGGTGGTGAGGTTTATGGAAAGTTCGATAACATCTTTTAGGCTCGCTAAATTGCTGGTGACTCCAGGGACAGTGGCGATAGCTGAGTAGCACAATTCAGGATAAAGAGTGGAGCTGCATGCGGATTTGAGGACAGCATGAGCGCCGTCATTCTTGCCGTTCTTTTGTGAATTTACTCCGGTGACGACGGCAGCTATTGTGGCAACTAGAAATAAAGCAGCAAAACTGGCTAAGAAGAGTCTCTTGTTTTTCTTTAAGATGGAAATGTGATTACCAGAATCTGATACTCCAGTCAAGCCATGCTTGTCCTGGGCCATTTTGGAGAAGAAAATGAATGAGAGAGATGGTTATGGACCTCTAGGAGGCTGTGTGGGCACCATTTTATAGCGGAACAGAGCATGTGAAGAAAAGTGGTGGCTTTGGTGGTTGACAAGGACAGCTAAGCTAATTATTTGAGGGTTTTTTTCCATGTTAATTTTGATTCTGAGAGTGGTGTTTATTTTTAAAAAATATTTTTTTATTTTGAAATTGTTTAAAATAATGTTTTTATTTTTTAAAAGTTTATTTTAAACATAAAAAACAATTGAAAAACAAAAAAATTAATTAAAAAAAAAAACTCGGCGGCACCGTGTAACCTGCGTGGAATTATCAATTATATCATCTGCTAATCTCCAGTCCTTTTCTGTTTTTTCTTTTTTTTTCTTTTAATTTTTCATAATTCATACATTATTTTAAAGCACTGTTTCTTCTCTCTCCTTTTTAATTATTTTTTTATATATCCTATAAACTCTGGATTTTAGACCCTCTGACCACTTGCACGTTACAACTTGGAGCAATACGCTGTCAGATTATTCCTAAACAGGACTGTGGGATCAGGAATGTCTATCGTCTTTTCTCTTGGTAATTAGCGTTGCCCTTCCAATTTATTTAGGGCTTATTAACTACAACTCAGTCCCGGATCTATCTACTCATAGCATATCAATCCTTATATTCAAGATCTTGTTAATCTCTTCCTATAACTTTTTGTTTTAGTTAAGAGATTACTTATTTTAAATAAATTTAATTCCATTCCATGTTTTCCGGTCATTGTTTTTAATTTAATGTGATAGAAATTCACACGGGGATGAAATGGTAAAATAGGGAAAGTTTAGGAAGAAATTAGTAAGGTTTTTAAAGGTTAGGGACTGGTTCGTTGTTATTACAACTTTATCTTCCTGATTACTTCATTTGGCAAGTTGATATATATTACTCATACTTTAATCGAATTTGTTGGACGGAAGAGGAGGATTTATGTTTGAGAGACAGAATTAATTCAAAAATGTACCTGACCGTGAAAAACAAAAGTATATTATATAAACAATGCAGACCCTTTGAATTTTAATTTTGAGGCAGAGACAGAAAAACAGCTCTCGTGTGGCAAACTGTATATGCACGTGTAAATATAATATATCGTAGGGCTTTTTTGTTTTGTTTTTTAACGGCAATATTGTGAGGAGGAGGATATCTCGGCCTAGTGGCCACCAGTCCCCTCCCGCACTTTTTTAACTTTTTCCTTTTGAATAATTGTTTCATGCAGATGGAGCGTCGCAATGTTCATGACAAGACATATTTCGCAATTGTTACATAAAAGAGGACCTATTGGCAAAAACAAAATAACCAGAGGATACATAGTATGATTGGGGTCCTTTCTTCTTTAAAACTTTACTATTGTTATTTTTATTTTTGTTTAAAACTTTACTATCTTTTTACAACCTTGTAAAATATATAAGAATGCTAGAGAATCAAAAGTTTGATGTATAATGAACAAAGAGATTGTGACATACTAAATAACGCTTTAAAAAATATTAAGATGTTAATATATTGAATTAATAAAATTACCCTTGTTTAACCTATGAAATTTTTGATACGAGGCATGAGGTTGTGACAACACAATGAAATCTATATCAAAAAAAATTAGAAACCCGATTCAAATTCAATCAGCTATTGCAGGTTTGGAATGAAGAAAAAAAATCAATTAAAAAAAATCTAAAAAAATGGTTCAAACATAGAAAAAGGTGGTTCATGTCATGACGCAACTTAGACCAATGTTTTTAAAGAAGAAGAAAAAATTCAAGACTTGGGTAATCGACATGCCTTTATTTATTAAGTCGTGTTAATTTAATCATATGACTATAAAATAACAATGCATTATAAATAAAAAGACTCGAGGTAAAACATGTTATTTTTAAAATTAGTGAAAATTCATATAAAAACCAAAAATAAAAAGGAGCTCAATCTCCAAATAAATCAAATGATGAAGGGTAAAATTAAAAAAACACGAGCTTAAAAAAAAATCTTTTACCTCACGGTACATTACAAGTTAGATTATTTTTTTAACCTTAAAAAAATGTTAAAATAAATGGAGATGGTGACATGCTGGATAATATACTTTTGAGAATAAATATTGAGAAATTAATTTAATTTAATTAAAAAAATATTTTAAAAAAAGCTAGACCCAACAGAGAAAAATATATATAAAAAGACTTGAAATAACCTTGATTTTTTTAAAAGTAGTGAAAAGTCCTATACCACGAAAAAAAAATTATGAATTTCAATATCCAATTAAATCAAATGTCAAATTATAAAACTAAAAAACATGAGTTTTATAAAAGGAAAAAAAAAAAAGCAAATGAATTAGGGCAAAACTCATAAATTTAGGTTAATCTCTTAAATTTACAACTCGTTAAATCCTAAATCCAAGGTTAATAAAAAAGCTCAATTTAATGTTAAATGGTGAAATTAAAAAAAATAATTTTAACAACTTGTAAGGTTAAAAAATAACAATTAAAAGAATGAGGATAAAATCTCATATGTAAATCTAATGAAAAAAAATGAAATTATATATATATATAAACAATCAATTATAAAAACTATTCAAAATAAGATAAATAGCAATAAAAAAAGTGAAGACCAAATCTAAAATGAAAAAATAAAATAATTGATGGATAATGAAATAAAAAAAATCAATTTTATAAATCAATTTAATCTTTTGAAAAAAAAATAAAAAAAAAAGGACCCAATCCCAAAAAAAAAACAAAATTTAAGGGTTGTTGTGAGCAAGGAAAGGCACGAAAACCAAAGAAAAAAGAGAAAAGAAGGAAAAAAAAAAAAAAGCCAACCAACATTAAATCACTCATAATTACATGGCATGCACCATCTAAGAAGGTAGATCTTATCGTTATGAAATGAAAAAAACCAAGAAAGTTGGTTTTCATATTCATGATCTACAAGTCGCATTGCCTAAAAATGATGAGATGGCTCGTTTGCTAGCACATTTCACAAACATATTTATGATTTTTTATTTTTTATTAATTAAAATATTAAATCACTATATGAGTATTGGGAAAAAAAATCCAACGAGAAATCAGGAATATGCCCTTAGAGCATGGTCCTAATATTTTTTTATTCAAAGAGCATTAAAGAAGTTACACCATACATGGTTAAAGGAAATTCGGATAAAGTTCATGGACTAATTTTTTTTTTTTTTTTTTGTGCTTTCAAGGATAACCAAGTAATTACAGTGTAAAAAATTATGAAAAAACTAAGGTATTTTAACATTACGCACTTTAAATATGATTTTCATCTTTCTAATTGTCATGTGCTTAAAAATCATGGGTATTTTTTTTTTTATTATTTTTCTTCATAGTTATAAGAACTGTCGTAACTCATAACTCAACATCAAATAATTTTATTAAAAAATGCACCCGTACATAATTTTTATTTACATTTTAAAAAATGAGTACATCACTTTTTAATTTATTTACATATATTCACCAAACAATACTATAACCTATTTAATATAGAAAGAATAAATAACTCGATGGGACTTCGTGACCCGTCGTGATATCATCAAGAAAATATGCTTCGACCTTGAGACGCTAATTGAGAGCAATTGCGGGTGGCAGTGATGAGCTGGACACAGGTTAATCGATGCTCTAACCTCTACTTTACAAAATTAAAGAACAAAGTGATTGCCCTACTTGCCAAAAGAGATCCTCCATGTATGTGTGTGTGTGTGTTTGTGTGTGTGTGTGTGTGTGTAAAAGCAAGCAAAAGAAAGAACACGGATCATTTGTCTCTCATTAAACTAATCTGAAGTCACTTTCGTCTCTTTGTTAGGCCCCCTAGCGTCCCTCCTCGTTGTGAAGGGGTAGATCTTCCCGTCGCAATTTGATTGGCTCTTGGTAATTTTTACTAGATTGCTGTCACCAATTAGACGAAAGCCCCCTTGCTTTACAGTAGAACACCATTAATGATTGTCCGTAGACAAATTTAAAATGTCTGTTAATCAGGCGGTAAATAATCTAGTAGTGTCAAGTGTCGGTGTCGGTGGGGGTATTAAATATTTTATTTGTGCTTCAATATTTTATTTGTGTCAAGACGCGAGCGTTTCAATAGTGACCTACCGAAGGAGGACGTAACTTTGCCTCGTTTCCAAGTATTTATATAATTAAATGGGGGAGTTCGATGGAGGTATTTCCCTCGTGGACATGTCAAAAAACAAAGAAAGAAAAATGTATTTAAATAATATTATTCATTTATTTTTAATATTAATATATTAAAATAATTTTAAAACATGTAAAAATAATAAACAGAAGCTAATTTTTTTAAAAAACAAATCTTAAAAATCACAATGTCAATCAAGACAGAAGAAAAAACATTGTCAAGTGTGGAAGGATCTCGAAAATAAGCAGCTCCCATTTATCCCTCCAAACATTTTGATGCTCTGCTTATAACACCATGCGTGTTTTTATATTTAAAAAAAAATTTAATTTTTTTATTTTAAATTAATATTTTTTATATTTTCATATCATTAATATCAAAAATAATTTTTAAAATATAAAAACTTATTATTTTAATATATTTTTAAATAAAAAAAACTTTAAAAAACTCCATTAATTCACCCTTTATTAACCGGTCCTCATCACATTGTAGCCTTCTGCCACCAATTTCGCCTACTGTTTCCTTTTGTTTTTGATAAATGACTCTCTCTCTCCTGAGAATATCACGCTCCATGCGTTTATCTTTAGATTAAGTTGTTGAATGCATTACATCTGCATGAGACGAGGCGGTTGCTTGTTGAAAATATAATTATCCACCTTAAATCACGGCCATTTCGACTCCGACCAGCAAACACGGCATCGTCACATGGACGCAACAGCAATGATTCGTCTTTGAATGGCCGGTGACAAGAGCGTGCTTGTGTTTCGTCCTCGTGTTTTCTTCATGACCGTTGTGCCCTTTTTTTATTTTTATTTTTTATTCTCTCTCCTGTATTTTATAATTTTAATAACCAAGTTAGTTAGAAGGGGATGGAAACTAGACAGGCCATGGTTCGCTCTGAACAGGTGGATGCTACCAATTCGGCCACACCATTGACATCACGAGTGACAGACGCCTTTTATTCTGCATGTTTACGCTTGGTTTGGCTTGACTGGTCGTTGCTAATGACAACGGCTAGTGTCCGTTGACCTGTGCTCCACAACCGTCGGATCAATTTTCTTCAGCCCACGGGGACTGCCGATACAAGAAAAACATTTAAATCACTAGAAAAGTATATTATAAAAAAAAACATGTGTGATATGTGCTCATCATTTTCTTCCCGGCTCTTGTTGACGTTAACATTCAAGTAGACCCAGCCCCGTGTTACTTGATTGATGCAGAAGGAGAAGCTCAAGGCATCTAAATTGGACCCTAGACACCAAACTTTTAATGTTTTCTCGGAGAATTATATGAACTTTGATTTTTTCTGTTTACGTAGACCAGTTTTTTTAAAACAATAAATTAGTTTTCATTTAATTTTTGTTAATTACTACTAAATCATGGATAAACTCCACAGCTCACAATTTTTTTAAAAAAATTTACAAATTAAACTAGTTGGGCCACCATCATATATTTTTTTTTAGATTAAGATGATTTTTCGAGCTAGATTGCATATACTTCGACTAATCCCATAAACACTAAAGTTAATAATTATATAAATTTTCAATAACCCTAAAATTTCTTAAACTAATAACCTCTAAAAAGCAAATACATAACTATACCCTTTATTATTACCACCGTACTTTGTAGTTCTAGCATTCTGTTCCTTGACTTTTTGGTTTTTGAATATCACCAATACCTTAACAAAGTCAGGCAATGATATAGTTGGAACAGCAAATAAACGGGGGACTAGCAAAAAAACTCATTCCCGTAGGTATTTAATCTCATTCTTCTGGGCATGATTATTAAATTTGATTGGTTCTGCCTAGTGATCTATTTATCCAGAGTTTGATTTGGATAGTTTTTTTTTTTCTAATCCCATATTAAACTGGTGTGTGAGACTTGGCCATATCAAATTGATTAAATTTAATTTTTTTTTCTTAGGATCGAACTATATCTGATAACTATAAGTGTTAATAACTTAATTATAAATTATAAATTTAAATTTATTTTGCGGGCAAAGTTTTTTCTTTGTTAGGCTGTTTGGTCCTTCAAACGAGGCTATGACTTCTTCTTCTCATGTTAGGCAAAAGAGATGGACAGTCTTTTGACAATTTTAAATGATTGATTTTTTTTAATGAAGCATTCCTGTGCATTGTTCAATCAAGTGCATGATTGTCCAAAAAAAAAAAAGTTTCATCTCGGACATTTCTAATCATCATCGATGACTTTTTGGCAATGTTTTATGAAGAGATTGATTGATAATTAAAAGACATTATTCATCATTGTTGCAAGAGAATTTTGTCAAATCATTTTGTTACTACAAGTTCTTATTCTCATTTATAACCAACTCGTGCTACGCCACGTGTTAAATTAAAATTATTTCAAGTATGAAATGTGTGAGTGCTGCTCTAATCTGACTTAAGTAGGGTACAAAGAAAATCCAAATAATCCGAGATAATAGGGCAAGATTCTTATAAAAATTTAAGATAATATCTAATATTAAATGATAAATTTAAAAAATAAATAAATAAAATTAAATTTACAAGTCTACATGACCTAGCATATGTGGGGGCTTATTACTCTCGTGCATCTAAATGTTTTTTTATTTTTTTAAAATAATAAATGATACGTTATCTATGTATGAATTAAAAGAGAGTTGGCTTAAAAATTTATTTCCCACTCCATTTTCAATCAAAAACATCAAATAAACATGATAAAAACCTTCACAAATTCTTTACCAGCCCCAAAATCACTTAAAAAATTTAAAAGTCTAAACAAAACTTGCTCTATATTTTTATATATGTTTATAGAGTGAAAAATACAATTATCAAATTTATCTTATTAAATAAAACTCGTTGATAATATAATTAACCATTTTTGCTGTTAGATTTTGAAAAAATAATAATATTTTTTCTGTATCACCATGATCCAATGATTTTCTCTTTCATTTCTCAAACTGTTTTACTAAAAAATAAATAAAATATTTTTTTGGACTAAAACTAAATTTGTAAAAACTATAAGGACTGTGAAAAAAAAAATAAGTAGATAGAATAATTAGTACTTTTTTTTCACACAAATTTGAGATTGGTTATTAGATTTTTCCTTCTTCCTTTGCTGAACTTTGTTTTTTTTTTTTTCTAAAAAAAAAAAAAACAAATTGATCATAAAAGGATACGACTGAAAAAAAGAGTTATGAGTGAAACTGTTTTTTTTTTTTTTTTAATATTTAGAATTATTATGAACTGCTACAGTTAAAAAGCTTAGGCCTTCTAAGTATATTTTTAAGGTCATTGTGCGGAAAATTTTGTTTTTGTTTTATTTCATATCATCCATGAAAATATTATTTTTTATTTTTTTTAAAAAAAAGAGATTTTAAAATGATATGCTAAATTTTGAGTAATTTTCCATTTGAGTTCTAAATATTTGGAATTATTTTAGTTTTATGCTAAAATTTAAGATTCATCCCATAAACAATGTACTAAAAAGTATTTATCGTATAATAATGTTTAGTTTTCTTTTTCTTCATATACACTAAAATACTATCCTATATTGATTTCTAAAATTTTAGTTGCATCAATATCTATCTCCAATCCACATGTGTTTACAATAATTACATATCCATTCTCAAATAAATAATTCAAAGCGGATGATAGAACCCAAACTTGCAAATATCGAAAAAAAAAAAAAAGAGTCAAAACGCAGGCCTCAATGGGCCTAATAACCAGTGATCGTTAACGAGCTTAAAAACAAAAGATAGAGGCCTAGAAAACGTATAAATTTACGGGCCGAAAGCCTCAACGGCTACAAGCTCTGTTGCCACTCCAGTTAGGGTTTAAGATAGGTTTTGATGTTGCTCAGTTGATTGCTCTTCTTCAATAGTGTTGAGTTTATTTTGGTTTATCTTAAAGAAGGTAAGCTTTGCTGCCAGGGTGCGTATGGTTTCTGTTGGTTTAAAAGCTTTAATTACCAAGAAAAGGCAAGAGTTGTAATTTAGTGGAAGGTAACTCAGTGGGCAGGGACGATAAATCATACAACCAGGGTAGAAACAGAAAGACTATGGGCAGGAAGGCCAAGAAAGAAAGTTGTGGTTTTGATGCTGGTAATTCCAACAAAAGTGTATCCGGGCGGGTGAATGATGGAGCTGCAAAACCCAAAAAGTGGTCAAAGAATCAAAATACTCCACCAGAGCCACAATCATCCATTGTATCTGATAACTATGGGTGTTAATAGCTCAATTATAAATTATAAATTTAAATTTATTTTGCGGGCAGAGTTTTTTCTCACCTTACGAATGCTTGACAAATCTCTCTCAGCACACCCTTTACCTTTTTGCACTAAGTTAGGTTGTTATATTATGGGAAGTAGTTCTTTCATTATTTCATATTCATATGCATTGATAGCCTCGTAGAATTTTGCTATGTTTACCTAACCATTATACTTCCATTCAACAACTAATATTCGTGGTGTAAGATATTGTGGCAAGGTAATGGTGTCTTTGAGTTCTGATGGGCAGCTTTCCTCCGAGTGGCGAACCTAGGAATTTTTTCTGTCCTGGGCTACAATATAAATAAACATAAATTATTTTTAAGGTCAATTATTAACTTGTATATATAAATTTATCAAGTTAACAATAAAGTTTCAATTCAAATACATAATATAAAATATAAATAAAATAAAATTTAAAGTATATAAAATTAAAAATAAAATACACTATCAAAGTTGCATCCTTTGATGTTTTATAGAATAGAATTCATCTATGATCGAATCCGAATCAATATCTTCAACAAGCTCTCATTCAATATAAATCATTATAGAATTCGTTAAGAACTACTTTTCTATTTTATTGTGAAGCATAGTTTTAACATATTTCATAGTTGAAAATGCCTGCTTTGTAGTGGCAGTGCAGACAAAGTCAAAACAAGACGAATCAACTTGTTAATCAAATGATAGTGCTGTGACTTATTTGTTTCAGCTAATCCTTGACATAATTCAAAAATGGTAGATATTAGGGGTGAACAAAAAAACAAAAAAACCAATTAAACCGACAAACCAGCAAAAAAATAACCGAAAAAACCGAACCGTGAAAAAAAAAGATTAAAATTTTAAAAAAACCGCCTGATTCAGTTTTGGTTTTATATGCCTAAAATCGAATCGAACCCAAACTGGAAAAACCGAGCCAAAACGATTTGAATTGATTTTTTTCATAAAAAACCGAACCGAACTGAAATTGATCGGTTTGAATCAGTTTCGGTTCCGTTTAGGTTTTTTTTAAAAAAATAAAATTCAGTTTGATTACTTTTTTTTCATAAAAACCAAACCGAAAATGATCACCCCTAGTAGATATATTCTGAAAGCTCTTATGATGAATCACATCAATATGATAATGCTCTAACTGAGATCTCAAATAATACATATCTTGTTCATTGAAATCTTCAGGATAAAATTTCTCAGCAAGCTTGGAAATAGTATCAGCTTTAAATGATTTAAAGTTGTCCTTAGCTTCTAAAGCAGAGTTAGGTATAATTTATATTTTTTTATTTGAATTATTTTATAGAATTGAAATTTGTTTTCAATTTCATACCATTCTAATTTTTTAATTTATTAGATTTAATTCTCATTCTTTTGATTAATATTTATTTTATTTGATTTTTTTTTTGCAATTTTATCCTCTATTTTTTATTGTTATGTTTTTAAACCTTGGCAAGTTTTATATATATATAATTTCTTATTTTAACATTGATCGGGGCTTCTTAGTTGAGCCTGAATTTAGGATTTAACAAGTTGAGAATTTAGAACATTAATCTATGTTTAGGAGACTCGTCTGAGTTTATTTTTTGAAGTTCATGTTTATTTTTTAATTTTATCCTTCAATATTTAATTTAAATTTTTTTTTTTTAAGTATGGAAAAAAACTCAAAAATTAAGTTGTTTTTTTTCCTTAAGTTTACTATGTAAGATAATTGAATTTTTTGTTAAAAATAATTTAGTGGTCAACAAAAAAATATGATAAAACTCCATTTGCCTTTTCGTTTCTTAAAACCAAACTTAATAAATATTTTATTTCCTAGCCTTTGTTCTTGAAAATATGCTTCTTTAGTAACTGTAGATTTTTTTATTTTTTTTTTCCACCTAAGCTACAGCCCTCCTCAGCCCTGTAAATACCTCCGCCCTTTCCTCATCTTGACACTGGATGGAGTTTATCTGGGAGGAACTTGGTCCAAAATTCAGGGATCTTCTTGAAATGGGGAAGTCCGGAGTTATTGCATCTCTTATTGTTGCAAGTCAAAGGCTTCATACACGTGAACATGAGGTTTATTACTCAGACACCATTCTTGTTTGACATTTCTGTTAAAATTCTAAATAATTTCAGCAAATAAATGTTAAAGATCTTTTGTCAACTTGTTGAAATGCAATCTGAAGTAGATTCTTACACTTCCATATATATATATATATATATATATATATATATATGAAGAAATTGATTTTGTTAAGTTTTTTATATATACAAGTACATTTTGTCATTCAAACCATGGTAGCCATTCATTCTAAAGAAGTGTATAGTGTAGTTAATTTAGTTGCAAAAACTTTCAAGTACTGGAGTGAAGCTGTAAGTTTTGTTGTTTTAGTGCTTTCTTTTCTTGCTCTTTGTTTGCAGGAAAGTTGTTTTTTTTTAGAAAGTGAATTCCAGGAAAAGTGAATTCTGAAAAAATATTTTTCGATGTTTGGCAGTGTTATAGAAAATAAACTGGAAAACACTTTCCAGTGTTTGTTTGTGTTATGAAAAATGAACTGGAAAATAATTTATTAATAAATTAATTTTTTTTAGGTTTATCTAATATATATAAAATATTTAATATAAATATTTAATCACTTACAAAAAAATAATCTAAAAAGTATAATAATGATTTTTTATTATTATTATATGCTATATTCATATATAGCTTATTTTATAAAATATAACTATTATGTGCAATCTCTATAGTTTTTTTTATCTTGTGGTAGCAAAATCAATCAACGTTTTCATCTTTGATTCTGTTAATTCCCCTTATTAACAGTGTCATAACCCAATTTTTGAATAAAGAATACAAAATCAATTATTAAAAATATATTTGAGAATGGAGTTAAAATAACACAAATTCAAAGTTCAGGGATAAAATTATCAGATTTGGAAATAAATTAATAAGTTTGTGGACTTAATTAAACTTTGATTTAATTAATTAAATAAATTCAGGGACTTAATTGAAATTTATCCAAAAAAGGGCAAAATTAAAAGAAATTTTTATTTGCTTAGGGGTCCAATTGCAGAATTTCCAAAGTTCAGGGGTCAAATTGAAAACTCCCGTTTTCCAGCCAAAACGGCACCGCTGCTAAGGAACAGCTGTGCGTTCTTCTCCCTCCCGATTCAATATGAGAGCTTCCGATTCATCAGGGGAGATGATAATCTGCAACAAATCTGATCTTGGACCAAGTCTTTTGCCGATAAACTCGTTCATGAATTCCAAAGATAGTCCTGCAAAGATAGGACGGAGGAGAGGGTTAGCTTGGCTATAAAAGGAAGAAGAAAACCCAGAAAAAAGGAGGGGGGGAGAGACGAAGGAAAATCAACCCAAAAAACCGGAAAAAACCCAGAAGGGACACAAGCACAGCAGAGAAATAAACCCAGAAATAAAGGTAGAACAGAGCGGAACCAGGGGACGAAACAGAGCAAAACACCAGAAACGAAACAAAAAAAAATTAGAGAAAGACCCTAGCAATAGAAAAAAAAAAGCGCACACAGAACCCAGAAAAACCTAGAACCGGAGGCAGCAACAAGAAGGCAAGAAAACGGAAAGATAGCAGAAAAGAAGAAGGACCCAGAACCAAAATCATCGGGGAGAACCGACATCATCATTAGCTTCGACCTTTTGCTTTCCTGCCCTCTGCTTCTTCTTCTCTCGGTCGTTTGTCTCCTCTCTGCTTCTGTTTTTTTTTTAGAAATGAAGGAACTTTTGCTTCTCATCAGCACGCGTGCTTCTTGTAGATTTTTTTAAGAAAAATGTGTGTAATGAGAAAGAAAGGAAAGTGTTTTCCTTTGTTTATTAAAAGGAAAACACTTTCCTCTGCTAAGGCTTCGTTTTCTGTTTTGACTGGAATTAAGTTTCCATTGACTTGTTTTTCATATTAGTGCCAAACATGGGAAATTAAAGAAAATGGATTCCAGGAATTGGTTTTCCTGTAAACAAACACTTTACAAACACAGCATTAGGTTCAAAGTTTATTCAGTCTAAAGAGTGTTTTGTTTTAGACTCGAATGTATGAATTGCAGACTAGATGGCATTATCATTTACTTTATTTACATTTGAGAAATTGATAAGTTTACATTTGACAGCAAAACTTAATTGTCTCTGCCTATGGTAGCAAAAAATTGTAAATGCATTAGTAGCTGCAGTTACTTTTGGCTAGTGACATGAACACAAGTCTACATAAAAAGGGTAATAAAGAATGAATAGTACACCAACAAAAAAAGAGAGTAACCACACTCAAGGGTGCAGATGTTTTGAATCTTCTGGTTTGTGATTCCTTCGGCGACCTAGTGGATGCTTGCACCTGGGACAAAAAACAGGGTATCTAAATTAATTACAGGAAACCTGCAAATGGTGGATATGGTCTTGAAACTGTTTGCTCTATCAAGTCACTTGTTCTGTATGGGATTTGAAGTGCTTGGAGGTATTCTTCTGAAGCTTGAGCCAACTTTCTTAAACGGGTTCTTCTTATCTACTTGCGAACCTCTGAAAGTTTGTGAAGTTGAAGCCTTGCTTGGCACTGAAGTAGAGGATGGAGGTGCCAGCGGACGACCCTCTGCTTGAGCTTTGTTTAACCAGGCAGATAAAAGTAATGAAAGTAGAAGAGCAAGAGCAGCCAGTGCTACAGAGTATGCCTTCATTGTGCTTATGGTGCCTTTTGTGCTGACTCAAGGTTGTGCTACAGCTACTTGGTGAGTGACCTGAAAATGGTTTCTGATATGATGAAGAGCTCAATCATGTCGTAGTTTGTACAAGTAGAAGTGATTTATACCTAGCTTGACGGGTTTTTTTGTGTTTTTTCTTTTTTTTTTCATTTAGCAAGTTACTAGTAAAACTCTAAATTGGGATCTGATAGCAGGGGGGGTCATGTGCTATACTTTTGACTGCTACATGTTTAGTGACTCTGACCCGGTTTTCATTGATTTGGTGGAGTATTTATTAGAGGGTCATGTGATCTTATCACGTGATCTCAGAAGGATTAGTATTTTATACAGTGTGCTTGAGTCCAGCTTCCAAGGACAGTGACAATGGCACAGTGTTGGATCTATGAATTTGACAAACATGATTGGTAACAGCTGTTCCTGGCAGATGGCTGTGCTGCAAATGTTTCAGTGTTGTATATGGCAACGTGGTCTTCAAATGCAGAAGTTTCTTCAGTGGTGATGCTTCGGCCAGCCATGCCCAGAAACTGATTTGTTTCTTCCAACGCAACTTTAAAATTAAATATGATGCAGGGAATTTTATATTTGCAAATGAAGTTGTTCGTTTTGTACCATTTCTAATTTCTTTTTTCTTAATTGCACCGCATAAGAAAAAATTAAATATGTCTTGTCCTTATAAAAGATATATCTTGACATATTTGAATATTTTTCCTCTACCTTTTTATTGAAGATAAATCTTTGCCTCCCATGTCAGTGATCCTCCATTAAGAAACCAATGATAGATTTCCGACTGGAGTCCAAGGCTTTATGAAGGAGTTCTTCCAAGTAACCTTTACCCTCGTAAATTTAAGATCGGATGAAAAAAAATTAATATACAGATTTATCAACGTTTTTATATATTTTAAAAAACTTAATTGTGAATAAAAAATATAATGTGTATTTAATAAAATAAATTAAGAATTATATATATAAATAAATATAAAAAACAATAAATGAGTATGGTCTCAAATTATTTTTTAACATAATAGGAAAACGTGCTAGCATTGCAGATGAGTTTTATTGTATTATATTTTTTTAATTTAAAAATATAATGATGTTTACGATTAATGAAATAAATGTAAAAGGATATTAACCTATAAACTTGAAAAAGAAATTTAATACTAATTAAATATTAAAATGTAAAGCTAATATTTTTCATAAAAGCAATTATTAGATAAATATAGAAAAAACTTAACTCAATATTCTTTCTTGCATGTGATTATTTTTATTATTATATAATAAAATAAAAAATAATTTTAAAAAACAAAGTTGTTAAACCCATTTAAGTTTATAATTAGAATTATATGTTTGGCAGATAAACTTTGGATCGAGTAGATCCAAAATATTATTATATCAATATTTAATAAATAATAATAAAATGCCATCACTTGAATCTTTTTTAAATTAAATCAGATTTTTATTAGATTAACTAGGTCATGTTGACTCCTCTTAATAGATTATATCATATAAAATCAATTTTAATTTGGTTTAATTTACACCTAAAAAGAAAAGAACTCAACCCATTAAGTCTTGTGTTTTAATTGAGATGAATTAAATTAAATTAAATATATTAGAAATATTATTTTATTCATTATTAAAATATATTTGGGATTTATTTTATCAAATGTTGTTTAGTGTTTACTTTGTTTTTGAATAAGGTTATTGCATTTTCTTTTTAATATAAGTAATTGCTTTTTTTATACAAGTTTTTCCCGCAGCAATTTTCATTTTCATTTTCATTTTTATTTAATTAAACAAAATATATAATTTAAAAATAAAGTTATTACACAATTGAATCCATATCATTGTTAAACTTAAGTGAATCTAAAACATTATCAATTTAATATTTAAAAAATAAAACAATGTTGTTTTTAGGTTTTTTAGGGTCAAGCTAGGCTTTTAATGAATTGACTAAGTGATATTTGGACATGACCAACCAACCAACCAAGCCATACAAAGAAGGTGTTTGACAGTGTGGTAGCAGTTGCTTTTCAAATAACTTTTCATGCCGAAATGCATGCCAATAATTTTTTTTATTTTTTAAAAATTATTTTTGACATCAGCACATCAAAAAGATCCAAAAAGTACAAACCGCACTTAATTTTAACAAAAAAAAATTAAATTTATTGGGAACATGATTTGCACCACGTTCCTAAACGGAAACCCATATTAAGTTAAATTTGGAAAAAAAAATGTTTTTTAACATCAAGTTATGAAATTTAAACCTTAAACATAAACCACATTTGTATATTTGGTAATGTGGTGTGAATTGTTTTTTAATTAAAAATATATTAAAATATTTTTTTCCTAACATCAAAAGATCAAAATTATTAAAAAAAACATTGACAAAAATAATTTAAAAGGCAAATCAAACCTTGAAAACAAACACTCCCTAAATGTTTATAAATTCTTATAAGAGTACATGAGCATTTTATAATGCAAGTTATGACTATCATATATGAATATATGAATAAAGTATAAAAATTTCATTAGAAAAAATACATCAAATAAAGACCAATACTCAAACTCTAAAACCAATTATATTTATTACAAAAAAAAAAGAAAAAAAACTCAAAGGGTATTGGTAAAAACTATGATCCAATATACATTTTACTATTCATTAAAATAATAAACATTTTAAAATTTTTTTTGAGAAGGCTTGCAATTGAGGTAAATTTTTTTTCTCAATGGCTCCATTGAGCATTACAAGATTAATTGGAAATAAATTTTTTATATATCATAGTTAAATGACTTTGATGCCTTTTAATGATTTTAGTCTGGTTTTTTTTGGTCTTTTCAAGATTATTTAGTAAAATTATGTTGATATCCTTGGAAAAAAACCATTAAACTTTCACATGAAGGTTTTTTTTTACTTTTTTATTTTTTAAAAATAGTTAAATGACATAATTGCCCTTAAAAATAAGCATAGTTCCAAAGTCATTTTAGTATTTTTCCTATTTTTTTTTATTATGTTGTTTTTTAGGTTCTTTATTAATTTATTTTTTAATTTTATTATTTAATATTGGGTTATTGTGCTTGGAGCTTGGTTATTTATTCTTCTTTTCTTTTGTGAGTTTATCCTGATTTTTTATCCCAAATAATGGTGTAGTTGAGTTAACCTTTGGTAATTTTGATTTTTTTTTTCTTGATGTTTTTTTCATGAAATTGATATTTGTTTTTTTAAAAAAATTTATCATTTGATATTAAATTATTAACCCTTGAACTTTGTGATTTTTTTTTGTTTTTTCCAGGGAGATCATTCTAAGTGCATGTTAGTTAAGTTAAGCAGGTTTAACTCAAGTATTTTTTTGGTGTTTTTTTTTAAATATATTTGTTTTTATCTTGATCTTATATCATAGGTTGCAAGTTAGTCAAGTTAACTTGGATTGACTTAGGGTTTTTTTTAATGTTATTTTTTTAAAATTAATTTTTTTTAATTTTATAATTTGACATTAAACTATTGGGGCTTGGGATTTATAATATTTTTAATTTTTTTTTTATAAAATTATCCCGATCACATATTTTGAGTTATGTTTTATTCAAGTTAAATGTGTTGACTTGTGTTACCATTGCTTGAGCATATTTTTATATTAGAAAAAGTTTAACTCGATTTGTTGCATGACATGGATTACTTACTAGTATATTATATAATCTGAATCAACTAAAAATAATAAAAAATCTGATTAAATATGAAAATATAATTACACGTTTATACTTAAAAGAGAGATTGATATTGAAAATCCTAAAATTTCAATAGCATTTTAAAACATATCACAGAATTAGTATCAAATTTGATGAGAGCCATTATTAAACTGCAATAACAAAAAAAATAAAAATATTTAAAGCCCTCGAATAAAAAAAAGAAAGAAGAAAACCTTCTCGGATAAGATACCGACGTCCTGCTGCCTCGGAACTCTTAAGAAAAAATAATAATCCAAAAGTCGACCGACAATCACGAATATTTCTTGATGACTGGCGCAAGCACCATATAAACTCTTCCACACGCACGCACATGTCGGTATAAAGCTGGCTAAAATTAATCACATGGAATCAAGTTTATCAAAAGTTCTATACTCTATCAATCATAACAAGCCGCGTCATCAAACAATTCAAGTCACCGAAACTTAACAAGTACCTATTTTAAAAAAACAATTGAAAAAAAATGAGTGAAGAGGTTCAATATTATGAATTTGCATTAAAAAAGAAGAAGAAATAAACCCATGGTAAGGTTGCATCAAATTCCCATTTTATTTTTATGGGAAATAGCTCACATTTTAGTTATTTCCCTTTATTTATTTATTTTTAAAAAAACTCATCCTCATGGTTTGTATTAAGCAAAACTTAGCAAAATGACTTGATAGGTTTATGCTATTTCAATTGGAATACATGGTTTTGTTTTTGGGCTTTTAGCCTATGTTTTTTTGCCAAAAAAAACTTGAACATCTTGTTTGACCTAAATTTTAAATTAAATTGAATTAAAATTAATTTTATATAATCCGTTCAATCTAGTAGATCCAAACACAACTTGATCAGTTTTGTCAAAATCTAACTGGATTAAAAAAAAATTAAAAACAATATTTTTTTAATTTTTTAAAAGAATATTGAGACAATCATGTTTTGGATCAACCCGGATCAACTTGAGTTAACCCATCAAATATGTAATCATATCATAAACCTGGTTGAGTTTAATAATTTTATTTTTTGAAATATAATTTTTATTTAATAATACAGCAATAAAAAAAGACATGCATAGAAAAGCCATCAAATGAATTTTTTTAAAAAAATCTATTATAAAAGGTTGCAAAAAAAAAAAAACTATTAGCTAAAATTATAAAAAAAGATGTTATAATCTTATTAAAAAATTAAAAACTAAACTATATTCAATAAAATAATATCTCAAATATATACTAAAAAAAAAAACATGTCGTTCACTTATTGTATTTTCAACCACATCAATTGCTAGAAAGTTTGGTCTTGACTTTTGAAAAAAAAAAAAACTTGGCTTTAACTTCTTTTTACTTAAAAATACATAAAAAAATACTTTACAAACCTCAACAAATTCATATGTAATCTCAAAGTAACATTTAATTAATAAAAACAAATCATCTCGAATTAAAAAAAAAAAGAGCTCCAATCTATTTTCTATAGATAAAAAACTTGTAAATGAATATTTTCTCCTTAAATGAAACCTTTAAGATTAAGATTAATTTTTTTTATTGCTAAAAAGTTGACAATCAATAATTTAATCCCTCCTCATAATTTTCTTGTAATTCTCTCTTTTTATAAAATTAAGAGACTAAAATGCAAAACAAATAAAAAAAGGAGTGAATTGTCAAAACCTACAAAACAAGGATGGTGAATGAAAAACAAAAACTCTTTGAGGACCAAAATTTATAATTTATGCCTTAGAACAATAAAAAAGCTACTTTTTTTGTTTTAATATCAAATTTGATGCTTATTCTTTTAATTTGTTCAAAGCAAGAAAAATAAATTCTATTTTATTAAATAATTAATTAATTTAATATCAAAATATTTTTTAATATATATCATAAAACCCCTATAATAAACTAAACAAAATAAATTATACTTAATTCCTACTCAACCCAATATAAAAAAAAATAATTTAATAATTCCTGGTCAACACACTATTATTTTGGGTACACAGTGCTTCTTCATCTCTTAGTAACTGTAACGTAAAGTAATTATAATGTAATTTGTAACGTAACATAATTGTAATTGTAACGGTAGTGTTTGATTACATGTTCCAATGTTTTATATTTTTTATATATATATTTTTAAATTATATATATATATATATATATAAAATTTAAATTTTATAAAATAAAAAAATATTATTTTAAAATATTTTAAAATAAAAAATATTTTTAACCACTTACTTCGATAAATTCAACATCAACAAATTGAAAAAGTCTTTTTGTCACCGACAACGGTCCAATCATATTCTCAGCTTCCGTCCGTCCGTCCGTCCATGATCCATCCATCCAAACCTTACAAAATTATTTAAAAATGAAGTAAAAAAAAAAAACATAAAAAGGTCGTACGTACGATCTTAAACTCTCTCTCCCTTGCCGTTACATGAGTTGTTTTTCTTTTAATCTTCTGCTTCGATTGTTCGTTTGAGCTTTAGATTCTGACATCTGATTCTTAGATTGATTGAATTGTTATCTGATCTGATCTGATCTGATCTAATCTAATCTAAATAAACTAAGGTAACGATTTCTAATTCCTCTTCCTCTTCTTCTTACTATTTGTTTTTTAATCTATCTGATAGATTTCATCTAGGTTTAACTTCGATTCATTCCTTATTCTTTTCTTTTAATTGGTTTTCTTGCTCTTTTTTTGGTTATAATAATAATGATAATATAAGTTTGACTTGATTAGTGGTTGATGGTGGTGATGATTTTAGTTAGTATTATAATAAATTTCTGTTTCTTTTTATCATTCCAAGGAAATAAAAGGAGGAGGTACCTGATTCATGGCTGAGAAATCGTGTGTCAAGCGACTCCAGAAGGAATATAGAGCTCTCTGTAAAGTATGTTTTTATTATGTTATGTAGTCCATTTTGTGTTATTTTCATTGTGAATTAATGGGGGAAGAGTAGAGATTGGGACTGTCAATTTTACCCATTAGGGTTTTCATTTCAGTTTCCCAAACGTACACCATCCTTTTCGATACACTGTAATCTCTTATGATAGATGGATGATTATGTTTTATTTTCATCGGCTGCTTTACTTTACTTTGTAGCTTATTTTCAATTTTTGATCACATGGTTGGTTGTGTATCTACTGCTTGATTGTTATTTCATTTACCCGATGTTTAATTGATAGTCTGGATATTTGAATGTCTTTGCAGTACCAAATACCAACCATTTACTGCTGGATGAAACTTCATTTCATTTTTCTTCTCATCATTCGATACTGATTTTTTGTTGTTGTTTTATAATAATGAATTTGCAGGAACCAGTCTCTCATGTTGTTGCCCGTCCTTCTCCAAGTGACATTCTTGAATGGCGTAAGTTCTTGTTTATTTTTGTTTCCTTCTCTGAAATTTTCATATATATATATATATATATCCAATTCCTCTGAGCTTTTTACATCATCTACTTGTGGACATGAGTGGTGACCTAGAGTTATTGCAATCTAAATTTAGGGTAAAAGAATTACAATATCTAATCATCTGTCTAGACTTGCTTCAAATGTCACTGGAGATTTGGCAGAAGAATCGTGACATACAAGATATTGTAGGCAACCGCTGAAACACTGAATTCTGTGTCTTTGGACTCATTCAAACTCCAAACCTTGTGTGGAAAAGTTGTGCAAAACACTTGACTGCTTCCCGGTTTGTTACTGGTTTGCTTGATTAGTTCACAATTATGGAGTTGTTGCTCCTCCATTAAATACATGAAGGAGATGCTAAAGGTTCCAGAAACGTTACTTTTCATCCTTAAGAATGAATACATGCAGATTTTACAGCCTTGGCTGATGATGCCGTGAGATGTCATTGGAAGAAATAGAAATATAAAGGAAACAATAGGTTTGGCAGTGAATAATTTGTGCATATATACACATGCAATAGGATACAGGTTACAAAACAATAGGATAGCTATCTAAGCTAGGCTAAGTACTTGTTACAACCAAGAGTACTTATCTCAGATCTACAACTGTATCTGATACAACCAAATATATAAGGGAAGCCATCTGATATTATCTCGAACAGTCATTTCTCCTAGTGTTAAGTATAGTTTGGTACTAGGAAGAATGCCACAATGAAATAGCACAATTGTTATTTGGAATGGGGATGAGTTGAAGACAGAGCTTAGGAAAGTGAAGAGATTACTTGGGAAAATTTTAGCCTTCTTAACAGATGATTGTGAGGTATAGTTCTTTCATCCATAGCACATAGTGATTCCATTTTCAACCTATTTTGTGTTGTTTTGCTTTTTGCTTCTTATTTTTGTTTTTTATTTTGCTCTGTTGCTTTTTGCGTTTTGTTTCTTCGTCTTCTTCTTATTCTTTTTTTGTTCTCTGTTGCTGTTTGTGGTCTTAATTCACTGAGGTGTTTTTTGATATTGATGTTATGTAACTTTGATGTTTCAGATTATGTGTTGGAGGGAAGTGAAGGAACACCTTTTGCAGGTTTGATAGCCATGTTGTTGATTCAATACATGATACAGAAAATAGTGTGGTTATCTTGCTCAGTGAAAAATGTAGTGTCACTTGTTTTGTTATTCTAATTGGAAATTCTGACTTCCTTGTGATAGGTGGATATTATTATGGAAAAATCAAGTTTCCTCCAGAGTATCCCTATAAACCTCCTGGAATCATGTAATCTTCTTTATTGCTGCTTAAGTTTTTCCAGAATATCATTTTCCCCGTGTCTTTCTCTTTCAATATTTTAGTTCAGGCTTGCTTCTAACTTTTGTGGCTTTTATCTCTGTAGCATGATCACTCCCAATGGGCGATTCATGACTCAAAAGAAAATATGTTTATCCATGAGTGATTGTAAGTTCTTTACCCTGCTATGCTTACAACATTTTACTTTTGGCAATCTCTTATATTTGGTTTTGTTTACCCTGATCTTATTGCTTTCCAGTTCATCCAGAGAGTTGGAACCCCATGTGGTCTGTATCAAGGTAAAAACAGATTAAGGCTTAAAGTGTAATTTTTCAATTAATTTTCTAACTCTCTGGATTATTAGTTCTAAATAATAAAGAGCTAGTTATTATAGACCCTGGTCTAACATTCTTCCTATTTCATTGCTGCAGTATACTTACGGGGCTTCTTTCTTTCATGGTGAGTTAATTGTGGCTCTCAATTTCCTAAATGTTTTCAATGTAGTAACTTGTTAAGGCTTCAGAATCTGTTTTGTTGTTATTAATTATCAGACTTGTATAATTTATTTGTAGCTAAAAGTTTCCATTTTTATTTTTTGGCCTATTCCCTTCAACTTGTGTGGGATGGGTTTTGGGTGTTTAGCTGGCATTATCTGTTGTTACTGTAATTTTGGTCTGGTTCATGACAAAAGGTGGTTAAACTATGTATTAGTTCCTTGGGAACCCATATTTGGAGGCATTTTTAAGTTTATATTACTTTCCCTAGACTATTTTCTCAAACAAGGATGCATCTTTGCTATGTAGACGGACAACAGTCCTACCACAGGAAGTGTGAACACTACTGCTGCTGATAAGCGACGCCTAGCAAAGGATTCTCTTGCTTTCAATTGTAAGAAGTAAGTACAGTGCTCCGCTTTTCTTGTCTATCTGAGGATCCATTTGGACCATTTCCCCAATCACCAAGCATTTCTTTTTTCCCTTTATTAACACTTGGGTTATATATTGAGGTGGATTTGATTTATGATTTCGTGGAATGATGCAAGTGGATTTAGGCTTCGTTGTTGTTGCCTTTTATGCATGCCTATCTTTGGGTTTGCATTATTAACAGAACACTAAAAGAGATGAGTTTTTGTCCTATGCACCACCTCACAAATCACTATTTATTGCAGTATTTTTTTTTAATCTATGTTTTTTTTAATTCAATTTCATCCTTTAATATTTGGTTAGCTAGAGATTTGAGCTTCATGATTTGTTTCAATTTGTTTTTTATAGGT
The DNA here is from genome assembly GCA_018804465.1 of Populus tomentosa. NCBI lineage: Eukaryota > Viridiplantae > Streptophyta > Magnoliopsida > Malpighiales > Salicaceae > Populus > Populus tomentosa. The sequence continues at coordinate 13,665,190 of CM031969.1, read as the reverse complement.
TTGTTCCAGTTTCATGACTCGAGTTAAGGGTTTGACGAGTTAATCTGATTGACTTGATTTTTTTTTCCTTTTTTTAATTGATTTTTTTTAAATATCATCTTTCAACATTTTATTGATTAAGAATTAGGTTTCATGATTTATTTTAGTGTTCTTTTTATAAGGTTATTTCGGTCTTGTGACCTGAGCCATGAGGTTAGTGGGTTAACCCAAGTTTACTCAAGTAATTTTTTTAGTCCTTTTTAATATATATTTTTTAATATCATTCAAAGTTGAGTTGATTGAGAATTGTGCTATTTAATTTGTTCTATAAGGCTTTCCCATCCTTGTTTAATAAGTTTATCCGGTTTGACTTGAGTTGTTTTTCTAAGTTTTTTTTTTTTTAATTTTATCATTCAATATTGGATTGATTGTGAATTAAACTTTATAATTTGTTTCGATTTATTTTCTGTTGGAGTTATCATGATCAAGAGTTTGGATTTGGCAAGTTAATCCGTGATGATTCAGATTGATACAATATGTTGTCTCAATATTGTATTTTTTGAAAAAGATGTTTTAAAGTTCCTGGAGTCGAACTATGTTTTAATTGGTCAACCGAGTTGTTTTTGAACCTGTCAAATTGAATAGGTCATATCGGGTCAATCTCCAAATAATTTAATTTTTTTTTTGCTAGAAAAAAAAAAGTTAGCAACGCCTCAATAATTTTGTCAAAAAAAAAATGATCTGACTCACAACGTAGCGCGGGCCAATGATCTAGTTTAAGTGATTGTCAAAATGTGCTCCTTGTTTAATCACCATTATCCTTACCTGTTCCCATAAAGGCAGTGGATTCAATGTTTATGTAGTTATGATTATGTTACTTTTCTTATGTGTTCTTTAGCTTGCTCGAAGCTACAATCTATTAACGTTTGTGTTCAAGAATTAATCAATTAGTTTAAATTCTAATCGGATCTGATGTGCTCCTTCTTGACAGTGCTGCATTCAGGAAATTGTTTCCCGAGTATGTAGAGAAGCATGACCAGGAGGTGCACTCTGAGCAGCATGTTTCATCACAGGCACCACAAGAAGATAAATCCAGAGCCAAATTGGAAAAGCACTGTGATTCTTCAGTGGAAGATGCGAAAAGAGTAGATGCCCCGAAGGATGAGAGAAGAAAAAGGAAGCAGCCATTTCCAACCTGGATGATGTTGTTGCTGGTTTCAATCTTCGGTGTTGTGATGGCGCTCCCTCTGCTTCAACTTTGAAATCTAGTCTGGACAACAGAAATGTTAGAAGGGTCAGTGGAAATACAGGCGTTTTCTAGACTACTCTTCAAATGCTCCTCCTTTAGGTTTGATGTCTTGTATCTACCAGAAAATTGTACAGGGGTCGATGCCGATGAGGCCCACTTGGGTCTCTTGACTGTTGCTAATATTACTGTCTGCAGGTTGTTCTAATGCTTGAAGTTTGCATACTTCTGATGCTATCGTAATGCCAATTTTGTCGGGGGATTGTGTTTGGTACTTCAGCTTGGTGTTCATTGTTCTCTTCTTGTTTTGAAGTTCTGTTCAAGGTCACTGATAAAACATTATCATTGCGATACCACGTTCTGTTGCCTAGTCAAAAGAAAAAACGATCCCTTGTCTGTGCACTTGATTATTTATAGTTTGCTTAATGATATTGATTTGGCCAGCATTTTTACCTTACCATATGGTTCATTTTGTAACACTCTTAACACCCAGATACCATATGGTTCATTTTGTTCGTAGCATGTGATGCTCTAACACTCATAGGCCTTAGCCACCTGATTCTCACGGTCTAGACGGGAAGAAAGCACACACCCAGATACAAAATGCTGTAAATAATCTGTGAGCTAATGATATGGGTCTTCCATGATAAGATCAGGAGCTAGTGGCCATGCCTTTTCAGGACGCGGCTTCTGAGACATCCACCCTGGATGATGCAACCATCCTGAAACAAGAATGGTTTGTTTTCCATCGCAGGGACCTCATTTTTGGAGACCAAATTTACTTGGCTCAAAGAAACCTGCCTCTTTAAATGGAATGCGTTCCATTTCTGCTATGTAGAAAAGGAGAAGAAAGGTCAGCAAGCATGAGCTTGTGATGTAGATAGACTACATGGTGGGTTACAGTCCCCAGCCACAACTCAGTTTTTGGCTGTTCGTCGTTGACCTCCAGAACCTTAAATTATGACAGCCCAAATAACTCCGTGACATGCGGAAGAAATATGAAGTGGGTAACCTTGTACATCCCCTCAACTAGATAAAAAGGGCCCTTTTCTCCATCTTTTCCAGGCATAATAATTGCTTGTTATCATCGCCATCACCATTATTTAACGTGTAGTGAGCCTGCATCTCAAATCAATTTGCCTAACTAATTTGCACTAGTGCTTGATGCCTAGGTTGGCTGGCTCCTCTACTGTTTCCACACCCGTCCTTGTCATCATTGCCAGCTCCTCCAAGTCCATGTTCAAGTCTACAAGGAGGTGTTTGGTCCTCAAACGTGTAATAGCTGCTGCAAGCAAACAAGCATTAGGTTCCACCCTTTCTTAACGAGTACGTTTGAATTGAAAGGAAAGTAATAATCGGAATGATTCCATCTTATTTACCTTCTTTTTCTTAAAAGATTTGTTAGACGGCCAGATTTTCTGCCGATTTATGAGTGCTCCTTTTGGCTATGTGTTTTGTCCATGGTGAATTCTCCAACCAATTTACCCACCTGTCCTTTCCTGACCAAATACTGCTACCAAGAGGTTGGATTGCCATTTTTCAGTTTTCAACTACCAAAAAGCTCTTGTTTCCTCATCCTCTATTCACCACAACTTGAAGAGATTTTGGAAATGATTTTTCATGTTTTTAAAAAAATTTAATTTTTTTATTAAAAATTATTTTTTATATGTGATTTGGATTCTTTTGATGTATTAATCTTAAAATTAATTTTTTAAAAATAATAAAAATATTATTTTGAAATATTTTGACACGTTAAAAAGCAATTATAACCACACTTCTAAACAAGTCTTGATATTAAATTATAATACGGTGTTGTCCTTAGTTTTTTTTTTAATATATCTGGAAGTATAATAGTAATTATTTTTTAATGTGTTTTTTTATTTAAAAATATATTAAAATAATATTTTTTTTTAAAAAAATTATTTTTGAAATACTAAAAAAAAATTAATTTAAAATAAAAAAATTAAATAATTTCCGGTAGCTTGTTTTCCACAAGGAGAGGACACGCCTCAATTTTACATGGCATCTTCTTTATATCGCATCTATTTCTCTGTGTTTCTTCCTCTCTTTACTAAAGAAATTAACTCAAGGTAGACAGACAACTGTGATCTTCACTTCATCTCTTTGTCTCTTAGTAATATCACTAACTGCTTATGCTTCAAAATATATATATATATATTCCACTACCCTCCTTTACAAAATACAAGTAATGGCTCGCCTCTTTTGCCGGATGTTCCTTTTTGTGATTCCTTTTGATTGCATTCGTTTTATTTGATCTTGAAAGCTTTCGTTTATGGTATTGACTCGAAAGATTTCCAGGCAACCATGAATAGAGCTCCAATGTACCAACATTACGAGGCAAGCGATTATGGTGCCTACGAATTTGATCCAGAAGTCGATTTTACACAGGTAAGCAAGCCTGTCTGAGCTTTTAGCCACTTCTCCTTTTTATGTGCTCCATGTTTTATTTGTTTATTTTAAATTTCTCACCTTAGTTTCTTAACATAAAATAGAAACTTGATATCAATCAGAAAAAAATATTTCAGATTTAGCAAGAGAGACAATACTCGTCTTTGTCTCCTAATCTCTAGTTTTCTGTACACCATGTTTTGTGATGTGATATTGGATAAAGGCAAAGGGTCTCCGGGCTATAGCCCTTGATTGATCCACAAAACTAAACTTCTCATTAGCTGAACAACTGTTTTAAGCATCTCTATATATGTAGCTGTTTAGCATTGAGGAGACAGGAGAAACTTTCTTAAGAGTGTCTTTTAGTTTTTACTTTAACGTTACAAGTTTACAACCACGATCAGTTCTTGGAAGAAGCTAGACAACACGCAAGAGAAATGAATCTACAGTCCCCGTTACAGCATCCAGAATCTGGAAAAGGAAGAGTCGAAGAAGAGAAAAAGAGCAGGAGGTCCTGGAAACGCACTCTCCTCAAATGGTGGAAAGCTGAGAAAAAGACCAAGCCTACCGTGGAACCGACAAATAGCTCTCACATTTCAAATCCAAGAAAGGGTCATGTTTCTGGTCCTATATATGGGAGCGGCAGAGGAGTCGATGCAAGGCATCGGCGACAAACATCTGGGCCACTGACTAATCTTTTCAACCATTCAAAGAGGGTGGAGAATGAGACACCTTATATGTGTCTCGACCAGCTTAATAATCATCATGGTGTCAAGGCATATGGACCTGTTTACTTGGTAACATAGTGTTCAGCGACAAAAGCCTTGCGTCGGAACTTCTTCATTTTCTGTAGCAAAGCATCTCTCGGTTGAAGGATTGTGGCAACAAAATGTACCAGATCATTCGAACAGGCAGAAACAACTAATATCTGGAATCCAAATATCAACTTTAATGTGCAAAGTAGATTATCTATAGTAGAAAGAGCCCGCAAGCAGGACAACTTGTCAGTTTTATTCTATTTTCTGTCTCTTTCTTTCCTTTTGTTTGTTTGTTTTTTGAGTCAGAACGCGTGACTCAGATAAAAGAATAAATTTTGAAGTAAAAAACTATTCCAAGTAGCCAATTAAACTTTTTACCATATATTCGCACATGTTATCTAAATTGCAATACATTTGATGCGTATGGGAAAATTAAAAAGATGAAGGATTTGGGGGCCCTTGATCTCCATGTTTCAGGAATTTCTATCCATATTTTGTCCTAGATTGCATGTGGAAGTAGAAGGGTATTGATTTTTAAAGGACCCAGACAACTCCCACTTCACCCTTCGAACTTTCTCCCAGCTCCAAAGTGTAAACATGAAGGAATATCCACTACTTGAGATACAGAGAGAGACGAGACTGACCAAAAGGAAAAAACTAAAAAAAAAAGCAAAAGATGGTATTGAAAATGGACAAAACGTCTGCTGCTGCAGGTTTACGAAGAGATTAAGGGCCAATTTATGTGGTCAAGAGTGATGGTGTTGCCCACATGGCCAAAAGCTTTGGTTTTGGACTATCGAGGAGCAATCATCTAGTGTAAAGGAAGCTTTCAGAGTCCACAATGAAGATGGACGCCAGCTATCTGCGGTTGGTACTTAGGTTTCGATCAACTCAACTATTCTTAATTGTTAACAGAAAAAACAAGATCATCTGACAAAGAGAAGTTTTAGGAATCTCAAACTTGTGATTGATATATGTCCTGTTAACTTCAGCTGCAGCATTTTGCTGAAAATCCTACTACGCTTTTTAATGGCTCATGCCTTGCTATCATGTTCAGAAACTGGGTTTTGGGTATGAGCCGATCAACTATCGATCGGCTCATACCCAAAAACTTGATGCCTCAAGAATGACACTGCTTTGGTTAAAGGAGATTGGTAGTATCTTGCAATTGGTTCTTCAAAAAGGTCGCCTAAGGATAAGCTGCTGATGGATTCAGCATCTCTATGAAATTTCCCCTTCATCAACACAAAATTTGGCCAAATTACGGAACATATTAATGCATGAGTTTTACTATAAGATGAGTTTTGAAAGGGAGTTTCAACATCTCTGGATAAAAACCTTGTCCCAGCCACACTCGATGCAACCAATTTTGTGTCAATATATATTAAGAATTTCATACAGATTCTGAAACACAATCAATCCGTGCCATGTGAATCGTAAAGCTTTAAGAGGAACCATTGTGTTAACGGCTCTACTACAGATGAATCAACATTGAAAAGAAAATCCACAGAATACATCTTCTGTAGAAAAGAAAGAAGCAGGATGCATTGGTCTATCTACTTGAACAGAGGAGACTTGTAGTCTACGGCTTTTCTCATACAATATATTCATTCCAAACAAATGTTGTGAAACTCTGTTACAAGAGCAGAGTTACCACAAAGGACCTGTACAACAGGCTAATTACACTTAGCCATTTCAGTATATCAAGAATCATACGACACTTAGCTAATCAATCAAACAAGTTTCCTTTACCACCAATTCTCAAAGATGGCAGAACCAAATCTGATAATTTTCTATCAAGCGAACGATGCCGAGATAATGCAATATCTTCAGGCATCTACAGAAACTTTCAGGACCGGAATTAAATTATTCACGACTAAACATCAACAGAACCATTAGAACAATTAGGAGGTAACCTTTTCTCCCTGCTCAAAAGTCTTTTCAATGACCTCAATCGCGTAGGCGTTGGCAACTTTGATTCCTGATCCTCAGCAAGATTATCGGTAATTTGCACAGGAACATCAATAACAAGCATCTCATCATGCCTAGCACCAGCTGAAGATGATGGCGCGGAAGAAGCTGAAGAAGAAGGTCCTTCTTCCAAGGAACCGCCCCCAGTGCTTACAAGAGTCTGATCCCCCCAAAACAACACGTTTGTTGGAAAATCTGGAGATTCTATTGAATACCCAGAAATCGAAATTTCCTCTGGAGACTGAATATTCACCTCCAGGTCATTGTTGTTATTGGCACCACTAGCGCATTGAGCTTGTGGTGCTACCGAGCTTCTACATAGAGGACAAGTAGAATAAGAATGGAACCACATGTCAATACAATCAAGATGGAACCCATGGTTGCATTTAGGCAATAACCTGACCTTTTCTCCTTCTACAGCATCAGATAAGCAAACAGCACATTCTAGTCCACCTGGGAAATCTTTGGGCTGGAAAATCACTAGAGGTAGGGATCTCAGTATAGAGAGCTCTAGCCCTCTTCTCACTGGGTCTTGACCAGGGTTAAAGACAAAGCGGCGGCGTTGGCGGCGGCGAGATTGTTGGGGGTGAGTGGGTTCTTCAATGCGCCACCAAAACCATTTTGCATAAAGATGTAGAAAGATGACAAAAACCACCACCAAGAATAGAATTACAATTGCAACAACCATAACCTTGCCGGTTATTTCCATTGTCGCTGAGTCATCTACTCGCCCCATTGCTGAGTATAACACCAAAGACTCAAACTGTATGAATGAAAATAAGCAGATGAGCAAAACACAGATGAGAATTACAAGAGGAAGTGTGAAAGAATGTATCAAACTTGAAATGGGGTTTCTTCTTTGGTGGTTTGTTTTGAAACCCACAAACCAAAGTTGGAGAAAAGGAAAAAAAAAGAAAAAGGAACAGTTTTTAGCCTCAAGGGCTATGAATGAAAGTGGGGTATAAAAGAAATACTCCCTACAGGAAGAGAAAGCGAAAGAGGAGAAATGTGTGTTTGATTGGAATGGTGAATCAGAATTCAAAGACTGGTGGCTTGGACTTTTGGGACAGGGAAGAGGAAAAGGAGAACAAGTATACAATGTTTGGGTCTCAGCAGATTTTAATCTAAGCAAACAAATACAGAGCAGACCAGAGTCTTTGAACAGTACAAAGACTGCCCCTTTCTTTACTCACAGACAGTTGGGTCTGGTATTGTTGGTGGTGGCGAGGTGCTTCCTCTCTTTGTCCTCTCTCGTGTTCTTTTTTTTCCGCCCTTCACTATGCTCATGTTGCGCTTCTCTTCTCCTTTTAATTTAGGTTGTCCTTGGGAACACGTAATCGTGTTTCTAAAAATTTTTAAAATTTATTTTTATTGAAAATTTATTTTTTAATATATTAATATTAAAAATAAATTTAAAGAATATTAATTTAATATATTAAAAAAAAAACAATTTAAAACATTGCATTTAAACCTAATTCAAAACATGTCATTAATAGTTACCACTACTTTGGATTTTTGCTTTATCTAAACAAATTAACATTCTACCACAGAAGTCCCACCAAGCTGATGTCCAAAGTAATCATATCTTAATTTGAAATTTGAAATTATTCAATTATTTACAATTTTTAATTATTATTATCTACTTTGCTGACCAGCTTCTTATTTTTTTCCTAGAAGTGCATTGCTATCATTTGACTAGGCTAATTCCTTTGATACATACCAATGATTCCTTTGTATACAACATTTATTTTGAACTAATAAGTTTAGATTTGTGGATCAAGATGAAGATGAAGATAATGATTGAAAATACAGGTCAACTCGTGTTTTTTAAAAAATTTAAATTTTTATTTTTTGGTTAAAAATTAATTTTTAAATGTTTTAGATCATTTTGATGTGCTAATCTCAAAAATAATTTTTAAAAATAAAAAATATATATAATTTTGATGTATTTTGACATGAAAAACAATCACAACCACATTCCTAAACGGCCTAAAAAAATAAAAGAAAAGAAAGGTCCTGTAAAATATGATATATATATATATATATATATATATATTATCAAAAAAACCAATTTAACATAAAAAACTTAGGTTATTAGGTGAGGTCCCAAAATATAATTTATATTATTTTCTAATATACCCCTTCAAGTAAAAATCTTTTAGATTTGAAACTTACACATGCCTACATTACCCTACGCTAAAATAAAAGAGTGAATTTTCACTTGAGGTAGGGTCAATTGTTTAATTTTTATCAAATAAATAAATATATTGAGATTCAAATTTATGACAGCTGAGTCATTAAAACTCTGATATTATATAAAAAACTAATTCAATTAAAAAATTTAACCGATAATATAAATTTTTAATATATAATTTATATTATTTTCGTATATTTAAACAGTGTATATGCTATAAGGAATCTAAGATTGATGCTGTGCAAATGAGAATGGAGAGAGAGAGAGGGGTAACTTACAAATTGAGAGGGTTATTACTCGGATCGTTGGACTTTGTAGGAAATGCCCTCGGGGGGCGAACACACACAAAGCTTCCATTCTACGCAGGATTTATCCTCGTTTCGTTAACGTTTATGGCAAAGATAATTTGCCATAAAAAGTGTGCTTTTTCAATACCATTTCTTATCTCTTCTCTTCCGTGTGTGGACTCTACAAGTTTCGCATACTTTTCCAAGAGAACAAAGACCACCCGCCTAAAATCAGGTCATGCAGCTGGCTTACCATACCCATGACCTCCTTTAGTTTGTTTCAATTTTATCTGAAATTATCAGTATATCTCCTTTCAGTTAAAAAAAAATTGAACAAGCTAGAATAATTTTTATCTTGCTCAGAATCCCAACTTGTTCTAGAACTGCGTTCAGATTTTGGTGTGAATGTTCTGGTCCGTTATAGTTAAATAATGTTGTTGTTTTTTGTTTTTTTATAAAAAAAAATCCTTGTGATTTGCTTGGTTTATTATATATTAGACTTTATAATTTCTTGTAATTTGCTTTTAATGTATTCATTTTTATTTTATGACCCATATCATGGGTTTGGTAGCTGATTTGAGTTTTTTTTAATTGATTTTTTTTAGTTTTGTTATTTAACATTTTCAATAGTTGATCATGAATTAGACTTTTTTAGTTATTTTAATTTGTTTTTTATGAAATTATCTCAGTCTTATGACATGAGTCACAAGTTACATGAATTAACTCCGGTTGACTTGGTTCATTTTATTATATCTTTTTTTTAGAATGATTTTTTTTTCAATTTTATCATTCAACAATAATTTTATTAGGGATTGAGCTTCATAATTTGTTTTGATTTATTTTATTTAAGGTTATTATGGTTTTATGACACGGGTTGTGAATTTAAAAAGTTAATCCAAGTTGATTCGAATCAAACTAATATATTATCATCTCAATATTTTTTTTTTAATTAGGATATATTTTTAGGTTGTTTTCGGATCCGTTAAATCGATAAGGTCATATTAGTTTAACTTTTATTTCCTTACTTGTGTTTGGGATTTCAATTCCATAATTTTAAGTTAATTATTGAATTTTCAGCTCGCCAAAATACTCAAAAATCAAAATATACTGTTCTAATTAAAAATAAAATAAAACACTGACCGGTGCAAAATTGAAAACCTTACTAAGAATTGTAAAGCAAGTCTGCTGCTATCACCAAGCCAACCATGTGGTTCAAGGCTTCAAGCATTTGAAACTTTTGAACCAGTCAACATGGCCCCTTTTTATTTTTATTTTTATTTTTAGTTTTTGGTCAGTATAATTAGCGACGAGTACAATTTCACGGTAACAGCATCAGTCTCCTGTACCTTTCTTTGCACCTTTTTACTTTCTACCGTACTTTGAAAGAATTTTAAAGCATGTGGATATTTGGGTTAATTTATATATATTTTAATTAATTTTATAATTTTAAAAAATAATAATTGTGTAAAATTTTAATAACATTGAAATTTATATAATTTAAACTGATAATTTCTAATAAAACAAATCCTAATGCCCCGATTGTTCGTCCACAAAAGTCGGCAACCATCACCTTCTTTCAAGATCGTCGTCAATGCAGTTTTGACTTCAATTTCCCCCCTTCTTTTGCTTCGATGGAAATAATTATTATTGGTTTATTCCCATTTTCATAGAGAAAAAATTGAGTTATTTAACTGTATCTCATGGTATTATTGTGTTCTTTAATTCTTTTGAAGTTAAAAATTGCTTCAATAAAAAAAAATGCACATGTGCATGCTCGTGATATAAAGATCGACAAGTTATAAATCATTTAATATAAATAAAATGTATTTTAAAAAATATTTTAGTATATTATAATTTGAATTGGTCATTTATATTTCAAAACATAACAATAAAAATTCAATAAAATATTATTTGCTGCTGAATTTCAACATCTGTAAGCATGATAAAATAATCAATTATCAAAATACTATTATTTCTTGTTTATCATAACACAATGTTGATCAACAAAACTCAACAATACTCGACAAATCTTTTTTATATCCCAGACTTGACTTGTTACATCCCTTCATCCTTTGAATATGTTCATTGTTTATATATATATATATATATATATATTATCCCATTGCCCGCAGATCAGAGCAAAAACTTTTTCAAATGCAAAAAACTAAAGTTTAGACTTTAGAAACATGTTATCTAAAAAAATAAATTTTAATTAAAAATTGAAAATTAACTTTATATTGCATAATATTTTATTTAACATGGAATAAAAATACATTAAATCTATTTAGTTCAACTTGAGTTAATTTGTGAAATTTATAGGAATAATTTTGAAAAAAATAAATTAAAAAATTTAATCCTCAATTAACTTAACATTAAAGAATTAAATTGTTAAAAACATCACTCAATTAAAAAAATAAATGAACTCGAGTTGACCAAGTAAACTTGTGAAATCCAATAATTTTTTTATCACTGAAATTATTATTTTTATTTAATTATATGATAATAAAGCTGGTGAGAATTTTTTTGTATAAAATATTTTTTTATTTTTAAAATAACAAACATGTGAAATAGGGATAACAAAAGTAGATCATTGATAATAAAAAATGAACTTGTTTTTTTTAAAAAAAAAAAATTAAAAGACAAAAAATACATTAAAAATAAAATAATAACATGGACTCTACAAATTAACTTATTGATCTATTTCATGAACTTAACTGGGTTGAAAGATTTATTTTTATTAATTTTCTTACCTAGATATAAATTAATAATAATAATAAAAATAAAAAGTAGCCAAGGTGCTTACATGAGCTTTAAAAAAATATATAGTTAGTGTTATTAAAATCACAAATTAATTAATAAAATTATATAATTTAATATATATCTAATATATAAAATTAGATTAAAAACTCGAATATCACTGGTACAAAATCATAAATTCAATTAAAATCATGAAAAATCACGAATTTACCACTTATTTAACGAATATAACGTATAACTCCGAATTTAGTCAAGTTCTCTTTGGCAGCTTCTTTATTCTCTCTCTCTCTCTCTTTGAACGAACTCTGTGACTGAAGTCTACAAATATGGCATTTCTCTGTTGTATAATTACCAGAAAATTCTGAAAGAGAGAGTCTTTGCTTTCATTTTAACTTTTTTCTTGCTTTACCTTTGGTGGGTTCTCTGTCTCTTCAGCTACTGGAAATACAGCAACGAATTATTTTACCCATAATCATAAGCTAAAGCCCATAAATGTAAATTGGATTACCTCAAATTATAATATTATATTTTTAGTATTAATATGTTAAAACAATTAGTAAAATATTTAAAAAAATAATTTTAAATAATTTTTTTTTAATTTTTAAATAAATAATATAATTGAGTTTATGTTTTTTGACCAGTTAAGTTTGTTTTGATTGATATTCAAGTTTTTAATCTAATTTTATATATTATATCTCTATTAACTTATAAAATTATATAATTTTATTAGTTAACTCGTCATTTTAACAATATTAACTAAATTTTTAACTTTCAACACCTAATAAATTGAATTTACTTCCAATCGAATATTATGTACTCCTCATTTTGAACACTATTTTTTTTTTTTTTTTGTCTGCCAGTCTTCCAACAAAGCTTTTTATTATTTTATCCAAAAGCATGAGCGAAAGCCCATAAATGTGAACTGGATCAGCCCACGTGATATGTACTAGGGTTTAAGATTTGATTATTTTCAGATTGATCCAATGGCCATGGGCTTCTATCTTAGCTTCTGCAACTAATAGACAGACGCTTCTCTCTCTCTCTCTCTCTCTCTCTCTCCACTTCTTTCAAGATTCTGTGTCTTACCCTCCTCCTCCTCCCCTTCCTTTCAAAATAAAACAACACACCCCTTTTCACCCTCTCTGATATTTTCCCATCTTATAAGAGGAGATAAAATTTGTCTTCCTCTCAGTAATTTCACGTGTTATTAGGTGACCATTTGAGCTACTTGGTTTTGGGCTTAGCTGAATGACCTCTCATCAATGCCTTTATTAGGTTCTTTCTCCTCTCTCTCTCTCTCTCTTGCTTTCTTGCTTTTCTTACTAAATTTGTGTGCTTTTGCTTTAGAAGTATGACAATTTACCATTTTTTCTGTTTTTAGATAGCTTCCCAGTTTTTTTTTTTTCCAGCAAGATATTCACCCAATGTATTGTCACTCCTAACTCTATATCTGCATCATTCACTGTTATGATTCAGGTTTTTTCTGTTAGTAAAGAAGTTTGCTACGTACTGTATGATATTCTTCTTCCTTTTCTTTCTCGTGCTTTTCCCCTATTATCTCTCACCAATGACTCCCATTTTTTAGTGTATTGTTATGGTACAAACGATTGTTGTTAGCCTGCAAGTCTCTTTCTTTTATTTAGACTCTCTAGTTGGATATGTGGGTTTTCACTGTCTATATGCGGTGGACTTGTAGGAGTAGTATTCTTTACCACTGAGTTTGTTAACGTTTGGTTTTGGTGGGCAGATATTGCTACTGCTCAGGCTTCCTTACCGAATCCTTTGGGTCCACTAAGGGTTCAATCCCATGTTCACTGCAAAGTTTTTTCAAGTCCATTTACCTTTGGTGATGATAAGACGCTGTTATCGTTAGGGAAATGTATTGAATTCCGTAGAAAGATAAATGGTTTTGAGAGGAGTAAACTTTGGATAAAGGCTGTTGCTACCTTTGAACCCCAGTCTTTGGTTCACAAGGGAGATGGAAACAGAAAAACAAGTCGTGGAAATGAACAGCTTGGTGCCAATTCAGATACCTTGACAGCGCAGGTCGAGTCTTTACGCGAAGACTTGATGACATTAGACGACAGAGAAAAATTGAGACGGAAAAGGATTTCTAAAGCAAATAAAGGGAACACGCCATGGAACAAAGGCAGGAAACATAGCCCTGGTAAGCAATAACTAAATACTTGTTAATCGCAAGGAAAGATAAATGGTTTTCTTCATTTGTTGGCCTGTAATTTAGCAATGTTACTTAAAGATTTTAATACATCTGCAGAAACCCTTCAGAAGATTAGAGAAAGAACAAGGCTTGCAATGCAGGATCCTAAGGTGATGTCATGTAAGAATAATTTGTATATTCCCTTGGCATGATCTTATAAGCTTACAATCTACTCCATAATAGAATTCAGTTTTCAGATGAAAAAATTAATATAAGCTTAAGCAAAGGAAAGATGAAGTTTTCTAGGACATTCAATCCCTTTGTCTCGGTTATTTCCTTAAGAGTTCAGTTCAGACTGTAGGCCCTTGGTGCCAGCTGAAACTCTTCCCAAAACCGGTAAACATCCCAACACAGTGCTTATTCTCCCATAGCTGGCTGGTTCTTCCTTACTGTAAATTGTTCAGTTAAACTGGTCTATGATATTGTTGTGAATTAATTTTGGCTAGTCAAGAGGATTTATTGTAATGAACAATGATTGACACTGGCCTTGGCACCTGACTTTTCTTGCATAGTTTTAAGAAAAACTAAAGTTAGCAACTGATTGAAACTTCTGACCTTTAATTGATCGGGCATTTGTTTTGCTGTTCTTTTGAGTTCATGCTTAGTTTCAACTGCCTTATGGTTCATCCAAGATGAATTTCCTTTTCCTAACATTCATATGCTTAATGATCTTCTTTGTCCATCTCACCTTCGTGGACAGTTTTATTCTTACATGATTATTTAAGCTAACTTATTGGAAAGATATAAGGTATGCATGATATGGCTTAATAGATTTTGCATATGATGACTCTATGGATACAATCGACACATTAAATTTTGTTATTCACTCTAAAATCTGACTGTGCAGATCAAGATGAAGCTAGCCAACCTTGGACACGCTCAGAGGTGGGTACTTCTCTTTTTATCTCTTTGCTACAAATTTGATTTAAAATGCCATTTCCACTGCTAATGCTAATAGAGATTTTTTCATCTCCACTATCTTAATTTGCCTTCTGAATTGTTTTTTACCCAAGTAGAAGATTCTGATTGGAATTTATAGCTTGAAAACTGTCCACCTGTTGTTATCTTACAGCAAAGAGACAAGGGTGAAAATTGGGCATGGAGTTAGATTAGGGTGGCAAAAGCGCCGTGAGAAGCAGATGATGCAGGAAGTTTGTTATTTTGAATGGCAGAACTTAATCGCAGAAGCTTCAAGAAGAGGCTATACTGGTGAGGGAGAGCTGCAGTGGGATTCCTACAATATCTTAAGGCAACAGCTTGAGTTTGAATGGGTGGAGAGTGTTGAAAAAAGGAAAACAACGCCTAGGCCAAAAGGTAGCAAGAGAGCACCGAAATCCCTTGAACAAAGAAGAAAAATATCAGAAGCCATTGCTGCAAAATGGGCTGATCCTGTGAGTTCATATCAGCTTTTTTTATGCTATACGTTCCCTCCAATGAATATTGATTCTGAATTCTGATATTGGACCATGAGATTAGTGGTAACTTGGAGGGTTGAAACAACCTAAAACAAAATTGAGGCTTGAAACAAAAATTGATTTTGGAATAAGAATTTAGGATGTTGCTTGGCAAAACATATATGTCATATTTTATGACCTAAATGTCTAGTTATAAAATATACCTGTAAAAGAATTAGTTGATCTGGACATATGCATGTTTTGATATTTTTTTTGTCTAGATACTCTTTCATTGTTTGCTCTCAACCTATGTAGTATTACTCATTGTTTGGCCAAC
Organism: Populus tomentosa; assembly: GCA_018804465.1. Taxonomy (NCBI): domain Eukaryota; kingdom Viridiplantae; phylum Streptophyta; class Magnoliopsida; order Malpighiales; family Salicaceae; genus Populus; species Populus tomentosa. The sequence goes on along the minus strand of CM031969.1, from coordinate 13,649,640 downwards.
TCCATGTTCTTTTGCTGATTACATTTGCATACAATCTACTCATCCCTCATAGTTAAGTTTAAATGTGATTCTTAATGGTATGAATTTCAACTAACTCAAGTTTGCAGCTGTGAACTTTCACATATTTTATCCCCCATTACAATCAATCAAGTTTCTTCTTTCCCACCAGGAATACCGTGAGAGAGTCTTCTCTGGCATTTCTAAATATCATGGCACACCAGTTGGAGCTGAAAGAAAGCCAAGGTGGAGGCCAAGTGGTGGTTCACAGTCTGCTAGACAGGACTCCACAAGGAGAACTAATGATACAGAAAAGGGGAATACCAGAAGCCCAATTCAGCAGTTGAGGCGAAGAACTAAGACACCGTCATACAAAGATCCTTTGGCACGTTCGAAGTTGGAGATGATAAAGAACATCAGAGCAGAAAGAACAGCCACGGAAACCAAGAAAAATGACGCCATTGAACAAGCAAGGTTAGCTTGCTTATACTGGACATGATATACCTAGTACATGACTTGGTGTATGAATAGAAACTAAAGTTGAATTTACTAACGTGCACTATGGATTCATTACACATCTATCCATTAATCATTTTCAACCCCGGTGTCTGGTACTATTCCATCCAATTAGTTGAGTTCACTTGGTTCTTGGTCCTTGCTGGAAATTGTTGCTGAAAAGGAAAATGGTAGTGGTGCATCATGTTCTTCTGAGTTTCATGGCTCTTTCTTCTTGTTGCAATTTGAACTTTCCACCAAAATATTCTACTGCTCACTCTGTAGAAAAACTATACTAATCTTATGAGATATCCTGCAGGTCGTTAATTGCAGAAGCTGAGAAGGCTGCTAACACTCTTGAAGCAGCTGCAGCGAGGAGCCCCATCGCTCGTGCCTCCCTAATCGAAGCCAGAAAGCTCATTGCTGAAGCAATTCAATCAATTGAATCTGTGGATACAGGGTATAGCATATCTAATGAGATTGACAGGCACCCTGACCCATCTCTTTCACCAACCAAACAGGTTGGTGAGGTTGAGAAGGAAATAAATGCAGGCAACGGAGGCTTGGGTCAAGTAGCGTCGAGACAAGTAAATGGGACCAAGATCCTGGAAACAAGTAAAGATGAAGACCTTAATTTCTGTAATTTAGCCTTCAATGATATACTGAATGGTGAGAAGGAACTTCACCACCGAGGCACCAGTGCATATGGTTTGCCTTCACTGAGCATTGCGAGTCCTGTAGACCATTCGAGTTCCAGAAAGCAACCTGACCAAGTGGAACCAAACGGGAGTCTGAAGTCTGAAAAGATTAATCTACTGAATGGATCCAGAGTTCAGTATGTGAAAGAAGAGACACCTTCCAAACCGGACACTACTAAGAAATGGGTTCGTGGAAGGCTCGTTGAAGGGACAGGAGGAGGCTGAGACAGGTCATAGAATATCTGATATATGATGCATTCATGTTGCATTTCATCTTCGCAGTTGTTAACCTGGGGTCACAAGTTATCGCCCATCATATTTTGTTTATAGGGAGTAATATTTAGGGATCAAAACAATTTTTTGATTTACACCGCGTACTTGAAGTATCCCTAGCCACTCTTATCTGTTGTTCCATATAAAATTTATGGGTAGATCTTGTATTAATATTAATATATATGCAGAGGCAGACCAAATTTATTCAACTGTTCTTCATGCCTCCTCTTGTTTTTTCTCGTGAGGCTCTCCTGAATTATCCGAGCTAATAAAGTTACAGAGAAGCTAAAACATGAACCATGCAATCCTAGTCGTGTATGAAGTTCAAAGAGAAATGCAAGTCATTTGATAGTAGAGCAAGGCTTATCAGAATCGCTGAGTTGGGAGTCCACAACTTTCTCCACTTCTTCCCTCTTCTTTTCCTTTTCCTGTTTCCCTTTATCAATCGCTGAGTTGGGAGTCCACAACTTTCTCCACTTCTTCCCTCTGTAAAAATCAAGAACCAACAGGTGACTCTCAAATTAATCAACAACTTTCTCCACTTCTTCCCTCTTCTTTTCCGTTTCCTGTTTCTTGGTTGGTTAAAAATCAAGAGATATATGTACAGGGCAAGCGATGAGTGGCGCGCACGTTGATGGTTCCAGTAACAGGTAGCTTAGTTCCATGGACAGCAGCTCTGTTGGGTGCTTTTGCTGTCATTAGTCTCCTACTCATCATGCTTTTTGTTGCAGACTCCATTAGCAATCTTTCGAGTCACCCACCACCACCAACCGGGCATATCAACAGTGATCTTTGGATCTCTAACACAGATGGGATTTTTTATAATTTATTTATTTTAGTTGAATCAGTATAAAGTAAAGTCTTAATATAAAATTTATATTATTTTTTAATATATCCTTCAAGTAAATGCTAATTGAGTCTAAAACTTGTATATATTTATATTATTTTATATTTAATTTTTATTAAATAAATAAAAATAATAAAATTTAAATTTATAATCATTTAATTATTAAAACTTTAATATCATATAAAAAATCATTCAATCTAAAACCTAAAACTATTAAATAAAATTTCAATAATTTATATTCCTCACTCTTGCAGCATCTAGAATTGTTAAGACTTGAGAGATGTCCCTGAAGACATGCAACTTTGACACGTGTCTTTCTTGCTTTCATTACGTGGCTACTATTTCCATCAGACTAATCGGTCGTTGAAAAAATGACGAGCCTTTATTTTAACCATTTGAATGATTATTTTTTTATTTAAATATATTTCATCATTTGAGATTATTAAATATTAACATGGTCAGTATCAATTAACATTCAATTTTTTTTTTCGCTGTTTGATTATTTATTTATATATTTAAATGATTAAGTTTTTTATTTAAGTGCAATTTTTTAACGATTTTGTTTTAGTGTCTAATATTTAAATGATTATATATTTTTTATTTATATGCATTTTATTAAATGTTGACGAGGTAGTTTTGTATAACATATAAAATATATAAAAATTGTTTTTTTACTAACTAATTTGTCTTCTTCACAAATAGTTTGAAATAAAATATAAAATAAGAGATGGAAAAGTTGTTTGGTTGGTCCGAAATATAAGTGAGGAAGCAATGTCATGACTAACAATGAAATTAATTCTGCCAAGTTATGCGATTCGGTAATCATAAGGTCATGTAATTAACATGCAAATTATATAATTTTAAAAAAATAAAGAAATTAAATTTAGAAGAATGATATAGATATTATTTTAAATCTAAGCACCAATATTAAAATCTGAAATCTCCACTCAATGAATAATAATTTATAAATAAAATAATATCTTGAAAAATATAATAACATTACAAAAATAATTATTTTTTTATAAATTGATTCAGTTTGTTAAATAATTAAAATAAAAAAATATTTTTAAATATACATATTTTATTTATGAAAGTCTAAAAAACTTAGATTTTTTTTCAAAAAAGTATTTATATTGTTAAATACCTAAAACTTAATTTGTTTTTGTAGTATCACTATGTTTTTGAAAAAAATATTTTTTAGTATTTATATATTATTTTAATATAATATAAAAAATAAAAATATTTTAATATATTTACAAATAAAAAAATATTTTAAAATCAAATAATAATTAGCTGACAAGAATGATAGAAACTCTTTAATTTTTTATTTTTTAAAAATTATTTTTAATATTAATATATATAGAATCACACAGGGCATGGATTTATAGCCGAGAAAAAAACTGGATTAACAAACAAGCAAAAAGCTGAGCCCGCTTGGCAGGCGAATTGGTGAGTCAGAGTCCAACATGACTCAGCCTCACCCTCCTTTTTGCACGGCAAGCCAAAACCTGTTTTGATATTGAAAGAGAGCCTGCCGCTTCCATCTCTCTTTCAGTTAATACCCTCTTCGCCCAACTCCCATAAGAGCATCAACTCACTTTGGAATATACACATTTGCAGTGCTCTTTTCTTGTCTTCTTGATTTAGATTAGATTTATTCTTTCTTCTTTGTAGTATCAGAACAGAAGTGGTTCTTCACTGAAAAGGAGGGCAATAATAATAATAACAACAATAATAATAAAAACTAGTCTTTTTGTTGTAGAATCATGAGAGCAAGATTGGTGGTGTTTCCTGTTAAAGGAAGAAACTGGTGCTTTAGCAGATCAATAGACCCTTCCCTTGAAGAGGCAGCCGCTTCCCATACTCCTTCCACTCTCAAACAACTTTGGAAAAAGATCTCTTCTTCTTCCAACTCCAGTGCCAAAAATGTGGAACTTGTTATAGATTATGCTTCCAATAAGGTCTTGCCATTTCTTTCTCTATCCGTTGTTTGTTAATTTTGTTGAATACCCATTAACATAAATTGATAAAAGCGTGGTCTTTTTTTTTTTTTTTGTTAAATAGATGGATAAAGCATGGACGGGTCTGGAGAAGGCTCCTGAGGGAACTTTCAAGAATAAACTTCATGGGTATCTCTTCTTTTTTACCATTTTTTTCTTATGATGCCTCAGCAAGTGGACTCACTAGTTACAAGCTGCTGGTATCGTATGAGAGGCTATTTTCTTCTTCTTCTTCTTTTTTCGTTCATTTATTGAAAATATTTGATGGTTCAGGTTGGGATTGAAGCTATTGTCAAGGGTTAAGCCGTCTGAGATTTTTTTGAAATCTATATCCAAGGAGGTCTCTGGTGTTGAAATTACCTACCCTTCCAGGTTATCTTCTATTTCTTACCCTCTTTTATCTGCTTTTGGTTGAATAAACGTTGATTAGGTTTGTACATCTTATATTTGATACTTTGAAGAGCAATGTGAGAGTACAACAAGATTTAGATCCTGCCTTCTTATTGAAGTTAACCCTTTTTAAAAACCTCGTTACTAATTTTTTTACTACATTGCAGTTTAAATGCACGCCTTGTGCGTCGAAGGTTGCGACACATTGCCATGAGGTAATTGATTTCCCCTATGTTTTTTCATTTATCAAGCAGTTAAATGTATTTCTTTGTTTTTCTTATCTATTGATTTCTCTTTTCTTGTAAATGTTGAGATTTCCCTTTTAAAAATATGGTATAAATGCAGTATAATCATTCCAAGAATATTGTTGCTATTTGGTACTCTATTTTTTGGAAGTGAACAAGAATTGTTTAAAGGGAATTAAATATGCTTGGCTAGAACTTAGAACGTCTCTTATGGATGATCCAAAACTGTAAGAGGCTCAAATACAAGCCTCATTTTCCACCTCATTTTCTATTTGTTTCTGACATATTGCTGTGTCTGTTCTATGACATGGCTCTAAGTTAATGAAAATAGCTAAAAGGAGTGTTCAGTGTCTAGCCCTTTTTCTGGGGAGATGTAAGAAGGCTCTACTTGCCTAATGTGCAAGGCCATTGAGAATTGAGAATTCTTAGGTGCTAAGCTTTTTGTATGACTTACGTCTAGCCCTATGCCGGGGAGATGCAAGAAGGCTCTACTTGCCTAATGTGCAAGGCCATTGAGAATTGACAATTCTCAGGCGATAAGCTTTTTGTATGACATCAAGCTCCTTAAAGAAAATTGTTTCTTCATAGTCCTAACTGTCTTCTTAGTTGAAAAATCATCCACCTCTCAACTTTCTTTTTATCTTTGTTTAAAGCTGAAGTAGCATGTATTTATTTTCCTTGGACATTTCTTCTTCTTTTGGTTTTGTGAATTTTTTTTATGGTTACCATTGTCTTCCTGAAGTGAGTGCTGTCTGATTATCAGGGGGGCTGTCATCCACAAGAAATATTTCTATGGTTCAGTTATGCTGCTTCCATTGTCAAGTGCATTGGCTGTACGTATGCATTGGTTTAAGAATGTCAATTTTGTTGTGATTTCTTGCATTATTGGTTTTGAAATTTATCCTTTCATGCTTCAGGAATTACAAGCAGATGCATTATCATGTTTCCTATTACTCTTCTAAATTTTTTGTGTTGCATCCTTGTTCTCTTTCTTACTTAGGTCTTGCCTCTACCCAACATCCCATTCTTTTGGTTCTTATTCCGCAGTTACTCCAACTGGCGAGCTCTTAAGGTGTGTTATTTATCTTTAGCATGATTCTCAAAGTTGGAAATGAAGTTGGGATTGCTTTGCATTTGTGTAAGAAGCAGTTTGTGCTATTCTATGAGAGATTACTTTTGATAAAGTTCAGTATTATGTTTCCTAAAAACATCTTAGATGTTTCCTTTTCTTCATCATAATATGTCACTTTCTTATGCATCTATTCACAGTTTTGTTTTCCAGACTTCTCAAATTTTGCATTTTGATACCATAGGGAAGTGAGAAGCTTCTTCAGCTAGTGTCAGATTGCTCATGTGCTGAAAATTCAGCTGCTCCAAATGCCAAGGGAAGCGAGCCTGAAAGTGAGGAACCCAAGCATAAATCCCACGGTTCACAAGATTCTCTATGGGTACGCCTTCTCATGAATGTCTGACATTTTTAGTGATCTGCCAGTCTCTTATAGGATTAGAAATTTCATTGGAATGATTGGCCTTGAACATTTTGCTAAATTAACTAAGTTAAGGTGGATTCTTTTGTAAATTCCAAGTGAGCATATGTAAATCATGGTCGTGAAGTGGTTTTACTCGTGGTGGAAAACATCTAAGAATGAGCTAGACTTGAATTAACTTTTATAAAATTGATCTTCTTTCATTCCTCCCAATTCTTGCCTTGTATATATAAATGACATGATTACGTGAGAAAGTTTACACTAAGATATTTGTATTTGTTAGATGCTAAAAAAACTCATGACAGCCTGTGATTCCTGGTAACCAATCCCCCTCTTTTCATTATACTGTCATTATTTCCCATATGCACCTTGGGATGCTAGATTTGACAAACGGTTGTTAAATTTGTAGTTTCTGCATATATCCTTGATTATTTATCTATTTTCCACGTTGATGCCTACTGTCCTTAAGATCCACGCAGGGATAAGCATTCCATTACATTTTTGGCCGCAACAGCACAGTCTTTCTGTCAATTTAGTAAAGCTTTCTATTGGTTTTATGAAATTGCAAACAGGTGCTGCAACCATCAAAGGAGCTCCAGGAACTTCTTAATAAGCATGCAGACGAAAATGGCCTCAATGACTCTGCAATTTCAGATATTTGCAAGACCTTTAGTTTGAATGCCAAGGATGTTTCGAAGTTTAGACATCAATCTAGTTAAACATTTGCGGTGTATACCTGTCATTTGTCATGTAACATAATTCGGCTCGATTGCTGATCAATATGAGTAGATCATTCTAATTTTCCCATGTCATGTAACTCTGGCATGCGCGGTCATTTTGGAGAGAAAAAAAATTGAATACAGGAAAGTAAAAGATTTTGGCTCTACAGGTTATATGATTTGTTCAACAATGTGGATAATTATCTCAAGCACTTTAACAGTTCTATTCTGTGTTTTTTTAATCTATTATGCATTCTCTTGGTTTGTGCCCAGAATGCCATGACTGCTCAATGATAATTACTTGTTGGGGGTATTTTCGCTTATTGACCATTTGAAAAAAAATATTGCTCAAATAATATGGATATAATTTATTTATTTTTGGGTGAAATAACATAATTTAGTACATATGGTTATTGAAAAATACGATATATTATGTTAATGGAAAATGTGGTATTTTGAAGAAACTATTAAATGTGCAGGTGAGGGAAAAAAGGGATAGAAAAATGAAAATGATTCTGGAGATTTATCGAAATCTTGATAATAACATTATCAACCTCAATTGAAAGATTTTCACGAAACGAATTCAATAACATCAAAATCACTAATGATGTCTAGAGTGGGTTATATTTTTTTTGTTTAAATACAAGTAATTATAATAAGAAGATATGAGAGAGAGAAAACACATTATAAGCACACAAATCTTTTATTATTGTCGAGGATTAAATCTTTATCCTCAAAGCTTTGTTGTTGCTTCTTATTTAGTATAAATGAATTTTTTTTTCAATGTGCCTCCTAGAATTCCAGCAGCACAACATTGTTTATTTGTATTTTGAATCAAGATTCAACAAACTTAAAGGAATTACACTTAATATCTTTTTATAAAGATCGAATTTAAGCTCTAGAATAAAAGGAAAAATACAATAAATGAAAGAAAGAACTCAAGAAACGAATTTAAACTCTAGAGTAAAAGGAAAAATACAATAAATGAAAGAAAGAACTCAAGAAATTTTATATTACTTTTCATCTATCCAAGACACTTATTTATAGAATCTGAGAACAAAAACATTAATTCTTATAATTAATGAATGTTCATAGTTCATAAAATACTCATAATAACATTTATTCCCATTATATAATTAAAATATTGTTTCATGTAATAAGATATTTTAGAGACCAGATGAAATTACTAATCAAACAAGGACTTAATAAACAAATATTTTTCATTAACCAAAACACAAGCCTAAACTCATAAGCCACAAACCTATTATGCATTCCACAAAGCTATTTTTGAATTGAAATTTTTACCGTAAAAAGGTTTTTGAGAATAATTTCTTATTTATTTTTAATTGGTTATTAAATCATGTTCATATTTTATGTTAAATTACTCATGTTTGGAAAATCCAATATGATTTTATTTTTAAATAGAAGCAAATTTCACATATAATTTGGCCTTAGAAAGCCCATTACATGTTTTATGAGCCAATTCTAATAATGTTATGGATATGTTTTTGATATCATGAAATTTGTTAAATGAAAAATGAAACGATGATGTCTATATTTAATAAGATGAATTAGAAATATATTAATTGATAAATAAAAAGAAGATTATGAAAGCTAATTAAAGACTACATGAGAAGTTAATTTTCCTCGTAAAAAGTAAAAGATAGATACAAATACAAATATTTTATCTCAAATATATTTTTTATTTTACATATTTTATTTTTTATATTAGAGATTTACCATATTGCTAAGTATATTTGGTTTTCATTTTTATAAATGCATAATGTAGATACAACTAATATATTTTAAATCTAATAGGAAAAAAAATAAAGATAAATTACTACATAATCTTTTGGAGGTGTTATGAAATTATAAAGACAATTAAAAAAACTTATTACCAGTTAAAAAAGTTAAACAAACCAATTAAATTTTTTTAAAAAAGATAATATTAATTGAAAACCAAATTAAATAAAAGGTTGGGGTTACTGAACATAAAAGGCCAAACCCTCTTTTATTATTATTTTTTAAAATAGGTGGACAACTCTTTTTTTTTTTAACCAATCAAAAATCATATATTTGCCTTGACAAATGATATGTCATCCCTTGTTATTTTTTTGATCACTTTCAATGACTGAAAAATTAGAGTTTAAGTTTTACAATCCTAAAAACTTAAATTTTAACTTGTTTTTATATGAAAACATTTAAAAATAAAATCCTAGACACCTTAATGAAGATATTTTCAATCCTAAAACACCATATTCTCTAAAAATAAAAAAATCTAATTGAGTAAAAAATAACTTTACATATCTATCTATTTTCTGGTATGTTTAAAGGACAACATTATCTTTATTAAACTCCTTTTTTTTATGATAAACTTATATGATAAACCAAGATTAACATTTGTTTTTGTTGAAATATGGTTGATTGAACCTTCTCTCTACTCTTTATTTTTTAATTATTTTCTCTCTCCTTAATAATATTTAGGGATTAAAATGTAAAAAAAAAGAAGAAGTTTAGGTTTGAATAGTAAAATTCTAAAATAATATTCCAAAACTTTGTTTTTTTTTTCCATTTATAGCTTTCTATGACCAAATTAATTATCAATTTCTAAAATTCTGTTAAGAAAAAAATATTCCAAAAAAAAAAAACAAAAAGTAAAAAAATGAGAAATCTCATGGTTAATATAAAATTCATACGAAAAAGGTATGTTTAGTTTATTTATTTTCCTTTTTTTTTCTTTTTCAGTCTTTATAGTTTTTATAATTTTATTTTGTTTATTTTTAAGTTCCTGGATATGAGAGACAAGAAAGAAAGTTATTGCTTGGCTTGGCTATATTCAACGAAAAAAACCAATTTTAGTGTCTATAGGTCTTATTCAACAAGGAAGATCCCTTTAAGTGTTATTTTAATCTTTATTTTATCTAAAAAAGTAAATCAATTGAGAGAGTAAATAATTTATTACCAGTTTAATTTTGTGTTTTTGGATTTTTTAGGTGTTTTTTTTAAAGGTATTTATTAAATATTTTTAAATAAAAATAATTTTAAAAATTAGTATTTTTAGCTCTAAAAATAACTCCTGATTTTTTAGATACCACTGTAATAATTTTATTTTTAACAAGCAAATGAGACGTCTAGCTTTATTTTTTTCAAAACAACAGGGTGATCCATTTAGGAAAAAAAAAAAAAAAAAGCCCAGATATATATGTTTGGTTTTACAGGCTTGCGTGCATAGCATTTTTTTTAACGGGCCAGCTAAAAAAAAAACATTGAAAAAAAATATACATTTAATTTTTTTTTGAGTTAAAAATAAATTATCTGATAATTTTAGATATATTTAAAAATATAATTGTAGTTATTTTTTAAAATATTTTTTATTTTAAAATATATTAAAATAATATTTTTTATTTTTAAAAAATTATTTTTAAAATCAGTACATTAAAACAATTTAAAATATATAAAAAAATAAAATTTTAATTAAAAAAATAAAAAAAAATTATAATTTTATTTTTAATAAACAAATGAGACGTATAACTTTATTTTTTTTCAAAACAACAGGGGTGATCCATTTAGAAAAAAAAAAAAAAAGCCCAGATATATATGTTTGGTTTTACATACTTGCGTGCATAGCATTTTTTTTTAACGGGCCAGCTAAAAAAAACATTGAAACAAAACTACACATTTAATTTTATTTTTTTAATTAAAAATAAATTATTTGACATGTTTAAAAAAATAGTTATTTTTTAAAATATTTTTTATTTTAAAATATATTAAAGTAATATTTTTTATTTTTTAAAAATTATTTTTAAAATCAACACATTAAAATAATTCAAAACATGTTAAATAAAATAAAATAAAATTTTAATTAAAAAAATAAATATTTTTTAAAATATAAATTCATCTGTATTTCCCAACATTTTCATTGCAAAGCGTGCCATGGCTAACTTGTGATAGGTTTTTTTTTTATTATTATGTATATATAAAAAAAAAACCTTTATGAAATGGGCTCGCAAAAGCCCTTATGAAAAGGGAAGCCCGTACGTGCTGCTGATTATTATAGCTTCAGCTTAAAGTGACAAGTCCTCTTTCCTCTGTATATTCTCTGCTGCCTCAGCCTGGTGGTGTCTTCTTCTCTCTGTCAAGAAAAGAAAGGAAAGGGAAGCGAAGTGACAGGAATGGGAAGTGGTGGAGACGTGGAGGATATGTTGAAGGACGAGAAGAACCCTCCCCCTCTGGATGAGGACGATATCGCTCTCCTCAAGACCTATGTATCTAACCCCCTCTCCCTCTCTAAACCCTAACTTTTATCTCTATTCACTTAACTTTCATTTTTTTACCCTAATTATCATAGTAGTACCCAGCTCCTAATACTCTTTCTTCCATTTCTATAATTAAAAATATAGTAAAGCTTCTTTCTTTGATTAGCTATTAGGTTTGGGCATCAACACCATTAACTTTTTATTGCGTTTTCTTGTTTCAAGGGTAGCGCTATAATTTTTTAAGGAGTTTATTACCGGAATTTAAGTAGTACTGGTTGGTTTTGTGCAGGGCTTAGGACCGTATTCTGCTAGTATAAAGAAAGCCGAGAAGGAAATTAAGGAAATGGCTAAGAAAGTCAATGATTTATGCGGTATGTGCTTATCTCACCTATAGTATTTTACTGTTTCAATCTTGTTAAAAGGGCTTGCATGGTTTTGTTATTGCTATTTGGATGCTATTGATCCATTGTATTTTGCTTCAATTTTTTAAAAAATAGGTATCAAGGAGTCTGATACTGGTTTAGCTGCACCGAGCCAATGGGATCTTGTTTCTGACAAGCAAATGATGCAGGAGGAGCAGCCCCTTCAGGTATGGGTTCAGTCGAGGAGGTTTATTCAGTAATTTGCACTTTCTGTTTTTGGTATAGTGACTTCGTTTCTTAACCAGGTGGCTAGGTGCACCAAGATAATTAGTCCAAACACCGAAGATGCCAAATACATGATAAATGTTAAGCAAATTGCCAAGGTATACTTAAAATCTCAAGGCATATTGTTGCAGTGTTTTCACATGGACAATCCTCTTGGTCAATTTTTTTTTTCTTTCAGCGATTTTTGTTTTCTAAAATCAAATCCTGAAAGACACACACGGACACATAAATTATCACATGTTAATGTTAGTTTTTTTATGGATTATTTTCTGTAATTTTTGTTTTGAATCAAAGCTACATATAATTAATCATATTTTCGTTAATGTATTCTTTGTTATCCCATTCCAGTTTGTTGTTGGGTTGGGTGACAAGGTTTCCCCTACTGATATAGAAGAAGGCATGCGAGTGGGGTAGGTTTCCTTTAAACTTTGCAACTTGCACTCTACTATTTTGTTGCTTAGCTTTTACTACAATATTTGCTGAAGTAGTAAGATATTTCTGGTCTATATTCATGCTCACTATAAAATCATTTCACGCATTAATTTCTAGAGTTTGCTTGATAAATATCTTTTTCATTGCCAGCTTTGTTTGCTAAATGGATGTAACCTTATTTGAATTTTACTTCCATGTTCTCAATTTAAATTTATTGGTGATGTTTTTATATTAAAGAGGACTACCATGTTTGTAATGGATTATTAGTAGTATAATCATGTAGAAGTAGATGATTTGTGGCTCATGCCTATCTTCTATAACAAGACTTTGGCTGTACACGAGCACTTTAAACCATACCTATGCTATTTCTTTTGTTTTAATTTTATCTTGTGTCTTCAAATTATCCAATTTTTAATTATCATTTTTCCATTAGCTATATTGAGGGATTATCTATTATCACTTGGTTGGTTTGGAATCAAAGTAATTGCCATGTCTTTTGTTGCAGGGTCGATCGCAATAAATATCAGATACAGATTCCTCTTCCTCCCAAAATTGATCCTAGTGTGACCATGATGACAGTAGAGGAGAAGCCAGATGTGACATATAATGATGTTGGTGGATGTAAAGAGCAGATAGAAAAGATGCGAGAGGTATGTAAATCTTTCTTTATTTCTCTTTTGTTATTGATTAATTTACTTTGCAATTCATCGTTTTCCTTTTAAATGCCGTACTCATACCAATGAACTTGTAGGTTGTTGAGCTGCCCATGCTACACCCTGAGAAATTTGTGAAGCTTGGAATTGATCCTCCTAAGGGTGTTCTCTGCTATGGTCCTCCTGGAACTGGTAAAACACTTTTAGCCAGAGCCGTGGCTAATAGAACCGATGCTTGTTTCATTCGGGTTATTGGAAGTGAACTCGTTCAAAAATATGTTGGTGAGGGAGCCCGGATGGTCCGTGAACTTTTTCAGGTTAAGAATTGCTGCATTTTGGTGTTTATTCCCCTTATTGTTACGATGCCTTCTTGTGTTAAAAATAAAGTGTTCACTATTGCAGATGGCCCGTTCAAAGAAGGCTTGCATTGTGTTTTTTGATGAAATTGATGCCATAGGGGGTGCACGATTTGATGATGGTGTAGGTGGAGACAATGAAGTCCAGCGTACAATGCTTGAAATCGTCAATCAACTTGATGGGTTTGATGCCCGTGGAAACATCAAAGTTCTTATGGCAACAAACAGGTTAGATTTGCTTACTATATGGCTGCTGTTTTATGAAATCTTTGTGGCACATTTGCTCCCTTCCATTTCCTTTTAAGATGTAACTGCGTTTAGTGCTGCTTCTTAATTTTGCCCATTCTCACATGGAACCAGTCATTTCTTAGCTGCCTGCATGTTTGCAACCAATTGCTTGCTTTCCTTTGCTTTGAACATCTTAGCATGCACATTCTGCTAGAATTTAGCTGTCAAATTCAGAAAGTTGAAAGTCGTGGGATGTGTCTGCATGTGTTTGAAAATGAATTTTTATTTTCTGAATGCTTCAATTGCTGCTCCATTGAGCAATTTGTTGGTTTCATATTGTTGCTATGAACTTGCAGTGCATCTTCAACTCTTAAGCATAAGATATGTTCATTCTGTATTTCAGGCCTGACACTCTAGACCCAGCACTGTTACGCCCTGGAAGATTAGACCGCAAGGTTGAGTTTGGCCTTCCAGATTTGGAGAGTAGAGCACAGATATTTAAGATCCACACCCGAACAATGAACTGTGAAAGGGATGTTCGTTTTGAGCTTTTGGCTCGGCTCTGCCCGAATTCAACAGGTAAATTCTGCCTTTATGTTGTGGTTCACTGTATTTAGATTCTTAATACAGAAAAATTCACAGTTCATGGGGAATACTATGAAATATTAAAAGATGCCGGTTATTGAAAAATGAAAGCTGCAGAGATAATCCCAATATTCAACACGTTACAATTAATATTTAAAGAAATCCCATCTTAGAATGAAATATTATTGAATTTTAATAAACAAAGTAATTGGCAGAATTGAGAGTGAGAGAAATTTATTGAGAGAATTATATGTTTTATCAGATAGAGGATTGTTATAGTAAAAAGAACCATGAAAAACCACATAGAAAACCGACCACTCTCCTAAAAGAGAGGAAACTTTCAAATTATGATAAAGTATATGCTTAGCCTTCAATCATATATTAATGATGTTTATTCTATGATAATCATGATGAGTATTTTTGGAATTCTAAAGGAAACTAACAAACAAACAAAATATATGCGAAGAGCGAGGAATGATAAAATATTGAAAATACAGCTTTTTAATTCAAATTCATAAATACATAGAAAATTCATAAAGTAAATTAATATTACAAAGTTAATTTGTTAACATATTGAAGGATGAATGCCTCTTGTGAGGTGTTTTTGTGGTGTGCTGGAGGTGGAGGCTGGAGCTAGGGGGCTGGTGGCACGGTGGGGGTGTGGAGCAGCAGCAACACATGAGGTGGCAGCGGCGGCAGCCTGGGGGGTGGCAGCATCTATTTTGAGATTCACCTCATTCACTGGGACTTCTCTCGGAATGATAAAATCGGTATGCTTTGCACCACTGGACAATAAAAATAAATCCATTAATTAATAGAGACAATTGCAACGACATAAACATGCTGCCAAAAGAAGAAAAACAACAGCAACAACTTACTCTTGTTTCGAGAAAGTCCGCAGTGAGATGCCCGAAAGACATCTCTCATGTAGGAATGTTGTTTGTCCTCTTATCAAGCATTTTCCCTTGGTTATTTGAAGCCTCGCCTCGTGAAAACAAACGGTACTTTTTTTCGCGGTAAAAACAGCAGAAAAACTAGCAGAAGATTCTTCCATTTCAAAGTAATAAAAGATTCTGCTGTTTTTACAGCAGAAAAACTAGGAGAAGATTCTTTTATTACTTTGAAATGGAAGAATCTTCTGCTAGTTTTTCTGCTGTTTTTACCGCGAAAAAAAATACCGTTTGTTTTCACGAGGCGAAGCTTGAAATAACGAAGAGAAAATTCTTGATAAGAGGACAAGCAGCATGCCCACGTTATAGATATCCTACGGGCATCTCACTGCAGACTTTCTCGGAACAAGATTAAGTTGTTGCTGCTGGTTTTCTTCTTTTGGCATGTTTATGTTGTTGCAATTTTCTCTATTAATTAAGAGATTTATTTTTATTGTCCAGTGGGGTAAAGCGTACTGATTGTATCATTCCGAGAGAAGTCCCAGTGAATGAGGTGAACCTCAAAATGGATGCTGCCACCCCCCGGCTGCCGATGCTACAACCTCATGTGCTGCTGCTCCACACCCCCACCGTGCCATCAGCCCCCAAGCTGCAGTCTCCACCTCCAAGAACACCACAAAAAGGCCTCACAAGAGGCATCCATCCTTTAATATGTTAACAAATGAACTTTGTAATATTAATTTACTTTATGAATTTGAATTAAAAGGCTGTATTTTATCATTCCTCGCTCTTCGAACAATGAACTGTGAAAGGGATGTCTGTTTTGAGCTTTTGGCTCGGCTCTGCCTGAATTCAACAGGTAAATTCTGCCTTTATGTTATGGTTTACTGTATGTAGATTCTTAATACAGAAAAATTCTCTCTGATAATATGAAAATACACCACCGGGGGCTCATTATGGTGATAAGAGGTTGGAGATTTGGTTAAAAATCTTAGGCTTCATTCATGGTGCTATCTTTTGTAGCATGTGTGATACGCCATAGAAGAAATAGGAAAGGACCAACCATGTAGAACTAGTCTAAATTTAAAATGCACCAGTGGTCTATAAATCTATTCTAACCATCAACAAATTCTGAGAATTTTAGGTGGAATGGGGATATAATTCTTTCTAGTTCTTGAGGTATGCTGACAGACTGAGAGGCTTGGTTAGAAAGAATTGATGAAGAAATCTTGTGTTATAAATGGTAATCTTTTCGAGACCCAAATTGTATTTGGACTTCTCCTATTTGTTAAAAAAAAGAAGAAAGAACAAAATTCTAATATCAGTTATCCTACATTAGATTAGTGATATTTCAAGAGTCTTTAAGATAAGAATAAAAAAGAAAGAAAAGAACCTTTGGTTGGTTCTTCCTTTGACATCAGATGCCTCCATCCTCCATTTCATTGTCAATGGACTGATCTTTAGTTAACTTGGTGTATTTTGAATTTTTGATTAACAATGTGGGTTTCTTCAGGAGCGGACATTAGAAGTGTGTGTACTGAAGCTGGAATGTTTGCTATTCGAGCCCGGCGGAAGACAGTAACAGAGAAGGACTTCCTTGATGCAGTGAACAAAGTAATTAAGGGATACCAAAAGTTCAGCGCAACACCGAAATATATGGTCTACAATTGAGTGGGTGATTTTGCATGTTGGATAGAGAAATTTGATGGCTGAAGCTGGAATGTTTGCTATACGAGCCCGGCAGAAGACAGTAACAGAGAAGGACCTCCTTGATGTAGCATGAATAAAGTAATCAAGGGATACCAGAAGTTAAGTGCAACACCGAAATATATATTGTCTACAACTGAGCGGGTGATTATGCATGTTGGATAGAGAGGTTTGATGGTTATACATCTTTCCAAGCGATGCAATGCTGTTTTTGTTGACATCAAATTCGTATTATTATAACTTCCTTTACTTGGGTTTCAATGGCCGTGGACCTTTCTGTGCTTTATGGTTTTTTCAATTTTTGTAATGGATCACAATGTTATGTTTAAGTTTCCTGCCCCAACAGCAGGTGTTCTGTACCTTGGTTTTTAGTGTTAGGTTCGCATCATGTTTTACAATAGCTGGTGTCTTGCAAGATGATGATATTTTGATTAAAAAAGAGTCATTTCAAAGAAGAGCATTTGAGCCTTCAACCACCAAAGTACCGAGCACAGAACTGAGCAAACTTGAGCAGAGAGGGATTAATCAAAACAGCAACCTGAAGAGAAAAAAATTTGAGTCTTCCACCATGACCAAATCTGACCTCCTACTTTTGTTTTGCCTTTATATTTAAAGGTCGTATTAATTGATATCACATGGAGTTCCATTCCTTTTTCTTTGCGAGGATTCCCTCTCAAACTAGTTGCTTGAATGGACCAGCAGTGAAACCTCATGAATATTCTACAAGGGGCATCAATGATCAAACATCTGAAAATCATCAAAAGGCATGGTCACCATTTTTAACTAGGATGAGAGAGGAGTATAACCATGTACAGAATGCCATCAACTGTCATGAAGCCATTACAGAGAGAACCCCAGAAAACAAACAATAGGATAAACCGTGTCATTTTTGACAAACTGTACCGAGATTTTAATTCTCGTATGTGTTTATGCCACCATTCAACTACTACACACATTTATGTTGAGAAAACTTGGAAGTAAAATAATCAAGATAAACTGTGAGGAAAAGCGGGGACGGCTATCAATCAGCGACAACAACGCAAGAAATGAGTGATTTTGCAACGATGTTCAAGACATATAGTCTTGCGTGTCTGGATTGACAGCTCTTGGTGTTTCACCTTGTTCGTTTCCAATTGTTCTCTTGCTCATGTTAGCTCTCTGCACTAAACGAACCAATGCTTGAACCACTTCTGACATAGGAGGTCGAAACTCTGGCTCAGGCTGCCACAAAACAATCATGAGCATTAGAACAACAACGCATACAAGACTTGGCACACCCACCCTTTCCCTTCTAGAACTACAAAATGCCCCAAACTTGCCGAGCTGCTAATTTTAACTCCCAATCTCTATGTTTCAGTTTATAAACTGCAATACCAAGCTACCACACTTCAAACCCCCTTCCCTCAACCCTACCCCACCTAAGTTCCCTCTTTCAAGTTATACATTACCTGGACACAAAGAGCTATGACATCAGCAAAACGGGAGAGAGATTTGACAGGGTAGAGCCCATTGAGTTCTGGGTCAACCATTTTAGATAAAGCATCAATGTCATGGAGCTGAGGAGTTGCCCAGCGAACCAATGATTGCTCAGATCTAGGCCTTGAGCTGTTAAGAATTCACATTACAATGAGATGATTAATAACCAGCTCATTTTTATCCCATCTTCAGTTTAAAATTATGTTAATAATGAGAAAATCAACATGAGAGGGTCATCACATTGTTTATGCTAGCACTTCACCTGTCAAATGGTTTACGTCCAGTAAGAAGCTCCAACATGACTGCACCAAAACTGTAAACATCACTCTTTAGAGTATAATGACCAGACATAGCTACCTCAGGTGCACCATATCCAGAACCTGCATTCTGGTTCAGTACCTGCATGTATGGTGAAAAATAAAATGGACTTAGAAAATCTTTTATGAAAATAGCCATGCATGGTTAGAGATTTGTCTAGCCTCTAAACTAATGTAGCGCTGCAAATGAAACAGATAAAAATTTCAATTAAAGTAAAAGAAGCTTTTCATCACCAATTAAGAGGTTGTCCATGTCAAAAAACCATCTCAATCCAAAAGCTTAATCTATTAGGTGAGGTCTCGAGAATAGTTTTATATTAATCTCTAACTCATCCCTCAAGTGAAAACCCTTTGGACTTGAAAATTGCACAGACTCAAACTACTTTGTGCTTAATTTTATTAATTAGAATGGAGATGGTAATATTCGAACTTGTAATTGTTTAGTTATCAAAACTTTAATATCATATCAAAGAACCATCTCAAAATCAAGAGCAATATAAAACTATTATTGCGACCTCACCTAATAGTTTAAACTTTCGAGTTGAGATGATTTTTTAACATGATATTAGAGCATCGATAACCGAACGGTCACGAGTTCAAATCTCACAATTTCATTCTAATTAATAAAAATGAAGCACCAAGTTTGTGCAAGTTTCAAGTTCAAAGAGTTTTTACTTAAGAAGATATGTTAGTTAGAGAATAATATAAATCATGTATTAGAAAGGCTATACAAAATAAATGATTCCTCACAAAAAGTGAAATAAGCTACCTTACAACAATGAAATCACTAGTATTTTGCATGGTAGTTCTTACAGAGTAGATCCTGCAAGGAACCCAAAAATCCTAGATGTTGCACCATCTCAACATATGCTACTACCACAGCATGGCCAATTAAAAATCAGAAGAAGAGAGACAGGCATAAGTTAGAAGTAATAATTACCTATCCAGTCATAACTTGCAGATGGCTTCATATAAAAATACAGAAAATAAAAACCCAACTTGCATGCAAATTATGCAAAAGGAAAACATTAAAAGCTAAGGAAGACAATGATAAAAAGCTCCGACAACCTAATTCTTTGTAATCCACATCAAAGGAATATAATGCAACGGACTATCAAGAAATTTTAAGGAGGCTCATGACCAACCTGGTCTGCATTAGGGAGACAGCTTGCCAGGCCAGAGTCTGAGAGATGTGGATTGAGCTCTGTGTCCAGTAGTATATTCGCGGACTTGATATTTTTATGAACAATAGATGGTGAACAAACTTCATGCAGGTACCTGAAAGAAAAAACCACTTGAGTATTAGGAACCGTTCATCATTAATATCACAGGTAAGTAACAACCATGATTTATGAAGACCTCAGTTGCAAAGGTTGGACTCTTTCCCTATCATTTGGTGAAGTTCTAAATTCCAATATCAAAATTCTTTAACAAAAATCAGGATGATGCCCTGCATCTTAGAAAAATTCACATGGAGTGGAAATGAACATGCCAAAGCAACTCCTTTGTGTGGTAAGTTCTAGATGCTTAGAAAATTTAACAATAACAAGATCACGAGGTTTTCTTCTTGATGCTTTTATATGATTTCTATTAATAATATTAATACCATGTAGCTAAAAAGTTATCTTTTTTGTTGAATCATTCATGTGGCATTGATTGAATCCTTGTGTACACCAATAATTGAACCATGGAGCTAATGATAAATATTGGGGAAGAGAAACCAGGTGTTCTGATCTTCTTGGCGCAACTTGATGTTAGTTAGAAACAATTGGAACCCCATGCAATTCTTTTTCTGAGCATATACATGCTACGAACTTACTCTAATGCCCTAGCGGTCCCCAGAGCTATCTTGACACGGGAGTTCCATATCAAAGGTTTGCTGTATTCATCTGATAGATGCAGGAAGTCATGCAATGAGCCATTTTTATGAAACTCATAAACCAGCAGATGCTGTCCATGCTCTGAGCAATAACCCACTAGTTCTGTCACGTTCGGATGATGCAACAGGGAAATGCTTGCAACTATCTCGGTAAAATCATCAGACATATCACTGGGCAGAGTAGCTGAATCTAGTTTCTTCACAGCAACAACCTACAGTGTTGTCGAAGTAGATGTTACAACTTAATATGATAGACAGAGAGCGCGCATGTGAAAGAAACAAAACTTTCTGAAGGAAACATATGCACAATTTCTTCCTATTGCCATCACTCTATACACATTCTTACACAACTTTCCACAGCTACCTTAATTATCAGCGGGTATGTTATTCATCATCACAGGGAATGGAAAGTATAGTATAAAGTATGAAAGGGGCAAGATATGTTCAAGAAGACTAGTTTTTATCCTTTAACTGAAATAGTCAAAGTGAGAAAAGTATACCTTTCCATCATCAAACTCAGCTCGATAAACACGTCCAAATAACCCCTCACCAAGAAGATGGTCGACACTGAAGCTGCCAGTAGCCATCTGCAGGTCTGCGACAGAGTACGATGTCACATTTATAGGAGTGGTAACAGGTTTCTTGACAACAACAGGCTTTGGCGAAAATTCCTCCTCATCAAATGACTTGTGACGATCAATAGGTGGAGGTCTAAGATTTATTGAGGCTGAGGTGTCAAATATCTTTGTGTTGACTGCGGAGGAAGTTTGCATAGATTTCATTTCTGCAGTACAATTTCAAAGATAAGATCACAAGAGAAAGGTCAAACCAAGAGAAAGGAAGGGAAAGATGAAGAAAAATGCTCAGCATGATGATTTCTGAAATCAACAAGCTAATGACATGGACCTCAAGCTACACTGAAGTAGTAAAGTTCTACATGATACTGCTTTTATTAATTTATGGGACTTGATGTTTTCAAGTCAACAAAGTTTATTTGGAGCTAATCACAGGGTAGTGTCCACACCCCAAATCAGATTCACTAAGTATGGGGACTGTAAATTTGAAAGTATTTTATCTATGCATTTAAGATATTCATCCCTAGACATTTAAAATATATTCCTTGGTCCCTTATGTTTCAAATTTTGAGTTATAATTCTGTCAAATTATCAGCAATGAAAGTAAATAGATTGCAAAGCATACTGGTAATCATAGTTGTTTGTGGATAAATAGCAAAGCCATCCTCCTTACTTCCAGTCTAGAAAGTAACAAACAACAAAGCCCATTAAGCAATCTAATGCAGCAGTGCAAAAAGGAAAAATGATGCAAACGATTCAGATGATTCATCCATGATGCTTAAAAAAGTGAAAGGCACAGGTAAAAAAGGTTCTACCTGGTACATCATTAGTAGAAGAAAGAGGGGCAAGTGGTTGATTGTCAAGCTTTTCTATATCCGAGGACCTCCTGGATCTTCTCTTCACTAAAAAGAAAGCTACTATCCCCCCAACAAGAAATATGGATATGATTATTCCAGCTATGCCACCAGCACCTATTCCTGATTTCTTGCTGCCACCACCAGCACCGCTGCTTGATGGGCCACCAGATTTCTGACTTGGGCCTTTGTGGGCTGGAGGTGTACCAGGTGGAGGAGGGGGTGCAGACCCTGAGTTCCAATTGTTACCATCCTTCCTGTTAAGATATTCAAGTTATAATTTTCACAAACTTCTCTCTTATGAAACAATAGGGATAATAATGAAAATTTCCTCAATGCAAATGCTTACTGTAGATTAATGCTGTTGAGCTGGCTAGGGATCCAACCTGTAAAACGATTATTTGCAACATTCCTGAAAAACATAAATGCAGATATAATAAAAGGCCTGATTTCTCAATTGCAAACAGAGAGAGGACAGTGTTCCTGGTGAATTTAACAGATATGCTGGTACCCACAGATTTTCAAGAGGAAGATTGGCGAGGACATCAATAGCTCCAGTAAATTGATTGCTTTGCAAATACCTGCCAGAGGACTAATTAAGGAAAAGGTGGCCAAGACAATATGCTAAGCTCTACTATCAGAGAAGGCCATTTTGAAACTTACATTGATTTCATACTTGAAAGTGAGCTAAAACTCTCAGGTAGGTCACCTGTTAGCTGGTTGAATGATATATCCCTGTAGTGGCACAGAGAAATTATCAACATTTTGTTGCCTTTTTCTTCCATAAAACTAGATAGATGTATTTAACATAATTTACTGAATGAACTTCAATTTGATCTACTTGTTGAGGGAAAAAATGGCACTTTAAATATTCAGCAGCAGACATTATAGAGTATAATACAAGAAACAGTAATTGATATTGATAATGTTCCCTTTAGCAGAAATATAATAAGCACCTGCACAAGTTTTTGTTTTTGCATTGTTAACTGTAAAGTGCTAAAGTGTCAACCCAAATTTCTTTAACAGGTCAAGAAATAAGAAAAGTAACCAGAGAATTATTGATACTATAAGCAGCCAAGTAAAATTATTTTTTATTGTTATTTAATAAGAATGTGTGAGAAGATCTCACAATGTGGAGAGAGAAGTTAGTTGTCCAAACATGTCTCCCAACTGATTCTGAAGCTGATTGTGACCAAGGTTTCTACACTCAAAGAGACAAGAGAAGGCATTAGCTGTGTACCTTGGATAGGTTGAAACCAAGAATTATTAACTTGAAATTACTTACAAGTATGTAAGAGAAGGCATTTGAGAAATGGAATAAGGGATCCCTCCACTAAGTTGATTATTAGCAAGATTTCTGCGTACAAGAGAACATCAAGTGTAAATCATCACAAAATCAGAAAAGGCAGGAATAACTTAAATAAGAAAGAAATGAAATTTGAAGCTCACAATCGCTGCAAGTTTGGAGGAAGTTGATAAGGTAAAGCGCCTGCAAGATTATTATTACTCAAGTCTCTGGAGAACACAAGGTATCACCGTGTCAAAACATAGAAAATCTATAGAAATGAGACCAACACAATATACTGGATAAGTAATCTCACAGGTTCGTTACTGCTGTCAAACTGTCAAGCTGGTACCCTAGTGACCCAGAAAGTCCAAGACCAGGCAATTTACTGGGGAAAAAAACACAATACAGGTAAAAGAATCAGTGCTGATAGCATTCTAATGGATACAATGTCAGAAAAAAAACAGATTCTCCACAGAAGATTACATTTCTGTAACTCGTGAGCCTGAGCAAGCAATGCCTTTCCAGTTTTGCCCACATGGATCATCACCATTTGCACTCCATTGTGTTAGCTGCGACGGTGAATTCATACTGCTGAACATGACCCTTAGAGCAGAAGCTGCAAGACAAAAAAGCAAAAAATTAGGATAGATGATCAGTATAGAGAGGATCATCAACCATGTATGTTGCCTACTAAAAATTTTCCAAAAGAGATTTCTGAATTTCAAATCACAGGCAAGTGAACATATCACTAACATTTCAGAGTCTGCTAGTATAACATGTAGAATTGGAGTTCAATATGTGATATTTAGCCGTTGTCTGAGCACTTGGCTATTGATGTTTTATCTTTTCTTGCAAAGCAAGTAGAAGCAAAATGTAAAAAAAACTTTTCTCAGAGCATTGACTTCTTGGTTAATTCTAGATGGTGACCATCTGCTCAATCTTTGGCTATTAAATGGAATGGCAGGCTTTCTCGCAAACCAAGTGGGAATTGAGTGGTGACAGGGAAGGTGGGAAAATGAAAGAATCACATTTGAGAAATTTCCCTATTCCTATTTACATGCATCCATCTTCCATGGGTGCTCAGTTCAAGAAGAGAACTCAGTACTTCTTAAGGGAACTGTTTAAGAAAATGACCCAGCCTTGTACAAAAGTAATTTATAACTCCCTCAATTCAAACCCAATATTAAAAGAGAGACAGGGGAGTGAGAAACAGAGAGGGAATGATTTAGTCACACTATGGAACCTTTTTGACTGTCAAGACACATTTGGAGGTCAAGGCTCATCAATGTCAGAGAGGATCAACTCTTAACCCTATAGGAGTCTGTGTACTTCACAAAGTTGATGAAATTGCCGGTTCATAGTGAGTGTTTCTGGAAACACCTTGGACTAAATGTCATCTAGAACAAGGATTTTACTCTTCAGACTGTTCAAACTTCAAAGCATCAAGCATTCTGCCTACTGAGCACTGACTCTCTTCGCACTTGAAATGAAGTATGGCTTCTATAAATTCCCCAATGCTTAAAATGGAATCAATCTTGATACTCAACAATCATTTACAGAAATGCCTAATCAACATTCTGTTGGGATCACTACCTTATATTTGATATCCATAAAATGATCGCCCCTTCATTCTGCAAATACTGCAGTGATCCGGGAAGTCACAAACTAATGCAAGGGGGGATGAACAACTGGTATAAACAAAGACTTGGAAGCGAAAATTATATGAGCAAAATGATAATTTTTTTCAAGATGCTTTTTATTTCTTGATAATATTCTTTTTATTGACCAAGCGATCACCTTTGAGATAATACAAGGTCAATTAATACCTGAGACAACAGCATCACATGCCACTGGACCTCATAGACAGGCATAAAATCTTAGGTTTCATTAGTGATTGACATTGAAAGCAAAGCTGACACCAGTAATTCCAGACAAGAAATTGACATTGATATTTAACATCACTGTCCTTAGATGGAGATTCTATTTTCCCAGGAAAAAAGAACCAAACTTTTCTCAACCCAGAACTGATCTCCACAGTTTTGCACCAATCTGCTTCTTAAATCAGCGTAAACACACTGTAGTTTCAAAAATAAACAAGAAGAAAAGAAAAATCTGGAAATGCATCAAAGGCAGTTTCTTCTTGTGGTTCTAATATCATAAGCAGAAGCAGCAAAACCAAACAGTAATGAAAAAGCAACACAAAAAGCAAAAAAACATAAAGGACCAAGAAATGCAGATGTGGAAAAGAAATCAGCACATGGAAATCTATCTATCTGTGTAAGAATCAGAAAAGAAAAGCATAAAAAAGGTTTAAGAAGAAGATAATAATAATAATAAAGCAGTGAATGAAAGAGTTGAGTGAGATAACTAACCATCATTTGGATCTGTTGCACCATTGACACATCCCAGAACGCAGACTAAGAGTGTCAACAGCAGCTCAACTCCTCTCCAATTCTCCATCATCTCATCTCAAAGAACCTCAGGTCTGTCTGTCTAACCCACAACCAAAAAATAAAAAAGACCACCCCTTGTCTGAATGGCTCCTTTTCAGAGTTAATCTAACTTCCCTTGTTAAAAAGAAAACATTTTTTATGGGATGATTTTATTCTAAATATTTAGCCACGCCCAGGCAGGCACGATTTGCCAGAAGAATCCAAGGCCACAGAATGCGCTCCCTCTCTCTCCCCCCCTATATTTTATTTTTAGACCATCACATTCTCCTTTCCCTTTTTTTCTTTTTTTTTTTCTTTTTTTTCACTTGTGCTGTTTCGGTAGGTGTATCCACTTACAAGTTACATGCTTTGCTTGGCCTTTTATTTCCTTAAAAAAAAAAAAAAAGGAGTGATTGAACTAGTAAGGGGCTGTTGCTTTCACGAGGATTGGAAGCTTTTGGTGGTTTCATGTGATTCCTTTTAATATTATTGATACGATGCTGGATATTTTTTATTTATTTTTGACAAAATATAACTTGAGTGTTAATTAACTATATGAGTAATGCTAATCTATCTATTGACTACGATATCCGCATATTTATATTTATTATACCGATTAAATCATCGTGAAATTTACCGCAACGAAACTATACATGTGTCTTGTAATAATATTATAGTTATATTTGTTGTCGTGCTTTCAAATAACAATGTAAAAAAGAGATTGTTTTTTAAAGTAATTTTTGCTTGAATATATATTATTTTTTATATAAAATTTAAAAATATAAATTCGAAGCTAGAATAAATATTTAAGAATTTTCAAAATTATGATAGGACCACAATGTCAAATAAAGCATTGTAATATGTTCCTTGAATTACGCTATTGATATTGAAATTACAATATTAGCATGAATATAGCCATCTTAGGTCGTAACTTTTTATGGTATCGAAACACACGTAATGTTAAGTTTATATGATATTTTTACAAATTCATTTACAAGAAAAAAACTATATTAATTATCAGATTGATGAATATATCAAGTATTAAATAAACTATAGACCAATAGTTAAATATTGTCAATAGTTTCATCATGTAAAACTGGTGATTGGAAAGTCAATTTTCACCATGCTTCAACGGGAGAATCATGAGATGCGTGTAAATGTGGGCCCTCTTATATTATTTTATGTATATTTTGACCCCCCCCCCCCCCCCCCCCCCCCCCCCCCCCCCCCTCTTCACAAGCATGACCTTGTAATTGTCGAGATCAAAAGGTTAGGCTTGGTTGCAAAGAACTAGTACAACATTTGGTAGTGCATAAATAACCCCTGTCCAACCAGACCAGAAGCATGTTTTAAATTTAAGGTTAAAGAAGGTGTTTAATAGCGTGGCTGTAATTATTTTTTAAAATATTTTTTATTTTAAAAATTAATTTTAATAACAATGTATCAAAATAATTTGAAAATATTAAAAAAATATTAATTTTAAATAAAAGATAAAAAATACTTAAATTTTTTTAATAAATATTTTGAAAATATAAAATGAACAGGTAAGGCTGTAGACGGTATGGCATGGTCAAATGTCAGGGATTGAGTCTGGTACATGGGCTGTCATTCGCAGAATATTTGGTGGATGATTAAGGGGTTCGGAGTCGGAATTAACGAATACTTTGACCAGTAGAAGAAGGTAAAAAATCATTTTCCCTCTTCTGTTCATTTATTTTGTTTGCGTAAGGTTCCATCATTATCGCTGGACTTGGCGGAGGTGCTTGGAATTATTATAATAGTTGTTTTTGCAAGATAGTTTTTATTTGAAAATATATTAATATATATGTATGTATTTTTTATTTTTTAAAAAAAATTATTTTTAATATTAATACATTAAAACAATATAAAAATATTAAAAATAATTGTAAGCAAGATAGATAAATAAATAAATTTTCATAAAATATTATCTGAAACACAATTCAAAATAACACCAAAGTACCATTGCTCTGTGGATCTGATTAAGATAAATGTTTGGGAATAAAGCAGTGGTTGATTTTCAAAATGATTTTTGCTTGAAAATACATTAAAATTATATTTTTTTAAAATTAAATTTTACATCAACATATTAAAACGATCAAAAAAACATAAAAAAATTAAATTTCTTCAAACGCTATTTGTAACGCAATTCCAAATAGCATCGAAATACCTTTTCTCTCTTAATATAATTAAAGGGGTGTTTGAAAGTGTGATAATAATTATTTTTCAAAGTGTTTTTCGCTCGAAAATGCTTCAAGATAATATTTTTTATTTTTAATATCAACATATCAAAATAAAAAAAAACTTAAAAAAATAATTTTAAGCAAAAACAATTTTTCAATTTTTTTTAGAAATGTTGTTTGGAATGCAATTCAAACAACCCCTGAGAGTGTGTTTGTTTTGCGGTAAAAAAACGCTTCTGAAAATTAAAACAAAAGCTTGAAATTACTTTTCATGTTTTTTAATATGCTGATATTAAAAATAAATTTTTAAAAATATTATTTTAATATATTTTTAAATAAAAAATACTTTAAAAAATAATTATTTCTACAATCTCAAACACCACCTAATTCTTCCTTTAAACAAACTTGGGAAACCAAATGGAGAAAGATGGGAAGTTAATTAATTCATTGAAACAAGAAAGATGTGCAAAACTATAATTTACTGAATTTAAATGTGCATTCGGTAGTGCATAAATAACCCCTTACCAAGTACCAACCAAAGCAAAAACATGTTTTAGATTTAAGGTTAAGGTTGGATGGCATGGTCAAATGTCAGGGTTTGAGTCCGGTACATGGCGGCATGTCAGTCGCAGAATATTTGGTGGCTGACTAAGGGTTTCTGAGTCAGAGTTAACGAATACTTTGATTAGTAGAAGTGGGTCAAAAATCATTTTTCTGCTTCTGTTCATTTATTTTGTTTGCGTAAGGTTCCCATCGTTATCACTGGAATTGGTGGAGGCGTCTGTGGAAGTGTGATGGTAGTATTTTTTTAGAGTTTTTTTATTTGAAAGTATATTAAAATAATATTTTTTAAAAATAATATTTTTTGATATTATTATATTAAAAAAATTTAAACAAGATAAATAAATATATTTTCATAAAACGTTCTCTGATATGTAATTTCAAGCAATGATGAAGTACCATTGCTCTTTGAATTTGATTAAAAATGATATTTAAAAGTGTAGTAATGATTGCTTCTCAAAGTGTTTTTCACTTAAAAATATATTAAAATAATATATTTTTTTATTTTTTAAAATTATTTTTAATATTATAACATCAAAATAATTAGAGAATATAAAAAAATTATTTTTAAGTAAACAAATTAAATTTCTTCACATGTTGTTTGCAACTCAATTCCAAAAGATATTGAAGTAACTTTGCTCTTTGAATATGATTAGAGTATTTAGGAGTGTGGTAATAGTTGATTTTCAAAGTGTTTTTTGCCTGAAAATGCATTAAAATAATGTTTTTTTTTAATTTTTTTTAAAAATATTTTTGATATCAATACATCAAAACAATGAAAAAAACATAATTTTATGCAAAATTAATTTTTTAATTGTTTTAGAAACATTGTTCGGAATGTAATTCCAAATGAAAATATGTTTGTTTTTTAGATCAAAAGGCCTAGAAAATTAAAAAATATATATATCAAATTATTTTTTTATATTTTTTTATCGTTTTAATATACTAATATTAAAAATAATTTTTTAAATAAAAATATTATTTTAATATATTTTTAAACAAATAAATTATTTTAAAAAATAACCACTACTCCATTCAAACCTAGTGATTAATTCTTCCTTTAAACACAAGCCTGGAAAATCACATGGAGAAAGATGAGAAATTAATTCATTCATTTAACCAAGAAAGATGTGCAAATCTATAATTTACTGATTTATCAGTGCGCTGTACACATTCACATGTATCATAACTCGTACCGATGTATTTTCAAATGGTTCATTTAGGATATTTGGCATCCAACAAATAGCTGTACTGATGAATAATTAAAGAGCATCTGAATAAAAGTCTAAATTAATCCAAGAGTGCATTTTCATAATATTGCTTAATTTCACAAAGACAAGCTATAAGACTTTTGGATAAAAAAATATATACATAAAAAGGTACTCTTTTCTTTTATAATATAATAATGGTTGCTTTTCAAAATATTTTTTTATTTAAAAATATATTAAAATAATTTTTTTATTTTTTTAAATGTAATTTTAATACTAGCATATGTAAAAATACAAAAAAAATATAATGAAGCAAAAAAAAATTAAAATTAAATATAAAAACAACAAGCTCTAAACCAACTCCTAGAAATAATTAAAATAACAATATATAAACTTGGTCGTATTAGGTTTCCATAAAGGGCCTGGCATCCGGCAAGAATGCACGATATCCGTGGTGGCGAACTTGGTCTTGTTGACCCGTCATGGTAATGGATGCTCGAAGAAGCGCACATATTCAAATCTAATGACAACGACGACCACCGTCGTTTTACTTTCACACAATCCATCATAGAAAACATCTTATAATTTGCAGCATATCATTTTTTTTAATCAGCAGACAAGACAAAAAACGAAGTTTGAAGAAAAACAAAAAAACAAAAATACAAGTACAAATCAAGGAAATGAATTGAATTGAAGGACATGGTGACAAGTGTTGTAACTTGAAGTGTAATATCAGAGGGCAGAAGCAAGAGCTCACGACTGTCACCACAACATGTTACATAAAACTAGATCATTTACAATAAGTGGGGTTATTTAAAAAAAATATATATAAAAAAATATGTAAATATTACTAATATTTTTTTTTTCTTGTGGAAAGATATTGAAATCGTGTGAAAGTTGACTCATTAACTTTTTAACTCTAAAAACAACTCAAACGACATGTAAAAAAACATAGTTTAACTAAAAATAAAAATTAAAATAATAATTTTTTAATATTAAAATAAAAATATATTGAATTAATTTGGGTTAACCTGTGTTAACATGTCAGATTCATGATTTAAGTTATGAGATTATGATAACTATATAGAAATCAAATAAAAACAAATTATCAAATCTAATTTCTAATCAACCCAAAATTTAAGGATAAAATTGAAAAAAAATCAATTAAAAGATGACCTAAAAAGATGATTTGATTTAACATGTTAAATTCACGATCTGGCTAATGAGGCTGAAATAGCCTAATATAAAACAAATAAAATAAATCATAAAATTTAATTTTTAATCAACTTAATATTAAAAAATAAAATTAAAAAAATTAATTAAAAAAACAAGTGAAGCGTTAACCTACAATCCTTGTCATAAAATGAGAGAGAACCTAATAAAAAAAATATAATATTAAAAAATAAATTAAAAAAATTAGAAACATTGATTGAAAAAGAAATCATAGAAGAAAAATTTATTTCAATAAATAAGTAATTTCTCTTTATTTTTTTTTATTGTTAATGATTGTCTGTAAAAATGGCCAACAGAGAACTAGATGATTAGTCAATAAATTGAAGTAGATTTGGTTGACAAAATATAATGATAATAGTGATAGATAACATTGAGAAAAGGGATGGCGATGAAATTGTCGATCTTGCGTGTGTGCGTGCCACAACCTGTTGCGCTCAACTGGACAGCTTGTCCACGCCTGCCTGCATTTCACTCGTTTTTGACCTTATTAACGTTAGCCAGGTGTCATGTCGGCTGTCGGTGCGTTGTCTTTCCTTTTCCAATCTCTGTAGCTGATGAGCTGCCATTTGCTCCCCGAATAAAGATAACCAGGAGTTCTTCCAAATTTCCAATTAAAAAAATCAAATAAAAAATATTAGTTGTAATCCGGGTATAGACAAAAAGGACCCAGGCTCAAAAATATCTAGCCCAGGATGAATGCTCATCCAGTCTTCCTGTTTGCCTAATTGCTTGAACAGAGTTTTTAAACTCGGTTCAGTTTAGAACTTAGATTCATGAGTTTTGTTCCGGTCATTAGGTCAATTATAATTTTTTAATAGGATTGCAACCGGATCTTATCTGATTAGCTGGGTCACCAGGTTAACCTTCTAAGTCAGTTTAATCACCCGAGTTTTTAATTTCTTTTATTTTTTTTAAATCAGGCCTAGTTCTAGCCTTGAATCGATTTGTCGGACCGAATTGAGTTTTAAAATTATGGCTTATACATTGTTGTTCGTGAAGCTTCATTTAGAAGAAAAAATAAATAAAAACACCAACAATAGTGTGATCATCTAGCAAACATAGTAAATAGATGGTGGGTTAATGCTTGATAAACGCTAGCAGTGGCTTGAAAACTTTTAATAAATAGGTAGATTTTACATCCTTGAGGTCCTGGAATGGCTGATTATTAGTTAATGTACATCTTAAAACAACAATGTAGTCCCTAATAGTCAAGAATACAAGCAAATATCACTATATTAGTTTATAGAGTTATGATACACTATCAGTCAAATAAAAAATACTTTAAATGTAAAACATTTAAAAAAAATGTTTGGCATTATTATTGAAGTCGGTTTAATACATCAATTTCAAAGCTTCCCAACTTAACTCATTATCTAGCCTAAGTTTAAAATTAAACTAAATAGGAGTTAACTTGATATGATCTATTTGACTTGGTGAGTTTGAAAACAACCTTGACAACTGGTAAAAATAAGGTTGTCAATTTCATTCCGTTTTGTTCGGAATGACCGAAACATTTCATACCAATTTAAAAAACAAAATAATTTTTATTTTATTCTAAATCTCGGTTCGTTTCGGATTTGTCGGATAAATTTCGGTCGGAATGTTCTAGTGTCATTTCACATGTTCCATTTCAAATTTGAAAAGCCATTGAATCAATCCCAAACTTCAACTTATTTTAACCAAAACAAATCCTAAAAATACTATATAAATATCAATAATTCCATTTTCAACTACAAAACAATCTTTAATCAATCTAAAAATAAAAAATCAAACAAAACAACAATAAATTTATGGACCCTAATCTATTTTTTTGGCATAGTCAAAATAGCAAATTCATTTTCATTGAACTCCCCTCTCCTAACAAACCTTTATTGACATCAATATCTATTACATTCCTTCCATTTATTTGGTTGAATAAAACATGAGTTTAACATCTTTTTTATAAAATATTAAGAGATCAAAAAATCACTCTCCATTAATATCACAATAAAAATATATTTTGCAGTACGATTATAATATAAAAAGAACTGGACTATTTCTTATTATCCTTAAGAAAAGCATGACCTCCTTGTGATATTGAAGGAGTAAATTGAAGGGAATTTAAAGGGTTGGCAAACAAAACTTATAGTTTAATTAAGGATAAAAAAAAAAACTAATTAGGTGGTATGCATGTATTAACCTAAACATGATACTCAGATTCCAACTCCCTCTACCTTCGTTTAAGAATTAATTGCCGTAGCATTTTGACGTGAATGGCTTGCCTGACCTTCCTTTATCTTTTAGAAGTGAAAATTTTGGGTTTGATTTATGTTTCTTTTGTGTTAAAATATTTTACTTTCATAATATTTTAGTATTTTGTTTAAGTTGAATTACTTTAAGTTAAAGTTTTATTTAATCTCGACTATTTAGGAATATTTTAAAATTTTAAATTATATTTGTTTAACATTGTATTTGTATTATATAATTTATAATTAATTTGAATTATGTTTGTTAAATTATGTATGTATGAATAGTACAATCCTGAAACGGTAAGCCGAAATACTTTGAAACCGAAATATTTCATTCCAATTAATAAAATGAAACACTTACCGAAACGGAACCAAATACCAGAATATTTATTTGAGACTGTGATAACCTCATAAAAAATAAATAAAAATAATTTATAACAATAAATTCAAAATTAAGAAGGATAAAATTAACAAAAATAATGAAAAAAAAAGAAAGAAGAAAGAGAGGTAAAATGCAAGAAAAAAAAAGTAATTAGTTAGAGTACCCACGTTGTGGACCATAACTAAAGTTTTTTTTAACGTTATAAAGGAACATGGCAACATATTTTTCTGTATAAAAAAATTTTAATTATGAATTGAGGATTTAATTTATATATTTTAATAAAATGAATAAAAAGTTATATACCACAAATAAATATTAAAAAAACATCATTAACATTAATTAAAAAATAGATCAAAAAATTGAGAGGTAAATATATATTAATATATTTGATTTTATGTTACGAAGAGCTCTTTAATTTTTTTAAATTTAATTATATGACAATGTAATTATTTTTTTAAAAGAAAAATAATGGTATCAAAATGGCCCTCAGCTAATTACTAATTACTAATTACCAGTATGCATATTGCTATGATAATGTTATCATCAAAGAGGCGAGGTAGCAATAGCCACACTTTTCGGTTTAAAACTAGATAGCATGCTCGCACGTTATTGCAAGTTTATAAAATAAATATGCTTGATGATGTTTTAATTATGAACTAGTACTAAATAAATAATAGAAACTGAAAGTGTGAAGGAGCCAATATTTCATGACGGAAAAAAAATTATGTTGATGATAAAAAATTTAGAGACTAAATATAATGAATGATTTATATCAATCCACATTGTTTTATAAGGAAAGATACAATACTTCCTCCACATGATTTAGCTTTTTTGTTAATAAAAAGAAAAAAAAATTATAAAGCTAAATTCCCTACTAGCTCACTATTAAAAAAATAAAATTGACAAAGACAATTTTAAAGAAAAAAACCATAAGGGAAAACACTATAGTAATTCGTAGTGTTTTATAAGGAAAGCTACAATGCTTTCTTAGTAAAATCGACAAAAATAAATTTGAAGAAAATCATAAGAAAAAAAAAAACCATGTAGAGAAATACTATAGCAATCCATAGTGTTTTGTGAGGAAAACTACAGTGCTTTCCCCACATGATTTAGTTTTATTGTAATTGTAATTCTCAACCAACTTAATATTAAAAAAATAAAATCGACAAAGATAATTTTTTAAAAAAATCATAATAATAAAAAAAATTATGAGAGGAAACATTGCAGCAATTCACAATATTTTAAGAAAAACAAATTACAAAGCTAAATTTTCATTCAGCTCAATATTAAAAAAATACCATGGTTGAAACACTAAATTTTGAATTTTTTTTTTAAAAATCATAACAAAAAAAACACAAAAAAATGGAAAAAAAAACCCATGATGGAAACACTGTAGTAATCCACAGTGTTTTGCGAGGAAAGCTATAATGCTTTCCTACATGATTTAACTTTGTTTGTAATTGTAATTCTCAGCTACCTTAATATTAAAATAAAATAAAATTGATAAAGATAATTTAAAAAAATCATAAAAAAAACCATGTGGAGAAACATTATAGCAATTCGTAATTTTTTGTGAGGAAAGTTACGGTGCTTTCCCCATATGATTTAGCTTTATGGTAATCGTAATTCTCAACTAACTCAATATTAAAAAAATAAATTCAACAAAGACAATTTAAAAAAAATTATAAAAAAAAACCATGTGAGGAAACCCTGTAGCAATTCACAGTGTTTTAAAGAAAAAAATTACAAAGCTAAAGTCTAACGAGTTCAATATTTAAAAAAATAAAATTGACAAAGATAATTTAAAAACAAATCATAAAAAAAAAGAAAACAAAAAAAAAGAGAAAAAAACTATGTAGAGAAACATTGTAGCAATTCACAATGTTTTAAAGAAAAAAATTATAAATCTAAATTCTCAACTAGTTTAATATTAAAAAAATAAAATCGGTAAATATAATTTTAGAAGAAAATCATAAAAAAATCCACGTGGAGAAATACTGTAGCAATGTATAGTGTTTTGTGAAAAAAGCCATAGCTGTAATTCTCAATCAATTTAATATTAAAAAAATAAAATCAAAAAATAATTTTTTAAAAAAATTATAAGAAAAAAAAACTATACAGAGAAATACTATAGCAATTTAGAGTGTTTTAAAGAAAAAAAATTACAAAACTAAATTTTTAATTGATTCAATATTAAAAAAATATAAAATAAAAAAATAAAAATTAAAAAAGATAATTTTGAAAATAAAATAATAATAATAATAATAATAAAAAAAACTGCAATCAATCTACAATACCATGAAAAAACAGCTACCTGCTTTCCTCACATGTTTTAGAGTTTGTTAATGCTGTCGCCATTTCATTTCAACCAACAACGTAAGATTATTCCTTTGCACAGTTGTAGGAGGTTGCTGCCTGAATCTTACGAGTGCTAGAATGTTGCGTGGAGTTGCAAAAAGAAATTGAGTGCGTGTAAGCAAACTCTGCTGTACGTCCTGCTAATGTTTGTTAACCCAAAAGGACAAAGTTGATCGCTAACAGCCGTAATTTGACGTAGTTCTTTCCAAAACGAGGAACAAAGAATTGCATGTTGAAATCTCTGCTTGCATCGCCATATCTCCATTTTTTTAATCAAGAAATATATAGGATAAGAATGTCATGGAAAACATCCTGTATCATGCCAAGATTATTAAATTATACACCACGAAACTATCACATGCATGTAACAGAGAACTTCAGCTGTGAAACCTCAACAGTAGTTATTGCATTGCCAACAATCAAAAGTAAAATCTTCTATTAGAAACTGACCTTGTTATCCATCTGGGCAGCTTGATCTTATCATGATGATAATGGTTTCAGTTCTGGAAATTGAGAAGAGCCCATGGCCTGAACTGTGCATTCTGCCTTCTATTCTATCTCCTGCCTGTGTTAGAAAAAGATTCTTCAATATGGGTGGACAGTTGAAGGGTTGAGGCCCACAATTGGCATCTTGCTAAATTAGAAACGAGTCACAAAGACCTGTGTTCCCATGAGGTCTCAACAGCATTTGGTTATTGTTTTTTTTTTTTTGCTTCGGTGCCCATCCCATGGATGCACTCATGGGCCGTGACGTGACTTAGCCTTCATTTATATCCAAAAATGTCATCAAGTGAAAAGGTATAAATACGGTGAGAGATTCTAATGATCATATCCACTGTGTCAGTCTGTTTCAAGTGATAAACATCTTTTCTACCATCTTTACCAGACCATCATTTTTGTTCTCTTCTTTAATTCTCCTAAGTACTCCATCTTGACTCTTAAATCCTGAACACCTACCAAAACACTCAATCTTGAATCTTGAATGTCCACCAAAAAGATAGGAGGGACTGTATTCATGGCGGCTGTGACTAGTACTGCTACAAAATTTGAAAACAACACCGATGATCAAGAGAAGAGTGAAGAAAGCATTACCAACTATCTGATAGTGAGGCCAAAAAAGGGAAGTATGTTGGATTTGTTGAGGTACTTGGCATGGGCCGACAATGGAAGTGGTGTGAGATTCTTAGAGAGCTCAGAAGAGGGAATTATGGGTGAGGAGGCAGCTGATCATAGGTGGATTATATTGGTGTCTATTATTGCTAGGAAGATCATCTCCTTATTTGGCAAGCCCTTGGAGTACACTGGTTTTGTGGTTGATTTCTTCCTCAATCTCTTGTTTCAGAATGGTGGCATCATGGGCTTATTTCTCAACTTTCTCCAAGGTATATCGCCAATCCTGCTTATACTCTTCGATTAATTCCCATTCTTTCTGTTTCTATTTTGAATAAGATACATGCTTGTATATGTCTGTACTGATTACAGTAGCTAGAATTGGTGCTTGATTTCCTTTACATGTATAATATGGTTTCAGAAAGACTTACAATGTTCTGGCTTGGTTATGAAAGAGAAACAACCTAGGTTCATGTCTGGCAGTTTATACTGGCAAGTTTTGGGTTTGTTGGTGGATGTATCGAAAAACCATCTTTTAAGGAATTGACTTAAATTGTCTTACTGGTAACTTTTTTGTAGACTTTGTTATGGTTACAGTACTACTGGTCTACTAAAAAGGTTATTCTGATTATCATGGGAATGCAGGAAAGGTGGTGATACCGCAGAGAGACACCGAGACTTTTATAAGTACCATCGGGCATTTGGATGGGCGAATAGACCTATACAGAGCTGAAAACTTGCTGGAACAAATAGATCATTCGGTTTCCGCAGAGAAAACAATCACAGAAGAAATAGGGAACCGCGCTCATATGGACCTCTGTATCATGGCATCCAAATTAGCTTATGAGAATGCTAAAGTTGTTCAAAGTATTGTTGTTCATCACTGGAAGGCAAGCGACCCTAACTTCTGCGTCTCCCTCAATTTTTCTGATTGTTTTTCTTGCATTCAATTAATTTCATTGAATGATGTC
Organism: Populus tomentosa; assembly: GCA_018804465.1. Lineage (NCBI taxonomy): Eukaryota > Viridiplantae > Streptophyta > Magnoliopsida > Malpighiales > Salicaceae > Populus > Populus tomentosa. The sequence goes on along the minus strand of CM031969.1, from coordinate 13,611,662 downwards.
ATTTTGATTGACTGGTAACATATGTATTTCTGATAGCAACTAATATAATAATATGAACTTCTGACAAAACAACAGATGCATTTTGTGGACTTCTACAACTGCTGGAATGGTAAGCATGCAACAAATTTTGGATAGAGTTGTATTAAGTGGAAGATTTCGAACTTTCCAACCTTTCTCATTGTCTATAAAATAGTATTCCTGTATTTGGTTATCAGCAAACAATTACTTTGCTCTTCTGATCAAGTGTTTGGTGCTTTTCCCTCTTTTTCTTGGTTAATGATGCCTTCATAGATTTTCAAAAGGAATTTTCCACTCAAGTGTTCATTCTTTGTGACAAGCCCAAGGATGCAAACTTAATATTGATCAGCTTTCGGGGCACGGAACCTTTTGACTCTTATGATTGGGATACTGATTTTGATATCTCTTGGTATGAGATTCCAAAACTGGGAAAAGTCCACATGGGATTCTTAGAAGCATTAGGTGTGGGCAACAGAGATGATACTACCACCTTCCAATATCACCTTCAGATGAAGAGCACAAATTTCAATCACGATTATGAAGGCTCTGGATCACTATTATCAAATACTGATTCTGACATGGAACAAAATGAATGGGACCGCTCTTCTGATTCTGACAGAGCTACTGCAGTAGGTCATAAGAAGTTCCTGTCAGAAATGGTGAAGAAGACTGCATACTATGCAGTGAGAAAGAAGCTCAAGAGCTTACTCGTGGAGCACAAGAATGCGAAATTTATAGTCACTGGGCATAGCTTGGGTGGTGCACTTGCTATTTTGTTCCCATCTGTGTTGGTGCTGCACCAACAGATGGATGTAATGAAAAGGTTGCTTGGGGTTTACACATTTGGTCAGCCAAGGATTGGGAACCGGAAGCTAGCAAAGTTCATGGAAACCCATTTGGAGTATCCTGTTCCTAAATACTTCAGGGTGGTTTACAGCTATGATCTTGTCCCTAGATTGCCTTACGATGACAAAACCTTCTTGTATAAACATTTCGGAGTGTGCCTTTATTACAACAGCCTCTATATTGAACAAGTACGTACATTCTGCCTCCAATTGATCTTTTTCCTACTATCTGCGTAAAATGCTGCACTTTTTATTCACTGAAATGTTCCCTTTTAAAAAATATGAAACATCTCAACCCTTTGCTAATTCTGAGGCTTCTGTCCCTGCTCCTTCTCACAATTCTAATTGCAGAAAGGAAGAAGTCATCCGATTGAATCGGAGTCTTTGTCTATAAAGTACTTTTTATTTGTTATGCTGTAGAAATACTGGTACTTCTAATCCATTATGAAATTTTTAACGAAAAATAAACCACTTCCACTACACTTGTGATCATTGTTATCTTAGAACGGCTTTCTAATCTTTTTTTCTTTCTTAGTAAGTGGTTTATTTTCCTGATGATTTTGTTTCTTCCTCTTGATTTGCATATTTGAAGAAAGTGCATGAGGAGCCAGACCCCAACCTCTATGGGTTGAGAAATGTTATTTCGGCACATCTGAATGCTATATGGGAGTTAATAAGAAGTTTCATAATCGGCTACTCCCACGGGCGAGAGTACAAAGAAAATTGGTTCATGGTGTTAGTCAGGATAATGGGACTGGCTCTCCCTGGGATTGCTGCACATTGCCCCACAGATTATGTTAACTCGGTAAGACTGGGAAAAAAGCGAGTTGTTCAAATGTCTTCTATCTGATAGGCTTCTGTTGCAAATAATGTTGGTGATGGTGCCAAGATGAAATGCTTGCTTTATCAAGGATAGAGTGTCCAGTTGTCTACATTATTTCTTACGCTTTTGGGTTCTGGTTTCCATTTTGATGTCAAAGCACCTTTCTTTCATGCCCTTTGGATTATGTAGTACTTACCAGTGTCTGTCTGTCCAAAATATTTGAGTTTCTATTGCAGAAAAAAATTGTGCTGTTCAGTTTATATTCCTGGGTTTGTAATACCTGTCAGGCAGAGGATCTAATTGTGAAATTTTTGATAAACTGGGATGAAATCTGCTAAGTAGTAGCTTGCCAATTTGCTAGGTATCTTTTTGCTGTGGGGATATTAGGTTGTATAGGTTTTGTGCCTGTGATTGGTTTCGTGTCATTCCTTTGACTAAAATTTTGTGTTTCTATAAGAACTCGTTGGAATGTCTGTAGCCCAACTCCAGTGAAAGCTCATTTTCTCATGGCATGCAAGTCTTTGAAGCTTAATGAAGTCGCTGTGATGGTGCTGCTAGTGCCATCAAGCTTATTGGCTCATAATATGCAAGTACCTGCAACTGGAGTGTTTTTTACTATATTGCGAAGAATCCACCTTCATACCATCTATTCAATATTCACAAGTCCGGAATCAAATAATGTGAAAATTCCACTGTGTCGAGTAGCTTTTATTACTGTAAACTGCTTAAATATGACAGTAAAAACTCTGCAAAGAAATACAAGAATTCCCAAACCTCAACACAAATAGCATGTCAAAAGAATCGCAATACATACTAGGAAATGGCATCAGTTACTCTCTGAAGATACCCTCTTAAGATGTGCTCTGGACAAAAACATCTGGAGATTATATCTTGTAGGAGTTACAGGTGCCTTCTGAACGACTCCTATAACAAATGTCAATTCCTCTAGCAGATCATGCTCCACAGTAGTTATGTGAGCAACTTCTGTCAAGTTTTCTTCACAGGAAAATTGAAAGATACATTGTTTATATCATGTCTTCAAACCGTATGAGCTGTTTGAATTAAATTTAAGTCCAGATTTTTGAGCCTGACTACCGATTCTACATGTCCTCTCAAGGTGTGAATCTCCCCCAGTCTGCAAAGTTCAAAAGTTATTCAGCAAGTTCATTCAACTTGAAAGTATATTAGCTTTTGGGAATGAAATTTGGACATGAAAATCACCGAAGGCATAAATTGGAAGCTGCAAGCTAAGATATATACACTTAGCATGTAACTGGGAGACAAATAATGCTTGAAACTGACCAGAGCTCAAGGGATAATCATGAAACAGGTCTCAACAAGAAGCGACTAAAGTCTAAAAGAGTACCTGGCTATTTCTGCACGCCGTCTGGCCTGTTCGGCAATCAAAGTTGATCTCCTGCCATTGAAATCTTGGTCTGTTGCCATCAAACCTTGTAGACTCCTCTGGGAAAGTATCCACTTAGCTTCCCTATCTTCCTTTCCATAATCTTTCTTTGTAGTAAAAGCAGTCTGTTGAAAAAAAAGAAGAAAAAAAGCGTATAGAGACATTTCAAGCAAAGGCACGTTCCTTAAGCGATGAATGACAAAACCAAACTTCACTAACCTTTCTATCAAATAAGAGATTCCATGCTTCTCCACTTAGGGCATAACGAATTGTGAACTTGATAATATCCAGTGGTACGTAGAAGACCAAACTATACAACCATATGACACCAGCCCATCCCCATCCAATGCCTCTAATATAAGCAAAGCTAATATGTGCATAGACAGCAATTATAGTGGCCACCTGAACATCAAGAAACGACAGTCAGAAATGTATTATAACTCCAACAGGTCTCATTTTGTTCCAAAGTGAAGTTTGTGAAAGAACACATCAGAATTTGGCCCAAATGGCCAATATCAATTAAAAAATCAAGGCTCTGTTCAGGCATTTTCAAACAGGATCTCCTGAATGTTGAAAATGCGAGAATGATTGAAAGATAGAGCCCATTTAGGAGCTTTCTTTGGGTACAGCTTACCAGTTGAGCCACCACAAATGCACACATCAAGAGAATTCCAGGCCTCTCAAGGAACGACCAACTTTGACTACGCGTAACAAATATTAAAGCCTGGCTGATGATGCTGACTTGTAGATACACAGCAGAAGAGACTTCCTCAGTGTTGCCGGAGATAGACCTCACATGGAAGTGTGTCTGCACACAGACATGATTAATAGCCACCAATATCAATATGGGGAAAACACAACCAATATTCGCCACAAAATCTCACTATATTAAAACCAGCATAAATGAACTACCAAATGTCTGATACCTCGAAGAAATTTGTATCGATCACAAGCCAGTAAAACAGGACAGTGACCAAAGCAAGATATGTTCCGATGACAATGCCTGTCGCAAATATCTCTTCAAGCTTCCAACTGTCAGGCCTTGGAGATGGCTTAACTCGATCTTGCGATATAGTCATTATGGTCCCTAAAATAAAATAGAGCAATAACCTTCTTAAATATCATGCAAAGCTGTTTATAATGCTATCCTTCTGTTACAAGAATCCTTCTTTCATAGTTTCTGTATAATACGTATGCATGCTTCAGGATACTGTTACATTATAGTTAATCAGATAATGCAGTGTCCTCATCGATCCATTTGGTAAACAAGTTCTGTGTTTGAAATAAACTTTTTTTTGCCAGAAAGAGGCACAGTGGATGACAACTACAGAAGACGCTGCTTCCGAATCCATTTATTTCCCGGAGTCATTTGCATAGAGCTAGCACTGCAAACCGGGTTTGGAAATATTCTTTCTCTACTCTATTGTATTTGTATTTTAGTCTGCTTTGTGTCTGAACACCAATCAATACCATTTAGTTCACTCTGTTATCAGATTCTTAGAAAAAATGAAAGGGATCAGCAAGTCACCCAGAGGGAAGAAAAGAAATAGGAAAAGCTTTCATGTTTTGATATACATTACCATCATTGAGTATTGCTATTATCAGAACCATGAAAGGTGGGAAGTCATATTCCCATATCAAAGCTAGAAGCGCAAAACCAAGCTGCAAAGCAATTGAATTTAAAAAATTAAATGAAAACTGAAGCAAAATGCAAGAGCTTCTAAGGCAGATGTTCAGGAAATTGAACAGCGGCTAAACAAGTACAAAAAAATCCAGCTTACCACAATCCTAATGGTTATGGAGACGGCATATATCTGCAAATGCATACAGGATAATCAATCAGTTTTCTCATTAAATTAATTCAGAAGCAAGACACAAAAGAAACACAACTGGTAACGTTTAAAAACACAATAAGCTGTTGCATCTGCAATAATACAGACTCTATGATGACTTTGCATGCTTATTTATATTTGTTAGAGAATAATATAAATCATATCTTGGAACCTCATCTAAAAACTTAAGCTTTTGGATTGAGATGGTTCTTTAACATGGTATCAAAGCTTTGCTGACCAAGTGGTCACGAGTTCGAATCTCCCCATCCCTATTTATTTGATAAAAATAAAGCATATAGTAGAATGGGCCTGTGCAAGTTTTAAGTCCAAAGGGCTTTCACTTGAGGGAGTGTGTTAGAGAATAATATAAATTATATCTTGAAACCTCACCTAAAAACTTAAACTTTTGGATTGAGATGGTTCTTTAACAATATTGGCCAACAAAAATTACTTCCACTCAGATTTATCTCCTGCCTTAAAATAATTATCTAGTGATCTTGTATAATTAAAACAGCGACTGGTTCATTCAATTCGATTCATAAGTGTACCCTGCATCTGTGGCTAGCATTTTTCATTTCTACATCAAATAAGACTATAGATCAAAGTATGACACAAGTAGGACAGTAAAAATGACATATTTAGAAGAAAGGATTGATACTAAACTGTATAGTTCTTCATTCTTTGGAATATAGCTCTGCTAGTTAAGACAGCACTGATAATCACACTTAGACCAGGCTCGGTCAAGACAATATCAGAAGCACTTCTCGCAGCATCTGTAGAATCTGCCACTGCTATTCCAATATCTGCTTTCTTCAAAGCAGGTGCATCATTCACACCATCTCCAGTCATTCCAACCACATGCTTCTTTTCTTGTAAAATTTTAACAATTTCATATTTGTGCTCTGGAAGTTGCATAGCAATCAGAAAAAAAAGAAATCAGATGTAAGAATTGCATCAAAGTTTACGAACATAAATGCACACATAAAAAGTAAAAAGTCAAAAGTAGTCAGCATTAACTTCTTTGAAATAATAATAATAATAATAAAAGATGATGAGTTTAAATACCTGGAAATACACCAGCAAAGCCATCTGCCTTTTCAATGAGCTCGTCGACAGGAAGAGCTTCATATTCATCCCTTTCCCGTCCTAACAGTGTTGAAGAGGGGTACATGTTCGTTCCCATGCCAAGTCGTCTTCCTGTCTCCTTTGCAATTGCCAGTTGATCACCTTCATTAGCATATTTACAAATTAGTTTTCTTCTTCAACATTTCTGCAAAAGCCACTCATTGGGGCATCAAGATGCATTGGTTGTCTAAATTGTGTGGACAGCCGTAATGAAGTATTGGTGATAAATTGATACGCTTGATTGTAATTGAAAGAAATTAAACATACTGAAAATCTGATCCAATGTAATGACAACAACCACAGTTTTTTTTTAATAGGATCATTTCAATACATCATGCTTCCAGTCTCTCAGAAGAAGAAAAATTCTGTTCAAGTTTTCACAGATATGAACATTCTTATCCAAACTAGCAAAGTACTCATTGTATACAAGCTCTTAAATATCACAAGAAATTTGCATGTACCTGTAATCATCTTGACATTAACTCCAAGGTTTAGTGCTCTGCGGATGGTCTCAGCACTATCATGCCTAGGAGGATCAAACAAGGGCAACAACCCACAAAACGTCCAAGGACCTCCAGGACTTTCCTTGGTTTTTTCAGGAACTTCCTGCATCAGAAAGGTGCGTTCTTGGGTATGTTTATTATGAATGATAATTCATGGGCATCACAAAGTGTAATTTGCTAGAAATACTTCGTTCTCAATGAGACAAATCATTTTCATGAAATTATATATCATTATCTTTATCATAGAACAACCAGTTTCTTGATATATATGGTATGTACAAGCTCAATACATACACCAAACATCAATAAGAAAAGACAGAGATGCAATCTGTGACCTGAAATGCAACTCCAAGTGATCGCAAGCCTCTTTCGGCAAATTTTTCAATGATGGCATGCACTTTTCCAGAGATCTCGTTCTTCTCTTTGCTCATATTTAGAATCTGAAATTATAGAAAATACGAAACAGTTTCATGCTCTGCCACAAAATACGTGAAAGCTAAATTGGTTTTTATACATGAACTAAGAAATGATTTTTTATCAATTAAAAACCAATTTTTCCAAATCAACTTATACTTCTAGGCCTGTTAGTTTAATCATAAAGTCAAGAGGCAGCCAGATTTTCTCGCAACTCGGAACGCAATAATGAAATTTGTGAAGGGTGAGTATAGAGATAGCTGAAAGTCACAACTAAATTTTGTAGAAAATAGACATTGAAGAATATCAAATTGGAAATGGGATATTATCGATCATCGCAACCTCAAACTTGATTCAGTTTAGAAATCTTATAGCAATTTTGAAATTGAACATATTGAAGGCGATACCTGCTCAGGAGCTCCTTTGCTAGCTCGATACCAATTACCATCAGAATCAATGTATGTAATTGCAGTACGTTTGTCCACCGGATTGAAGGGTAAAAAATGCACTTCTCTGATGTTTTCACGTGCCTGCAGACAGGAAGGTAAAATCATTCTTTTTCACACACACACACACACACAGAGTCAAACAGAAGAATTCTGAGCTAATAGATATCCAGTCTCTACCTCCTTTGGATCAGCAAGCATGTTAACTATGGCTGCATCAATAGCATCCTGATTCTCCAATCTGGATGCTCTGGCTGCAAGCAAGACAATCATATCTTTGTCCATATCTTTGTTGAAAACCTGCAGAAGATAAAAGTCCTATTGTTAGGCTTGTCTAGATAAATGAAGCACTAGAAAGTTTATAAAAGCCTCATTGTGTTCAATGTTTGAGACTGATAAATCCAGTACAGAAGATGTATCACTTCAACAGGTGAGAATAATAGGAGCATTATATTCCTGCATGATGTTGAAGAAATAGATGTAGCTCCCTGGAAATAAAAATAAGCTCTCCTTACCTCGATAAGGTTTCGATGAACTGTCAGGCGATTGAGGGTAAGAGTTCCAGTTTTGTCACTGCAGAGGACATCCATTCCTGCCATTTCTTCTATCGCTGTCATCCTCTTTGTAATGGCACCCTTAACAAATGAAGGTGAAAACGAGTCATATGATGATGAAGTTCATCATTTGGGCTGGATACGAGTTTCTTACTGTCTGAATTACTCTATGATATCTTAAAGACATCTGAAATCATTTGACAACGACTGAGCTATATAAGATTACTGTCATAATGCATATTTGTTTTTTTTTTTTTGAGATTCGCACCTGTTGAGATAGCCGATGAGAACCAATTGCTAGTGTGACAGACAAGACTGTTGGCATAGCTATTGGTATTCCTCCAATTAAGAGAACAAGAAGGTTGTTGATTCCATCCCTGTATGAACGGTGCTGTACTGGGAACATGACAATGATTTCAAGAATCATTCCAACAGCTATAGAGCAAATGCAGAAGTTCCCGATGGCGGTAAGCACCTGCCACAGACATTTTAACCATGTCATATTATACTTAATGTCTCACGGTCTGCAATTTTAATTAATGCTGCTCAGAATTTATGAAAATTATATGATGATACTTCCGGAACTCTCAGAACTTGTCAACTTGCAATCACCTGGTCCTGGACTTATTTGACATGTTCCAATATGTGCTCCTTTCCTCATCATTTGACATATTTTCAAACATGCAACTGTTTCCAGTTGCAATTTCTACCCATGAAGTTCAAATTAAATGCCAGAGAATTTAAGCAGAACTAGTTATTTTTGCACATGCCTTGCGTTGTTTTTCTTTTTGAAGACAATAAATTCAATGAAAACTTGTATATAACATAATATTAAGTTATATATATTTCAATATTTTTATACCAATTGTTTTTTGTTTGTTTTTTTTTCACTTGAATATATCATCCTTACCTTCTGGAAATGTCCAACGACTTCAGTGGAGTCAACTAGATGTGCTGCTTTTCCAAAGAAACTGTTTACTCCTGTCGCAATAACCACAGCTTCGATTTCACCTTGCTTACATGTTGAGCCAGAATAAACTTCATCGCCTGTTCTCTTGGTAACAGGAAGAGATTCTCCAGTAAGAGCTGACTGCACAAACAGATTCTTCCTATGATTCCATGTATCTTGTTCTCATGTTTATTTAACTGTAACATAAAATCACCTGACAAAAGGTAAATTAGCTAAGAGATAATATAAAGCTGTAAGAAGCACTTGCCTGGTCAATTTTTAATGAATCTCCTTCGAGTAATCTAGAATCCGCAGGGATGATATCCCCAAGCTTAATGCTAATTATATCTCCTGGCACCAAAATAGCAGCATCTTGCTCTTGCCACTGCCCATCTCTCAGGACCTGCATCAACATGTGGTGATTACTGATTAGAGCAACAATTCAGGCACTCGAAAGAAACATGACAGATAGGCAAAATTGTTGATTAACATCAAAATCTCCATCAGCAAGATGGTGTTCACAACTGAATCCATGTTTTGAGGATTATGTCTGAACAAACTTAGTGCAAGATAACGTTGATTTCATCATAATACCTAGAATTCTAAAAAAATAGCATGTGAAAGAAAACTAACTTGAGCAAAGATGTTGATCACTCATTTCAAATACATTTGTATCCGTTATATTAAGCGGAAGGGCATGGCTCAAGAGATATATACCTTCGTTTTGGGAGCTAAACGAGCCATAAGAGCGGATGCAGCATTCCCAGCATTGTTCTCCTCTATAAAACTAATTGTTGAATTGATTATCAACAGGCAAATAATCCCTACAAAATCCTGCCAGTCAGGACCTTGCCCCTGAAATATCATTTCCGACAATGGAGTTATCAAGCGGAAAAACACCATCAGAATCTGTTGCAAACAGAACCCAGAAAAAGAGCTGGAAAAGAAAACCATACTAAATTAATAATGGAATCAAAGTTGAACTACTCACTCCACCATTAGCGAGGACAATTGCCATTATTGCTGCCGCTTCCATAACCCATGACAGAGGATTCCACATAAAACCAAGGAATTTCAAAAACTTATTTTCCTGCGAAGTAGCAATTGAGATTCTATGAATTGAAGTTTACATTCGTTTCTTCTTGAAATTTAAATCATTTTTCCAGTTAAGGTGATTTATGGTAAAAATTGAGTTTTATAATTGCATAAAAAACTAATGGAAATGGAATTAGTGGTTACTGGCTTCTCTTCAAGTTTGTTTGGACCAAAAATCCTCAATCTGGCTTCAGCATCTTCAGACGAGAGTCCTCTGTGTGATGTTCTCAGTTGCTCAAAGACCTCCTCTAGTGGCAAACGCTCCTGTCAAATAAACAGTTTTGAAAATGTTCAGTACTAGGAAATGCGTATTCCAAAAAGTGGCATTTCTGCAGAACTTACCAAGTCAATCCCCTCTCGGTGGAAGCTCTCGGGATTCAACAGTGGTTTATCCAGATCCTCAGCCATGATTCAGGCCTCACAACCTGGAAATTACAACAGATTTTTCACAAAATCATCAATATGGACTTTCTGTAACCTAAAGCATCATAAATGGTGCTATATCACAGCCATGGATTCTACTTGCCTACTCCATTGAAATGTATAACTAGCAAAAGTAAAGTTCAACTTTACCATTTTAGTTGCATGAAAACACACATGTATGAATCTGCAGAATGACATGCTTGCAAGAGATTCGATTATAACCCTATCTATGTACATTGATGTTGAATAGAATGTATCTAAATCGAAGCATGCAATTCAGTCTCAGCTGAACAAGTCCAGTCAGCAAGTCGGGCTCAACACTGAGAAGTTTTAATGTTTTCCCCTTCAAGCATTTACACCTGGGCGAAGTTCTAAGAGCCACAAAAGCAAACAATCCGATCCTTGAAGTTGAAAGGATATTTCTTGATCTGTGATGTACTAATTACTTGGTATTTCAAAATCCGCAGAAACTATAAATAGTAAAATTCATAATATCAACACCAGTAGTACCACAGGTAATTAAAGTCAGGAACTAAATTATGCTCCTCCCTAAACTATGCTTGTGCATTCACCACTGTAAACTTAAAATGGCCAGGCTCAACCACTGTGACTTAAATTGAACGTTAATCCAGCATCCCACATGAAAAGGTCACATTGCAAATCCAACAAAAAAGGAAGACACTGAAATCCCACATAACTGGGAAGCAAAACAAACCTAATTCAACACCCCATATTTAGCTGAGTAAACACACACTTTCATCGATCAACTAACCTTTGTCAATTCGGGGAAAGCTTGGAAAACTGCAGAAACACTAGTCGTGGAAGGATTGAGGAGGGTTCTGTTTCATGAGTGTGGAGAGAGTTGAGAAAGGGAGGGGTGAAGTATGAGATGTTTAAAAAGGAACGCAAATATATATCATTAGATAATCATGATTTGGAAGCTGACTGTTGGTTGGGGATTCATGAAGAGCAGATGATCCTAATAATCCTACAATATTGTCTCCATCCGTGCTTAGCCATTAATTCCTTCAAGAGATAGAAGACGACTAAATTCTTATGCTTGTTTGAAACAAGACTCTCCACTACCCTGTCAAGGAGAAAGGTACCGTTGCCCAACTACCTTTCAAAACTTGCTCTTTTAACCTAACGGTCCCTTCCCATTTCCCTCCAAAACAGGCACTAACCCTTTATGGCCGTGGGTGTCAAAATGCGCAAGGAAAACATGGAACGTCGGAGGCTACCACATGCGTCAAACTAGTTAAGTAGGCTGATTGGTTGGTGTTCGAAACCTTCATGGGATTTGATTATTTATTTTATAATCCTTGCATTTAAAGTAGTGTTAGGTAGAAATACTCTACTATTTCCAATTTTGACAATGATTTGGATCTTGCATATTAATCTCCAACTTCTACAATTTGTCCCACACGTTCTCAATAATTCATGACATTAGGGTTGGAATTGGGTTCTTTTCACATAAAAAAAAATAAAATAAATTTATATTCATCAAATCAAAAGAGAACTCACCCAATCCTTAATCCTTAAATCTAGTACTGTTTGTTTTTATGATTGTAGTAACATTTAGTAATTATGTTAATTTTTTTTATGTTTTTTCTGGATAGTTTTAACGTAATAATATAAAAAATAATTTATATTAGTCATAACTCACCCAATCCTTAACCCTTAGGTCCTCAAAGTACTGTTTGTGATTATTTTAATTTTTTTTCATGTTTTTTTTTTGGATAGTCTTAAGGTACTAATATAAAAAATAATTTATTTCTTAAAAAAAATATTATTTTTATATTTTTTTAAATAAAAAAACATTAAAAACAATCACTATTATTTTACTGCGTGGAGTATGATTAATTTATGTATATTGTATGAGAGTACAAATTGTTGTCTGCTGCCTCTTTCCTGACATGGAATCTTGACCATCAGGTGCAACTGTGCAAGTGTTCATTACCGCTAATCTACCGCACCAACCAAAACAAGAGTGACGTGTAATCTGAAGAGATCCCTTTGACATGGAACCTTCAAATTTCTCCAACAACCAAAATAGCTAATTCTTAGACACGAATGGGCTACTCCTGGGCTAAGAGCCTGACATTTCAATCGTTGTTGGGCCGGCCCAAATCGAGCCGCTCCAAATGTCTTAAATATGTTTTATATTTATAACTTTCACTTCAATGTGACAATTTAACCCCAACTTCATATATATATTTACCCGAACGATTCGAACGGGTAATTTCTGTGGGTTAATTATCTTACTAATGGATAATATATACATTTAGATATCTTGATCCAACATATATAATTTGTATTATATGCTATTAGTCTAATATAATATACAGATACAGATACACATATAATATAATATTTATACATATTTAAAATATATATATTTATTATGTTGAATAATAAATATTAACCGGGTAATGAATACCTAAATATATATTTGAAATCCAATAAATAATTTTTAAAATTTGATCTAATAAATAATAAATAAGATATAAATATAATAGAAATGAATACTTATTGTCTTTCGCTTTAACTAAAAAAAAGAAATATCAAATGGAGATTTGACAACATCAGAATTGTGTAGAAGATTTATTGGTTTTTATTTATCTACCACCAACGTTGGCAACTAATAAGATTTATTGTTTTTTAACATCAATATTTATTTTCTTTTCTTTTCTTCTCTTCTAAACTACTTTTCTTTTTTTTCATACTCATGTATATATTTTTTTTCTTTTCAGTTTTTTTTTTCTCTCTTCTTAACTTCACTTGCAACTATATTAAGATAAGATTTTTTTTTTCTTTTTCATGTTTTTTTTCAATATATATGTTATTTTATTTTATTTTTAATTGTTTTTGTTCTTAATAATTATATGAATATTGTTGTAAGATTTTTTTCCATAAGATTTTTTTTTTCTTTTTTCCAAGCGTTTTGAGTATTATAGCGTGTTCATTTATATTAATTTAATTATTGTATAAATTTTTAAAATAGATTTTTTTAAAATATTTTTAAATAATTACCGATGGAATGAAGCCGATATTTTTTTTGTGCCTTTTACGTCAGTAAATCCATCAATAATAATTTTTTTTATTATCAACGGACTTACTGACAGAAAAACAAATATCGATGAAAGATTCACCGACATAGTATTTTTGTTGGTGATTTCGTTGGTAAATTAATTACCAACGGAATGATAGCACAAATACCAATGAAAAATTCTGTTGGTAAATCTAAAGATTGTGGCAGTGAACATTAGGAAACATTAAAGTTCTATGATATCAAGATTTATGAATACAGTCCTCGTAAATACACACACGTATCCAGTTACATCTAGGTTATTTCTTGTGCTAACATTGGACAAACAAAAAAATTAAAATTTAAAAAATAATATTTTAATTGCGTGATATTTTTATGAAACTCAATCTAGCAAGTCAAATTTGAAAACTCCTAACCTGACTCATTGCCTAACATAGATTTCAAATTAAATAATATAAGGGTTTCTTTAACATGATTTAGTCGACATAGTAGGTTCAAAGAAAAAAAATATCAAAGGATAAAAAAATCAAATGATCAAAAAAGCATTGTTTGACTTAAAAAATAAATTCAAGGTGAGGTTTTTTTTTAAAAGTGAGACAACACCATATTGAATTAATTTAGGTGACTCCGGGTTAACTCGTTATACATGTTATAGACTTCACTAGGTTTAATAATATTTTTGTTATTTAATTATATGAGAAACAATTCAAAATATGAAAAATAATTCAAAATCAATGAGTGATGGAAACCAAGATTAGAAATAATAGATAAATAATGATATATAATGGAAAAGATAACCTCCATAAAATGAATTTTGGTTTAAAATTCATAAGGACAGAGAAACTGGTAACGTGTTTTGATGGATAAAATAATGAGAAAAATAACAATATTTCTTGGAAACAAGTGAGGTAATAAAAAATAAATTATAATAAAGAATAGTGCAATGAAAAGAGTAGGATTGAAAGTGCAAGCCTCCGATTAAAAATTAGTGACGTTATTTTAAAACGGTAATAAGCCGATAAATAAATAAAGGTGAAAATTCTAAAATGAATATATTTCAAAATAATAAAATGACCTTAAAGGTTTAGAAGGATAATTGATATGACTTTATGTGAAGATTAAACAAAAAAATATAGATTGTTTATGAAAAGTCATAAACTAATCAATTTTACATTAGAAAGCAGAGCTCTCATTCCAAACGTCGGATCGGGATGCAATTTTGCATGAAGTCTATTAATATGTTTTCCTACCTTGGTTAAAAATCTCATCTCAATTGGAGTTCAATAAAAACTAGCGATTTAAGCAGAAATAAACTAGATAATTTATATGAAAAATAAAATAAAATACATAAAGCCATATATGAGGGACATAATTGTAATTAGGGGAAAATGTGCATTTAAAACAACAAAAGGCCACCTGTTCACAAAAAAAAAGAAGAAGAGTGAGAGACAATTGTTGTAACCCATTTTTGGGTCCCTACAAAAATAATAAATAATAATAATAAAAAAAATCGGTTGGTTACTGTTCATCTTCTTCCCCGAAAAGCTGCCGGAGTGGCTGCATTTCAGGCGCATTTTCCAGCTCGTGTGGCCTCCAAATCCGACAAAACGTGCACCGACATGTCCATATGAAACCCCTTTATCCTGGAGAATGGTCCGGTCGGGTCGAAAAAGTTAGAAACGGCTCCGTTGAGTGGCTCAAAGTGGCCACCTCGGGCAGTTCACAGCCTGGAGCTGCCAAATTTGGCAGCTGGAGGTGCACACTTTGAGCTAATGGTTGAGATGCTTCCCAACTGAATCAAGGGCTGCAATTTTTCCCCAACGTAGACAAGATTGCCCTCTTCCACAGCCTATAAATAGAGTCGGATTTGATGATCTGAGGGTGGAGAAATTCAGGTCCAAAGTCAGCCAAAAACCAGCATTTTCGCCCAATTTCTGCAGATTTTTCTTCTTCTTCTTTCTTCCTCTGCAACAGGAAACCGACGCCGTCTTCCTCCAACTCCACCGCTGCAACCAACGGCTGAACCACCTCATCACAGCAGCCACAACCCCTTCGGCCAAGTGAGCCCCTCTTCCTTTCCTCCTCCTTCCTTTTCCTTTCCACCTCTTCTTCTTCTTCTTCTTCCTCCTTACCTACTGTTCACTGCATGAAGAGTAGGCGTGAAACATAATTTACGTCCTACTGTTCACGCAGGACGTGAATTTTATATATATATATATGTGTGTGTGTGTGTGTGTGTGTGTGTATTATAATTTTATAAAATAAAAAATAAAAAAATCTTTGCATATTATATGTATAAAAATAAGAAAAAATATTTTGAAAAATCTTTGAAAAATATTGTTGATTTTCTTGCATTTTTGTCAAAATGGCTTAATAATGGTTTGTATTTCTATACCGTAGAGATATAAATTCATTATTAAAATACCCGGTTTTCGTCAAAACATCAAAGATTTTCAAAATAAAAAAATGTTTTTTTTGCTTCCAAAAAAAATTCTAAAAAAAAATCCTTAAAAATATTGTTGTTTTTTTCCTGCATATTTTTATTAGGGTGGATTAATATTGGTTTGTATTTTTATACCGTAAGAATACAAACCCCGTATTAAAATACCCGATTTTCGTTAAAACATATAAAAAAATAATATTTTCCAAAAAAAATGTTTTTTTGTTTTAAAATACGGCCTAGTCTCTCCAATATATATATAAATATTATAACATCATATTTTAATACAACAAAGGAAATTTTCAAAACAATATATTTATTAGCATGCATTTTGGCTTTAATAACCAGTTTATTCAAGCCATGAGAACTAGGCCAATATTTCAAAAATTCTAAAAAAATCTTTTTGTTTTCTTTTAGTATTTGGAATTACGAATTTATACGTAAAACGTATTCCTAAATATTATTAATAAAGTTTTGGTATAGACGTTAGAACGGTTAGGATTTTACCCGATAAGATAAAAGACCTTCTTACCGAGGAGGATTTTTCTTGAACCATAGACAGACCAACGACTAGAAGTACAATAACACCTTAGTTTTTATCAGACAATAAAACAATGCAGCTTACCTTAGGTAGGCCGTATTTTGGGGTGCTAATACCTTCCATTTACGCAACCAGTCCCCGTACCCGATCTCTGAGATCAGTTAGGGTTCCTAGTGACCAAAATACTAGGTGGCGACTCCCATTCCATTTTCTACCAATAAAAGACAATATTTTCTTGTATCCCCATAGATATAGATAGATTTACATTGTAGATTAAGAAAATGAAAAAACATGTTATTTTCTCCGCGACGCCGCACACGTGCGACAGAATGGCGACTCCACTGGGGACCTTGTAGACTAAGCTTTGTTTTTGTCTGAATTGTTTGTGTTTTCATGTGTTTATTGTTAATATGCCTTTCCTTTTATTTATTTGCGTATTTGTTTTTATTTTACGCATATTATTCATGCATTGTATAAAATTGTCTCATGCATCACTCGTTTTTATTTTGAGAAGCACACACAAGCCTTAAGTTAAGTGGGGAATTAACGATTTGCCCTAAGACTATTGGTCAGGGTTCAAATGCGTGAAACACCCAACTCATATCTGAGTGCCTGCTTGGCAATGGTGGGCATACGTGCCTTAACTGTTCCTTGCAACGCCCCCATACTGTCTTTACGAAGAACGTCACTGGGCAGATATGAGACCCTTCAAGACTAGATAGAAAACCTAACCATTCTCACTTAATAAATAGAGCTTGTCCTTAGGTTATGTATCTTATTTGCATAAAGATTAATAATGTTAAACTCATCGCGCATCACTTGTGCATCACATTTTCATCACGCATTTTGTTTTTAAATTATCATATTTCCAGATCGTGAAACATAGGTCCCATATCTAAAGTCCACCACACCAGGTCCAAATCAAGGATGGAGAACGAAGAAAGAGCACGCTTAGAGTCACATTATCAGACCGAGTTGGAATCCATAAAAAACGAAGTTGCTCGGCTGACCGACCTACTCGAGCAACTACTAAAAGCTAAGAATAGGGAGGGAACATCAACGCAACCACCTGAAGGAGCACCAGCAGCTCACATCCCTCAAGCATCTCAAAACCAGGGGGCAAACGCGGCCAATGAACAATATTTTATGCCTACCACCCCTATCCAGCCAACTCACCCTCCAATCACTGTTGACTTAACAACGGAGAGAATCCCAGATAATAAGTCTCCCAATTTAATGGACCAGGGCAAGCTGTTTGCTTTGGAAGAAAGATTAAAGGCAATTGAGGGTAATGACTGGTTTGACCCTATGCGAGCCGCTGAAGGATGTCTGGTACCAAATATCGTGGTGCCAAAAGATTTTAGGATACCAGAATTCATCAAGTACTCCGGTTTGGAATGCCCAAACACTCACCTTCGATCCTACTGCAATAAAATGGCAGAAGTAATCCGCGATGATAAACTGCTAATCTATTTCTTTCAGGCTCGCAGGGTCTGCTTTGAGCTGGTACATGAGGTTAGATAGTGTCAGAATCAGGAGCTGGAAAGACTTGGTGGAGGCGTTCCTTAAGCAGTACAAGTTTAACATGGAAATCGCTCCTGATCGCACAAGTCTAATGTCAATGGAGAAAAGGAGCCAAGAGTCAATAAGGGCATATGCGCAAAGGTGAAGGGATGAGGCAATGCATGTCCAGCCCCCTTTAATAGAAACAGAGATGGTGAATTTATTTGCCAATACCTTCAAGGCACCATATTATGAGCATTTAATGGGTAACTCAGCTTAGCATTTCTATGATGTTGTATGCATAGCAGAAAGAATAGAGCAAGGAATTAAAGTTGGGCGCATAATTGAGCCATTGGAGACAAAGAGTTTTATTGGAAGAAAAATGGAAGATCCCGTTAACAACTTTGAAGGTGGGTCCAATGACAAGATAACATATTCATATAACCCACAAATACCTACCTCTCATGTTGCCCACATAAACTTTAACCAACCTTTTTTCCCTAATCGAGCAAATAACTAGTCAAACAAACAAAACAACCACCAAAATCCAAACACAAGATACATTTCAGAACAACTACCGCCATTACCCATGCCTTTAAAGGACATGTATGCCAAACTACTGAGCATTGGACAAATAGCTCATATCCCTACATTACCACTACAACCACCATTCCCCATCTAGTACAAGCCCGAGTTGACTTGCGAGTACCATGCTGGCATTCCCGGGCATTGTCTTGAAACATGCTACGCTTTCAAGAAAAGGTTGTTGGAGCTCATCAAGATAGGATGAGTGTCATTTGAAGACCTACCCAACATCAATTCAAAACCATTGCCTAATCGTGACACGAATAATAGTGGATAAAGGGTTGGAAAACCTTGGTCAAGATTTGTCAATGATTAAGAAGATGAGATCGAAGGAGATGAAGCACTGTCACGGTTGATTGTCTACTTACTAGAAGATGTCTCCGCCAAGACCTTTTCACGCAAGTAGAGAAGTTTCAGAACATGGTGACTCAAGAAGTTCCTGTAATTTTCAAAACGTTAACCGACTTTATTTGCCTTAGCATGCTTTTGTCATTGCTTTGTTTTGTTTTTTTTTTTCTCTAGTTAACAATCAAGGCTCATGATGTCAGCCAGTTTTTGTGTTTGTCTTTGAACCCACCTTTTCTTTAAATAAATGATGAAATTATGCACTTTTTTTTTTAAAAAAAGGTTGAGTGGTTATAAGGAAGGTATCATAAAATAGTTAAAAAAATGAAATTTAAGAAAAGCTAACCCTAAAGTACAACTCTACCTCTGGATAGCATAATGAATTGCATGGATAAATGATCAAGTGGTCACTCTATAATCACTTGTAAATTTCTTTCAAGATAAAGATAGAGTTTATCAATCCTAACAATATGCATTTTGAAATGAGAAAAAATTCATTATCCTTTCACTTTCTAAAGAGTTTATCGTTGGTGATCCCATTTGAGCGAGAATGAATTTCTTCTTTATAAAAAACCCGGACTAGGATCACACTCCACACCGGGGGCAATAAAAAATATTTCATGGAAAGTTTTACGTGTTTTCAAAATGGGATGAGAGCCCGTAGATTTGAAAAAGATAAAGCATTTGACAAAAGCATGACAAAGAGGCAATAACAAGTCATACATTTTGAGAATAAGGCAACTTGATAAGGAATCCAGCATACGACTTCAAAAGCAAGCTCATGTTAAGAGATAGCTTCATGAACTAGAAGAAGATGATGGGGCCTATGTTTCAAAACGAGGTACAAATGCATGCATGACATCTAATCATAATCATTGCATATATGTTTTTTTGGATCATTACAGGATGAGTCCTCAATGCATTCCAACAAGATTGGGGACGAAGAAAGAATCATGGAGTTGATGATAGCAAAGAATCACGGTTTTGATTCTGGAATAACGAGAAGAACTTATTATAAAAAAAAAAGAGAGAGAAGAAAGAAAAGAGAAAAGAGAGAGAAAATGAAAGTTTTGAACCTTGCCATAAGGAAGAACGACATCGATATCGGCTTTGGTAATAAGGAATCGCCAGATGGGATTCTACGTTGATGGAGATCGCCAGAAGGGATCTCGTGTTTCATTATTTGGAGGTTGTCAGATGGGACCTCATATTTCATGTTAAATAAAAGGAATCGCTAGATGGGATTCCAAGTTGATGGAGATTGCCAGAAGGGATCTCGTATTTTGCTATTTGGAGGTCGCCAGATGGGACCTCGTATTTCATGTTGAATAAAAGGAATCGCCAGATGGGATTCCAAGTTGATTAAAGTAGATCGCCAGAAGGGATCTCGTGTTTCGCTATTTGAAGGTTGCCAGATGGGACCTCATATTTCATGTTGAATAAAAGGAATCGCTAGATGGGATTCCAAGTTGATGGAGATCGCCAGAAGGGATCTCGTATTTCGCTATTTGGAGGTCGCCAGATGGGACCTCGTATTTCATGTTGAATAAAAGGAATCGCCAGATGGGATTCCAAGTTGATTAAAGTAGATCGCCAGAAGGAATCTCGTATTTCGCTATTTAGAGGTCGCCAGATGGGACCTCGTATTTCATGTTGAATAAAAGGAATCGCCAGATGGGATTCCAAGTTGATGGAGATCGCCAGAAGGGATCTCGTATTTCGCTATTTGGAGGTCGTCAGATGGGACCTCATATTTCATGTTGAATAAAAGGAATCGCCAGATGGGATTCCAAGTTGATGGAGATCGCCAGAAGGGATCTCGTTTTTCAATATTCATCCAAGGAGGTCGCCAGAAGGGACCTCATATTTCAGCTTTGAATAAAAGGAATCGCCAGAAGGGATTCCAAGTTGTTGGAGATCGCTAGAAGGGATCTCGTATTTCGATATTCATCAAGGAAGGTCGCCAGAAGGGACCTCATATTTCAGCTTTGAATAAAAGGAATCGCCAGAAGGGATTCCAAGTTGTTGGAGATCGCTAGAAGGGATCTCGTATTTTGATATTCATCAAGGAAGGTCGCCAGAAGGGACCTCATATTGAAACCATTTCTTAGAAAAGCATGGAGTTTACTAAGAATTTTTCCCCCTGGGTAGGTTACCCATAAGAATGAGACCACTCCTCCCCCTTTCCACTTGGGTAGGTCACCCATCACAATGAGACTATCATCTTTTCTGGGTAGGTCACCCATAAGAATGAGACCATTCTTCATTTTTTTACCTGGGTAGGTCACCCATAATAATGAGGTCATTCTTCCCCCTGGGTAGGTCACCCATCACAATGAGACCATCATTTTTTCTGGGTAGGTCACCCATTAGAATGAGACCATTCTCCATCTTTGTTTACTTGGGTAGGTCACCCATAATAATGAGGCCATTCTTCCCCCTGGGTAGGTCACCCATAAGAATGAGACCACTCTTTCCCTTTTTCACTTGGGCAGGTCACCCATCATAATGAGACCACACACGTATTTTTGTATTGGTTGTGGGTAAAGGAATCGCCAGATGGGATTCCAAGTTGATGGAGATCGCCAGAAGGGATCTCGTATTTCGATATTGGTCAAAGGAGGTCGCCAGAAGGGACCTCATGTTTCAGCCTTGGTTAGAAGGAATCGCCAGTGGGGTTTCCAAGTTTTTTTTTGGTTAGAGGAGATGGCCAGAAGGGATCTCAAGATGACTAGATTTTGATCATAGTTTTTTTGGGGCTGAGGAGGATTGCTGTAAAAGACAAGTTTCAGATCAATCAAGCTTCGACCAGATCAGTTTCGAGAGTTCTGTTTTGGGTTTATCTTTATAAAACTTACTGCTCCGTAAGCATTATAAAGAGGGGGCATCTGTTGTAACCCATTTTTGGGTCCCTACAAAAAAAAAATCGGCTGGTTACTGTTCATCTTCTTCCCCGAAAAGCTGCCCGAGTGGCTGTTTTCCAGGCACATTTTCTGGCTCGTGTGGCCTCCAAATCCGACAAAACGTGCACCGACATGTCCACATGAAACCCCTTTATCCTGGAGAATGGTCCGGTCGGGTCGAAAAAGTTAGAAACGGCTCCGTTGAGTGGCTCAAAGTGGCCACCTCGGGCAGTTCACAGCCTGGAGATGCCAAATTTGGCAGCTCGAGGTGCACACTTTGAGCCAAAGGTTGAGATGCTTCCCAACTGAATCAAGGGCTGCAATTTTTCCCCAACGTAGACAAGATTGCCCTCTTCCACAGCCTATAAATAGAGTCGGATTTGATGATCTGAGGGTGGAGAAATTCAGGTCCAAAGTCAGCCAAAAACCAGCATTTTCGCCCAATTTCTGCAGATTTTTCTTCTTCTTCTTTCTTCCTCTGCAACAGGAAACCGACGCCGTCTTCCTCCAACTCCACCGTTGCAACCACCGGCTGAACCACCTCATCACAACAGCCACAACCCCTTCGGCCAAGTGAGCCCCTCTTCCTTTCCTCCTCCTTCCTTTTCCTTTCCTCCTCTTCTTCTTCCTCCTTTTCTTCTTCTTCCTCCTTACCTACTGTTCACTGCGTGAACAGTAGGCGTGAAATATAATTCACGTCCTACTGTTCACGCAGGACGTGAATTATATATATATATATATATATATATATGTGTGTGTGTGTGTGTGTGTGTGTGTATTATAATTTTATAAAATAAAAAATAAAAAAATCTTTGCATATTATATGTATAAAAATAAGAAAAAATATTTTGAAAAATCTTTGAAAAATATTGTTGATTTTCTTGCATTTTTGTCAAAATGGCTTAATAATGGTTTGTATTTCTATACCGTAGAGATATAAATTCATTATTAAAATACCCGGTTTTCGTCAAAACATCAAAGATTTTCAAAATAAAAAAATGTTTTTATTGCTTCCAAAAAAAATTCTAAAAAAAAATCCTTAAAAATATTGTTGTTTTTTTCCTGCATGTTTTTATTAGGGTGAATTAATATTGGTTTGTATTTTTATACCGTAAGAATACAAACCCCGTATTAAAATACCCGATTTTCGTTAAAACATATAAAAAAATAATATTTTCCAAAAAAAATGTTTTTTTGTTTTAAAATATGGCCTAGTCTCTCCAATATATATATATAAATATTATAACATCATATTTTCACACAACAAAGGAAATTTTCAAAACAATATATTTATTAGCATGCATTTTGGCTTTAATAACCAGTTTATTCAAGCCATGAGAACTAGGCCAATATTTTAAAAATTCTAAAAAAATCTTTTTATTTTCTTTTAGTACTTGGGATTACGAATTTATACGTAAAACATATTCCTAAATATTATTAATAAAGTTTTGGTATGAACGTTAGAACGGTTAGGATTTTACCCGATAAGATAAAAGACCTTCTTACCGAGGAGGATTTTTCTTGAACCATAGACAGACCAACGACTAGAAGTACAATAACACCTTAGTTTTTATCAGACAATAAAATAATGCAGCTTACCTTAGGTAGGGCGTATTTTGGGGTGCTAATACCTTCCATTTACGCAACCAGTCCCCGTACCCGATCTCTAAGACCAGTTAGGGTTCCTAGTGATCAAAATACTAGGTGGCGACTCCCATTCCATTTTCTACCAATAAAAGATAATATTTTCTTGTATCCCCATAGATATAGATAGATTTACATTGTAGATTAAGAAAATGGAAAAACATGTTATTTTCGCCGTGACGCCGCACACGTGCGACAACAATATAGAATTTGGCTAGAGAGAGAAGTGCAGAATTTGGAGGAACCAATAATACTCTAGTGGCCATATCTCTGGAATCCACCGTTGGATCATGCTGCAGTTTTGATATATTGTGCTTCTCATACTTCTCTACTAATTGACTGGAGAGATTTGAAGGAACACAATCCATTTGACAGAAATCATCATCGGAATAGGAAATAATTCTACAGGGCAGTTTTGGTCGACGACTAATTTCTCTCCTGTCCACTGTTGGATCATGCTCATTCTTGGATATGTGGTGTGCCTATATGTTGCCTTCAATATGGACGGTGGAGATCGGAAACTCATTCTTCGAAAAGGTTTTGGTCATGTTGAACAGTAGCTCATCCATTTTCAGGTTAACTCAGTTTTATTCAGATTTAGGGAGATCCAATCGTTGGATCATTATGATTTTGAGATATATTATGAAAAACTCTATGATATGTAGTCTGACCATTGGGTTTAAAACAATAATTAGAGGTTGATGACGTATTGCCTTTTGAATCTATTGCTAGTTTTGGCAAAATTTGGTAAACTTGATTAAATACATGTTTTGATGAAATTAGAATTGTGTGGGTGTAGGTTTTATGGAAGATGTAATGGTAAAATATGTTCTTGTTATTAGTATTATTATATATTAACTATGTATTCTTTATATGAGGGGAGAAATGATTATTGTGTAAGAATAGTAAGGAACATTGCTATATGAACATGTTGATTGGATAGAAAGTTAACTTGTTGGTTGTGTGGATATAAATGGGGTGGAACCATGAAGAAATTGAAATGAAATAAATTTGGAAAATAAAACATATTTAAAGCTAGCCATAAGTATTTTTGGCAAATTGATTAGTTAATGAAGATTGTCATAGATTCCAACCAATAGGGTGAAATTGTTGTTGTAATAATGATATAAGAATATTAATTGTTAAGGTTTGTCGCATATGTTTAATCGCACGAGGAGAAAGCGAAAGAAAATGAATGGTTCATTATTTTGTTGTGTTAATAATAATAATAGGAGAAATTCTAAAAGGAATGAGTCTCTTTATTTCGGTCTAATTTTGCTATATTGTAGAGATAGGGAAGTTGTTTGAATGTTTTGCTTTATATTTGGTTTGAATTTGTGATTTAATGATGGCAAATGTCCTTGGATGATGTTGTTTTTGCCTGAAAATAAGTTGAAAGCTGAAAAGGATTTTCAAGGAATGAAAATCCTCGTTGTCTAAAATTTTAGCTATAAAAGAGGGGCTATTATGATTGTTGATTTTGAGCCTTAAAACAAAATAATTTGGAGTTGGTTTCTTCATAAAAGTTGTATTTCTATGTTTTAGCCTTTCACAGAGATAAATCACGCCCAAAACTGAGTTTTACAGCTTTAGTTATAATTAAAACACTGGATAGTGTTCTAGGTTGGTTAAGTTAAATTGATCGGAATTAGATAATTTTTAATCTTTGCTTGGAATTGTTGTTGAGTGATGGTTTTTATGACAAAATTATAAGAATGAATATAAACATGAAAATGGGTAAGAGTATGAGATCTTAAAGAAAATTCTTTGTGATTGGTTTGAGAATACTAGTTGAATGAGAATTAAATGAAGATGTGATGTTGATTGTATTGTTGATAAAAACTGAATCCCTAGTGGTATAGGGAAAGCTGTGGGGATTGGATAATTGCATGGAGTGGTAGCACGTGCACCTATTTTAGGTAGGTGATTCATCACCTTATTTTGTAATTATTAATTTTTCTTAAATATCTGTGTTGTGTGTTTAATTGATGTTAAAAAAATAAAACAAATGAATAAGTTGAGTGGTTATTACAAATGAGAATTATTGGTAATTTAAGAGAAATTACCAAAATTATTTGGCTAACAAAAGAGGTTAGCTGGGTGTTTGGTAATTCGTATGAAATTACCGGATTGATTGTGACAACCAAGATGGATTAGTTGGATTTCTTGGGTAATTAAGAGAATTACCAGGCTTATTAGTTAATAAGGAAGTTAACCGAATATGGGGTAATTCGTATGGAATTACTAGATTGATTGGCTAGGAAAAGAGGTTAGATGGATGTTGGGTAATTCGTATGGAATTACCGGATTGATTAGCTAACAAAAGAGGTTAGCCTAATGCTAGATAATTCATATGGAATTACCGGATTGATTTTGGCAACCAAGATGGGTTAACCAGATTTCTTGGGTAACTAAGAGAATTACCAGGTTTATTAGTTAACAAGGAAGTTAACTGGATATGAGGTAATTTTTATAAAATTACCAGATTTATTGATAACCTAGGAAGATTAACCAAATGTGTGGGTAATTATATAAAATTACCAGAATTATTGGCAATCGAGATGAGTTTGCCGGGTAGTTAAGTTTTGAAGAGATTATGTGAATTAATTGATTGAAGTTAGAAGTAGTAAATTCTAAATGTTATGAGTAAAATAATTAATATATGACTAAGATATTGCGTAAATTAATTAATATGGTTATTGGGTAGACACAATAAGTTGGAGAGTGGAAGGGAATTGATAGATAATTGGTTACCATAGTGTTGGTGGCTAAGGATACATTATTGGCTAAGGATACATTATAATGATACTTAACACCATAATGACGGTGGCTAAGGGCATAAATTGATACTTGGAACTGTGATAAGGGTAACCAAGGTTATGTGAAGGATGCTTAGTGACCGTAGTGTCGATAACTAAGATTGTGTGCGAATGATAATTGGCAACTGTGGTTACAATGCATATGATGTTAATAAGAAAAATGAAAGGGGTTTGGTACATGGAAGAATCAAAAGGCATTGATTAGCTATCCAGGTTTGGATTACTAATGATATCGATGAGGTTTCATCGGTGTCTGTATTTTTTAAATTGATTAGTCGATCCCGAACAATCGGTTGACTAATGATGTTAGTAAAGATTACTAACATCGAAATGATTACTCTTGGTTCAATGAAAAAAAGAAGATAAGTTGATTAACTATTCCGGGTCGAGAATAGTTAATGATATCAATAGGTCACATTGATATCGACAACCATTTCTAGTGTGATTACTACTCCAGGTAAGGAGGCTAATGATGTCAAGGGTTCTTGACATTAACAACTTTGATGGTAAACTAGATATGAATAAGATTTGATTAACTATTCTGAGGAAGCAATAGTTAATGATACTAATCGGTTGTATTGATATCGGCATGTGAATGTAATTGATTAGTCTAGCCCAATATTAAAATACTAATGATACTAATGAGATTTATTAGTTTTGGCGATTACTTTCTTGCAACAAATTCAAAAAGGAAAAATATTGATTACTTATTCTAAAAAAACGAGATAAGCTAATGATACCAAGAGAGGAATATCTTGGTATCAAGTGAGAATTGATTTATAAGGAGATGATGCTCGCAAACTGTTAAGTTGAGTTGAGATTTTCAAGATGAAATTATTCTTGGCAAATGAGATAGGATATTAGATGGATATTGATAATACATGGAAAATATATGTTGTAAAAGAGGCTTATGCCTAATTTTATTTATCAAAATAAATTCTGTAGAGATTATTATCTGCCATTGTTATTTCTTGTTATTATTTTTGTATGTTTATGTTAATTTCTATTTTCAGGTCCATCGGGGTTGCATCAAGAGTGATACTAGTTTAGTTATCTTTTGCTTTTGACTATGTAAATTATTTGTAAATTAAAAAACTTATCTCCTAAAACTTGAGAGGTAATATTAATTTGTAAATTTGAATTCATGTCTTTAACCTAATGGTTGAAACTTTAAGTACCTATTTAACCATGCATGTTTATAGTTGAAATTGAATCTTTCATTTATTCATTATATGATGTTATTGAATAAGATGTGTTGTGTTGATAATAATGAGTTGGGTTGAGACCCAGGATTGATTGGGTCCATGATTGAGTTATGAGATATTGGAAGATGTAAATAAGGGTATATGTCGATAACTTGGGACCTTTCAATATAGGAGAGACTTTGCTGAACTTTTGATAGAAATTTTGATGGAATATATATATATAAAAGAATGTAGAAAATCAAGGTTGTTTACAACACACTGTGGAATATTAATTAA
>CM031969.1:13482082-13583866 GCA_018804465.1 Populus tomentosa | reverse complement strand
T
The DNA here is from genome assembly GCA_018804465.1 of Populus tomentosa. Classification (NCBI taxonomy): domain Eukaryota; kingdom Viridiplantae; phylum Streptophyta; class Magnoliopsida; order Malpighiales; family Salicaceae; genus Populus; species Populus tomentosa. The sequence continues at coordinate 13,583,865 of CM031969.1, read as the reverse complement.
GGCAAATGAGATAGGATATTAGATGGATATTGATAATACATGGAAAATATTGTTGTAAAAGAGGCTTATGCCTAATTTTATTTATCAAAATAAATTCTGTAGAGATTATTATCTGCCATTGTTATTTCTTGTATTTATTTTGTATGTTTATGTTAATTTCTATTTTCATTTCAGGTCCATCGGGTTGCATCAAGAGTGATACTAGTTTAGTTATCTTTTGCTTTTGACTATGTAAATTATTTGTAAATTAAAAAACTTATCTCCTAAAACTTGAGAGGTAATATTAATTTGTAAATTTGAATTCATGTCTTTAACCTAATGGTTGAAACTTTAAGTACCTATTTAACCATGCATGTTTATAGTTGAAATTGAATCTTTCATTTATTCATTATATGATGTTATTGAATAAGATGTGTTGTGTTGATAATAATGAGTTGGGTTGAGACCCAGGATGATTGGGTCATGATTGAGTTATGAGATATTGGAAGTGTAAATAAGGTATATGTCGATAACTTGGGACCTTTCAATATAGGAGAGACTTTGCTGAAATTTTGATAGAAATTTTGATGGAACCTATATATATATATATATATATTACCTGAAAATTTTCAATGTATCGCGAAAAGAATGTAGAAAATCAAGGTTGTTACAACAACACTGTGAATATTAATTAAGGAGTTTAACCTTTTCTTTTTATGTGAATGTGGATTTTCTAGGTTATCATTTTCTTGATTCTTTACAACATCCTGATCAAAAGTCATAGACCTGTAGTTTTGTTTGGGTGATTAATTATGGTATTTCGACCAGGAGCAAGGATGTCTAATTTAGTATCATTGTTTGATATTATACTATACTTTAAAAAAACATGGGTAAAACACTATGTATTTACTATTAATATAAACTCATTATACCGTGAATCACATTGTAGACATAGAATGCTTATATCATGGACGATACTATAAGGTCATGGAAAGCATTGTCTTTTTTGTGTTTAGTAAAAAATTACTGCTGGAACCTTTTTAATGAATCGGCTATTTTTGACACGTGATTGGCTACGAGGGGGGCATTTGGTATTGTAGTAGCGGTTATTTTTTAAAGTATTTTTTGTTATAAAATATATTGATTTTTTGTTATTTTTTAGATTTTATTTTTAATATAAGCACATCAAAATAATTTAAAAATATAAAAAATAAATATTTTTTTTATATATATAAAAAATACCAGCCATATTCCCAAACATAGGCTTGCGTTTCGTGGTGTATTAATTCGAATCTTTTGAACAAGAAAAGCTCCAATCTGTTATCTCTAAAAATACCAATTCCACTTCTACCATTTCTCCAACCAAAGCATTAATCTACAAAATCAAGCTAATTATCACCATCTTCGCATTTCATTTTTCTTCATTTGATCATCTTCAAACTCCAGCAGATTTATCATGTGGTTGATTTCAATTATGAATCAGAGGTTTCTAATGTGATCCCACTCACCAGCCAGGCTGTCGAAGGCCCTTTTCGTTGATGCCCAAAGCCTTGCCCACAGGCTATTAAAAGTATTGTCACTCTTGAAGGAGATGGAGAGGTTTCTTCATTTTTCTTTTCATGGGATGAGATTGAGAAATTTGATACACATTTTTTTAGATGATTTTTGTAATCTAAGGTAAGCTTCACTGCACTTCCATTTCACTATTTATTTACTTTACTAATTCATTTTCTACTTCCTAAATGGCTGCAAGTTGACTTGGATAAAAGGATGCTTGGTGCCATGGTTCTTACCACCTTGCAATCTGCACGACAAAATGGGCGTCGCAGATGCCTGCAATTGGCATTTCTCTCTGGTTCTTGTTGCTGGTATTGCTGCAAAAACTCTATTAAAGATCTTGCACATGGTTTTCAGTTTTCAATACAAAATATATAATGTCACTTTTTTTATTATTATTATAGTTAGCGTTTAGGTGAGTTTATACGCATCTCGACTAATCTTAAGAACTCTAAAATTAATAATTATGTAAACCTCAAATGATTCTGAGTGGACTTGAACTCGTAACCATTGAGAAGCAAATTCAAAATTTGTCTAATTGAGTTACCCTTAAAAGGTTGAAATTATATCATTCTTTAAGGAGCCGTGGAGGCTTTGGAACCATCATTCATATTAACTGTAAGAATATCTAGGTATATTTAATATCCTGTTTATTTTTATATTTCAAAAGTGTTTTTAAAAAAGTTTGAAATTTTTTATTTGAAATTAGTATTCTTTTAATATTTTTAAATCATTTTGATGCGTTGATATAAAAAATAATTTTTAAAAATAAAAAAATATATTATTTTAATATATTTTTAAATAAAAAATATTTTAAAAAATAATAATAACCATACTTTTAAACACTCTAATTATTGATAGAGAATATTTGGATTGCCAAACAGACCGTGGAAAAAAGGTATAAATGGAATATTAATTAAATTAATCACGAGCCCTATGCTATCGAGACTTTTTTTTTTTTCTCTAAAGCTGCAAAAGGAAGCATACTAGTACGGGGCATTTCTATCGTGACAAGTAATTTAAGGCCGAAGAAGCTGACATCTTAGAAGTCACTCATCCAGTTACATACATTGCATTTTGATTAATTATGCAGCCACTAACTTAGAGGCTAAGCCATTTATAGCGGACAGACTTGAATCTTGATGATGTTTTGAAATCCCATAGGATTAGTAATACAAAATTTCGGTGATTGAATTATCAAATGTTTATTTAAATAACTATATTTTTTAAACTAAAAAAAACTTTTTCTTGATGAGTGCTTCTGAAATCCACAGCCCTCCACAGCTACCCTCGAAAGGTTGATAAATTTAATAGTTTTATTAGAAAAAAATATGCTAGAAAATATTTAATTTTAAGAATAAGATTGTTTTTATATTGAATATAAATATGTTTTAAATGTAAAATTTTAAATCTCTTACTTTAATATTTCAAAAAATATTTATAACTCATAAATTTTATTTTTATAAAAAAAACACTGAAGAATCATTTATTTTGGGATTGTTTGGAAATATAGTTGCGGTTGTTTTTTAAATTACTTTTCATTTAAAAATATATAAAAATAATATATTTATATTTTTTAAAATTATTTTTGAAATTAATATGTCAAAATGATTTAAAAATATTAAAAAAAATTAATTTAAATTTTTTAAAAATATAAAAACAAACAATAGCTGTGTGTATATTCCTCAATCGTATTTGTGGAAGGCCACTGTTAAATTCAGTCCATCATTTAATTAAATTCTTAAGTGGCTATTTGTCGTCTTTCTAGCTGTAAATATCAATATTGTACACATGTAATGATTAACTGGGAAGGAGGTCAGAATTGCAAACTCTATTGTCAATATTTAGCACCTAAATTCTAACTTCTTTTCAATTACGCTTTTGACGTTCAAAAAGTTTTTATTTTATTAGATTTATACACCCAAATAAGATGTAAACAGTGTTTTATAAATAAAAAAAATTTATTTTTTTACATTTTAAATTATTTTAATGTATTGGTATTAAAAATATTTTTTAAAAAAATAAAAAAAATTATTTTAATATATTTTTAAATAAAAAATACTTTAAAAAATAACTATTACCTCACTATAATAATTAAAATTGAAAAAATAGACTAAAAATAAAGATAATCAAATAAGTTAGCATGGAAAACTAATGGATTGGACCAAGTTGCAAATAAATAAATAAAAAATACAAGCAGCAATATCGGGTTATATGGAGTGTTACCGAAGAATGCTATCCGCTAGTTAATTTTTATTTTTGTCGGAGGGGCCAGCAGACTTGGAGTTACATAATAAATGCTACTAAAATTACTTCTAATCTAAAACGCGTGGGCATTTTATTATACACTCGGTATTGTGTATCCTTTTATAATTTATTGTGGATAATATTGTGTATTTTTTAATAATTTATTTTGATTATGTAAGTTGTATTTTATATGATTTTATTTTAATTAAAGACTAATTATTGTTAATTAAAATATAAAAAACACTAGGAGGTAAGAGGTGTCAAAAATAGATGACGTGTTAGGAATTTCAGAAAGATATACTTCAGTTTTTAAATTTTAAAAATTACATAAATTATATAATTTTAATAACTCAATATTTTTTCAATTTAATTTTGTTATAAAATTTAATTTTTATTATTTTTTTAGTTTTTTATTGAAAACAAAAGAGAAAAAGATCATCAAATTTCAAATTATTTGTTATTTATACAAATGATGTAGCTCAATTTTGGACATATTAAGAGTTATTGAAAATATTATGTAACAACTCAAAATTTAGTAATAAAAGAGAGTTTATAATTATTTGTGCATGTGAGTTTTTTTGTTATTTTAACACTGTTATTTTGAGATAACTCTCTTATAAATTTTTTATGCTAAAAAAATTTAAATTTTAAGGCAAAGGTAACGTAATAAAGTAAAATAAAAAACATTATAGCCTGGATTTTGAGTTAGATAACAAAGGCCAGGTCCCTTCCCCACTACAAAACAACGAAAACAAATGGTAGACAGTAAGAATTGGATTTGATTCATTAAAAAAAACTATAAAATATAAAAATGTTGCGTGTATTAATGAAATTATGTTACACATCGCATATTAACAACCATATCTAAGGAGAGCAGTTGTCTGTGTTGACCATAGAAAACCAAATCTCTAAGATCCATCGGGCACACTTTCCCTTCTTGCACGAACTATATTATGGTGCGTTTGTTTAGTGAATTTGTGCTTGTGGTATAAAAAATGTAATTATATATTTGATAATATATTAAATTGTGTTTTATATTATAAAATTATTAAAAAATAAAGTTTGAAATGTAATTTTTATAAAACAGTTTTTATATGTTTTTTTAACCGAGTTTCGTAAAACTATTTATTTTTACATTTCAAAAGTATTTTTTTAAAAAAAATTGAATTTTTTTATTTACTTCAAATTATTATTATTTTTTATTTTTAGATCATTTTAATGTGCTGATATAAAAATTAATTTTTAAAAAATAAAAAAAATATATTGATGCATTTCCAAGTAAAAAACACTTTTAAAAAATAACTACAACCAGACATTTTATATATGTTTTTTACTATACATAAACTTCATTCATAATTTTTACCAATCTAACTCTAACTAATTATATTTTTTTAAAATTTATTTTTTTAAAATTATAACCATAAAAACTATCTTAAAAATAAACACACGTGTGTGTAATGTTTGTATGTGAAGAAACATTAATTTTATTTTCTCCAATAAATTGAGATTATGTAACAAATATAGGAATCAGATTTGATTTCAATCGCTTTTTCTGTTTTCTGACAAAGAAATTTTTTTTAAAAAGGTGAGAAACTAAGAACCGGTTGTCAAACTTTTTCAAAATCAAAATAATTGGTTTTCCAAAAATCGTGACACGATTGTTAGTTTTGCTTTCCTCATTAAAAACAAATTAAAAAAGTGGGTTTTTTTATAAAAAAAAAATATTTGTGTTTTCAAAAATTCAAAAACAAATACTTCAAGAATCCATAGCTTTTCTTTTGTTGAAGAATAACAACAATCACTAGAGTGTTGGGACTGTGAACCAAATTGGTAGAGTTAGAGAATCCAACAAAACCAACTCCCTACCTCAAAATTGAGGTCAGATTGCCGGGGCCATGTTCCCAGAACCCTAATCCTATGTCTTGTCTTCATCGAACAGACCTCCACCTTTCATGCACACCTTTGCCATTTCTCCAATCTAACATTTACGCTTGATCTATTGACTAATTCCAGCTAAGAACACAACAATACAAGGTTCTTGATAGCTATGCGAGGAGTTAAAAAACATTATTTTGCACGCACCATTGATATTAAAAGCTCAAACCCCACGTTCACTCCCCCTGCTGTCTAACATCGATACAGAAGGAAAAAGAAGAGCACCTTCTAATTACTATGCACGCCTTCCCATGCAAATCCCTCAGTTTTCGAACCTGACCATGTTCACTCCTCCTGTTGCTTTCCTTCAAAATACAGCCAGCTTTTCTTAACTGGCTTTTCATCTCTTTAGGGTATTGTCTTTTGTATATGTACATCCCCTTGCCCCTCCCCCAGACTCCAAGCTCTCGGCGAGCTTTTTTTGGGGACACCTCTCATAGCTTACACAAAATCTACTAGATATGGGTGAGATTAAGTTCCAAGTATACAACAAGTGCAGTACTGGGGCCAAGAAGGCCCCTGCTACAAGGAGATCTAAGGGACATGGCTTCACCAACAAGTGCGCGGCCTTGGTTAAGGAGCAACGTGCTCGTGTCTACATCCTACGCCGTTGCGCCACCATGCTTCTTTGCTGGTATATTCAGGGTGATGATTAGCCATCTAGCTATAGCTAGCATATACTACTACTCTAGCTATAACTGTGACGTATATTTCTTGATTTCTTTCCTTGCCCTCATATAAATTAATCTCTCCCATCATGCACAATAAGAGCTCAATATATCTGGTCCAGTACGGTTTGGTTTCATGGGGTAAGGGTGTGGTTGCATATCCGTTTTCTCAAGCTACACAGAATTTTCTCCTTGTAAGTGCAACAGTTCCCTCTTTTTTTTACCTGATTGGAAAGCAATCCATTCGGGTTTCTGGGGGCACAGATCACAGGTGATCAGTTAATTTTTACTGCTGCACCCTTTCCTTTTTCACCAACCAACTGGTTCATCGAGTATACATGAAGATCAATGGAGCTGATTAGGAGATCAATTATAATATGGGGGGACACGTCTCTCAATCCTTTTATTATGACCGTCAAAGCTTGTTTGTTTGCCTGTTGATGGAAGCCTTAATTACTGTGACCTGTACTGCTGTTCTTTTTTACCTGGTGTCTCCCTCTGAATTAATCAACTTTTTTGGGAATTAACAAGCTCTTGTAACAACCAGCAAAGAATATGAGGGATGATTGTAAGTTGTAATTGCTGATCAGTTGAGTTTGTAACCCTGGATCATCTGTACTATTTTTATCATGTTCACTTTGAACCGAGTCTCTGTGATGTGATCTTTGTACAGAGCTCAGTTCACACGCCACCTACTTCTTTGTACGTGAACATGGAAATTGTTGGCAACTAATAAGATTTGTGATCAAATACATATTGAATGTGTTTAATTTCCGTACTTTACTTCCTAGTTCTAAGTTTAATGAGCACCTTGTCAAAATTTTGGCATGTGTCCTCCCTAATTACAGATACCTAGCCGCCCATGTTTGTCATTTATATTAGCTTAAGCAAATAATGTTTAGCATATTCATTTCTTTACCTAGGAAATTAAAGATGCTAGTTGCAATTAGCACTTGATTGATTAGCCTGTTTTATACATGTTACTTTTACTTAAAATTCATGTTTAAAAAAAGTTAAAGGAAGGATGATATCCAATATCTTTAGACTCAGCTACATATTTAGCCTAAATACATATGAGTCTAGTAAAATGTTAGATTTAACATCTCTGAGTTCGGCTATGAGTTTAGCATAAATATATTTTGCTAGATTTAACATCTCTGAGTTCGGCTATGAGTTTAACATAAATATATGGGAATCTAATAAGCTATCATATCTAAATCTTTAGGGTTGACTATGTATTGGATGTAGAACTAATGATTTTTCTAAGCTTTATATTGGAACACAAGATTTCGTTTGTTTTTTTTATTGTAACCCTTAACATAAAATATTAAGGTCAGGGGTGCTCATATCTCTACATCCTCCTAGATTTTTATAAGCCTCATATTGGGTCATAAGATTTTATTTGTTTTTTCTTGTAATCCTTAACATAAAATATTAAGGTCAGGAGTACTTATATCTCTACACTCTACTAAGTGTATAAAATTCTTCAAAAGAACTTGTTATTTATTCTTTATTAATGATGTGGAAATGATATTTATCTCTCATGAATAATATGTATGTGATATTTATCCTTTTTTAATGTATGTTTCAAAGATATTTTTCCTCGTTAATACTATTAGAGCAAGATGATATTCTGACCCCTCATCTTCATAAAAGAACAAGACTTATATGTTATAAAAATCATATGAATCCTTCAATAAAAAATAGGTTCACAATCTTCATTCTTTACAACATATTTATTTTCAAAGTTTCTCCATAAAATATCATTGTATTTTCTCTAAAAAAGATATATACTTAAGCATCCGAGAGTCTCCAAGTTCACTAAAAAAGATCTTTTACATGTATCGACTGTTAGTCATTATGGTCAAGAAGAATAAATCAAGTTGTTAGAACTAAAAGATTAATTGATTATCCAAAACATAAGTCTTGCCCCTAAGATACATGGGTTTTTTTAGGACATTATCAATGGTGTTGTCTGTGGGAACTAATAAAAAAACCGTCAATTTTTATTCATAAACTAGTTTTGACATCCCTTATCACTACTAATGACAAATAATCAAGACACGCCTGGAATAAGATGTGTCACAAACCTCGTTGTGACTGTTTGCATAACTACTCTATCGGAGCATCCATAACTTTTCAATCAAGTCCAATTCCTCATTGAGGTGGTGCTAGTCAGTCAAGGAAATCATCAAGTCGATAAGCCCAATACAATAACCGAGAACCAACCTCTATCATGGTTTTTAGTGGCCTCTATGTAAAATTTGTATCTCTTTTGAGCACCAATATACTAGTAAAGAGAAGTTCTATAGACCTATAACATCACTTAACTAGAAGGATGGTGTTCATTCTTATGATCCTGTTGATGGTACCAATAAATTTTATCAACAAGAGAGACTACTTTAATTATTAAGAATGTTAAAAATCAGTCTGGGAGGCATGATCTACCACGAATACTAGATGTGCATTGTTTACAAGGGAATTATAAGGCTATGTAACATTTTATTACTTAAGCTAGAAAGTGATTTCTCTTACTTTTCCTGGGGACTTAGTGAGACAAGCAAATTTGAGCTATAAGTTTTTGTTGACTTCATGAATATAATTAAAACCTTGAAAGCTTAAAATCTTTCCATAAGAAAAAATAGAGTTGGTTCAAATCATAAAACCTGTGAAGTCTCTTTAAAAACTATCTAAGAAAAAGTGAGTCAACTATATAAAAGACATCTACTAGAGAAACTTTATTCTCTCATCACATATAGAACTCAAACCAAGATCTTAATAGAGACTAGATACCTAAGCCATCAAGTTAATCATACTTTAAAGGGTAATAAAATGCATCACAGTCAATGACTAAGAATATAAGTTTCTTGTATACAGGTTAACTTGTTTAAAGTAACGATGTTTATTTTCTCTAGGTGATGCTTAAGGAAAATGACCCATAACCTTTCAATGATGGGATAGACTCAACCTCCCTAGTGCAAGTGCATAATTTACCTTGAAATGGATTAATTTAATCTCTCTAGTGCGATTGCATAATTTATCTTGGAAAAAATTGACATGGTGTTCCTCATATGATTACATAATTCTTTAAGGATGAAATAGACATTGTCTCAGCAATGAGAATCGACACGATCTCCCTAGAAAAATAGCCCACAACCTTTCAAGGATGGGATGAACTCAATCTCCCTAATTTAATTGCACTATCTACCTTGGAATGAATCAACTCAGTCTTTCTAATGTGATTGCATAATTCATATTGGAAGGGATTGATATGGTCTTCCTAGTGCAATTACACAATTCTCCAAGGATGAGATAGACACTGCCTCAGCAACAAGGATTGACATGATCTTTTTAGGGCAACAACCTATAATCTTACAAGTATAGGATGGACCCAATCTCTTTAGTGCAATTGTACAATTTACCTTGGAAGGGATAAATTATGTCTTCCAAGTACAATTGTGGAGTTTACCTTAAGAAAGGATTGACATGGTCCTCCTAGTGCGATTGCACACTCTTCAAGGAGGGGATTGACAAAACCTAAACAACCCTAAAGGATTTTACTTCATCTTAAAAAAATAGCACAAATCTCCATGTGATCCTATAAACATCTCAACTCCAAGTAAGGGGCAAATCTTACTAAGATTGGATAAAATTCAAAGCTTAATTCCTGTCAAAATTTGTAAATATTTTTCTAAGTATGGACATTGAACCTATATAAAGTTTTTAATAATTTCCTAAAGGTTTTTGGATCTTGTACAATTTTTTTTATTGTAGGTGTAAGACCCATACAAATTGTCCAGAGAATTGCCTTAATATTTTTCTAAATATAAGTGTTAGACCCATACAAAATTACAAAAAAAAAAAAATTAACGAGCCAAAGAAACTTATTAAAGGCGGATAAGATTATCTCCCCGCTAGGGTGCAATTGGCCTAGACCCAACTAAAGTATATAAAAACTTCCCTTATAAATCCTTAAATAAAGAAAGTGTACCCTAATGCATACATGCAAAAGAGGGTTGCAATTTCAAAATGATCATGGGTAGGGCTCAAGGTTGGTTGACTGATATGCTCATTTTCGATAAATATTTGAACTTTGTACTCTCTTGTCTATCGATCGTTAACAAACTTTATTTCCTTCACCTCTATAGTGATAGGGGCATCATTGTTGGGGGCCTAAAGTAGCCATTTTCTCTTCTAATATTCTCTAATGGCAACATGGGAAGAACTTCTATGGGGAGAATTACTTTTCCCTTATTAGAGATTGATGTTGAGGTTCTACCCTATCTAGTTCTGGAGCCTGGTATAATGGACTCATGTCCCTTGTTTTTTTCTCTTGGTCTTAGGTTGAAACTTGAACTCCTTTTCATAGGCAACAACGTCCATGTTTTCAATGACAAATCTAACTCTTTTAGATCCATTTTTATTTAGAGTAAAAAAGAAAAAAAACAAAGGTTTTGGTGGGAAATACCTAGAATGATAGTTTTTTTTCCTATATTAAAACAAAAGTGGCTTAGAATTTTTCAACAAAACTGATTTTCATAAATGATAAAAAGTGAAAGTAAAAGAAAAGATAGAAGCAAGAATGACTATGGTTATAAAGAAAACAACTTTTCTCCCTCACCTTTGGATGAATATCCATTCATATCATCTCAGATCTCTAAAAATCTATTCAATTGTTGCATTGAATGCATGTTGTCTTTTTATTCCCCAATGAACACCTCTTTTTAATGAAGATAGACCACTTGGTCATCTCCTTCAAATAAAAACAAGACATATAGCCATAAAGAATCTTAAAAGTTCTACAAAGACAAATGTGATGAGAAAGGTAAAAAGTCTCTAATTAATGGGACAAACAACTTAGGTAAAAAGACTTTTATTAAACCTAATAACCTTATAAAATCTATATATATTAAATACGTAAAGACTTGAGGGGTTATTGATGGATCAACATGTTTTATACATGTTATTTTTGCCTAAAATCCATGTTTTAAAAAGGCTAAAGGTAGGGTGATGGCCCAACATCCCTGAGCTTGGTTACGTGTTGAGCCCAAATACATATGAGTTTGGCAAGCTGTCAAGTTATCCTTGGGTTCGGCTATGTGCTGAGCCCAAGTATATAGAGGCCTGGAAAGCTACCAGATCCAATATCCCTGGGCTCGACTACGCGTCGATCCTAGATGGATGTAGAGTAGATGATCTTTCTAGGCCCCATATTCAGTCACAAGAATCTAATTATTTTTTCTCATAACTCTTAACATAATATGTTAAGGTTAAAGGTATTCATTTTTCTACACGTATAGGTATATAAAAGTCTTCAAAAAGACTTGTCATTTATCCCTCATTAATAATATGTGAAGAATATCTATCTCTCTTTAATGTATATATAAGAGATATTTTTCCTCGTTAATGCTATTAGGACAAGATGACACTTTAGCCCCTCCTCTCCAGAAAATAACAAAACTCATGGGTTATAAACCCGTATAAATCCTTCAATGAAAAACAGTTTTACAATATGTATTCTTTAGACATATTTATTTTTAGTCTCTAAAACAAATACTTATTTAAACATCGAAAAATTTCTATATCCATTAAAAAAAATATTTTTCAGGTATGAGCTACTAGTTATCATGATCAATGAAAATAAATCAAGTTATTAAAGCTAAAAAATTAACTAATTATTCAAAAAAATAAATATTATTTCTAAGCTAGAATATTTTTTGAAATAGCTTTCCCCAATGCGAGCTTATTGCTTCATTTGCAATTCGGTATCTGCTTCATTTTGAATTAGCTTTCGAGTTCATTTTCCATCAAGAGGCACCTTTTAAGTTGCTTAGATATATCCGTATGATCAATGAACGGCATAAATTAATTTTTTTTGCGATTAAAAATCCGAAACCACCTTGAATCGCTGGGCATGAGGCTATGACATGGAAATTGCATTAAAGCTTCAATAACGGGTTTGAACTGCAAAACTTGATTGATGCTTTCAAACACATCAGCACCCACTCCCAAAAAAAAAAAAAAAAAAAAAAAAAAAACAAGAAACAAGAAACAAACAAGATGCTGATGCAAGTGGAAACACATGGACCGAGTCTGAACTGCGCTTCGGCCAAACCAGCACAAAATGAAGAATTTTCTACTCTCTGAAGATAATACTGAAAAAATTGTACAGGTGTTTTGCTGGAGGCCCCACACTAGAGGTCCTCTCAACCCTCCCTAAGCTCGTCTTTGTGAGAGACTCATCCTATTATCAGCTATGACAAAATCTAGAAACATCAAAACGTATCAGATCAGTGTACTGGGTGAAACCAACTTATAGTAGGAGCTAACTTCGGCAATTTCATCCCTCCTCGTATGCAAGGAGTAACAACTGAAATAAATTTGATCTTTCCATGAATATGTTCTTGTCTATCATCACTTGTCGATCCAATCCTTGAAGAGTAACATCATGTAGAGAGGTACATTCACAGTAGCAATGACTGTGACCATTTGGAATGTCCTCACTAGTCTGTGGATAATGATTTTTGTCTTTGATTTGCTGGTTCTATGCGATAGTTTATCAAATCCAGTATCTGCATTTATGTCTATGTTCATAGAAACTTCTATGTCCCGAGGAGCATTTTTTCTTGCAGTTGGGCGCATCACAGCATTTCCCCTGCATCATAGAGAGAATGAGACATAAATCATATAAAAAAGAGTAATTTCAATTAACATCCGCATATAACAAGTGCACAAGAGACTGCAAGTGCTACTCGTATTTAGTGGTATAAATAATTGAGAGATGTAGCAGTGAAAAACCTTTCCACTGAAGCTTTATCGCTTGGATGTAGAAGAGGGGTGTCTCGTGCTTTCTTTACAAGGTGCATCGATCCTTCTGCATCCCACATCATCTCATATTCACAATCCTCGTCTTCAGTTTTCTCTTTGGTCCTTTTGAACATGCTGCTATATAGTCTGATAGATGCCATTAAATCACTTAAGTGATGCCCAAAATCCACGCCACTTGTTGGCCACAAGAGGAGAGTAATAAGGGTCAGAGCAAAGAGGGAAAGATACCTGACAATTCAGCAAGTAAACAAAAGGGGACAAATAAATTTCTTGGTAGTAACCTTTTTGTTCTTTGCTTTTTGCATGGATAAAAATTATTTCTGATAACACTATCTACCTCCCCAATATATGCTAACTATGACTATTATGATCAGGAGGGAGGGTTACCATATGTAGATGTGTGTTTGCATCGGAAGAAAGCACAGCTGAGTCATCACTGCTGCTTCTGGGGCGGATATATTTGAACTTGCAGAATTACTAGCAGATAACAGCATGAAAGAGGGATACAAATTTCCCATCTGCCAACTTAATGTCCCTACAGTGTGCTGCATATTTTCATTAATCAAATATATTATCAGGAGAAGCGCATTTTCATAAATCTGCCACATTATCAGAAAATTTATATATTCAAAAACATCAGGTGCTTACCTCCTTTACTGGCCCAAATTTTGTCTCATGGGTCACTGAGCACTGGTCATGATCATGGCCAGATAAAACGAGTGCCTGCAGAAATCATACATATTATTCTGACATCTGCCCTTAACACATGCTATCAGTTTCAAACACATTTCTTCACTGGAGTTGAGGGAAATGTCGCAAACACAGAAACTTCTTTCAGGCTTCTTGGACAAAAAGCCATAACATAATGCCAAGGTAGGTATAAGATGGATCCATGAATAACTTACAGGTTTGATCATATCCAGCAATTGGTTTGAAGATTCCTCGGTAAGATAATTCTGATACCTGCATCATCAGACCACTTGTAAAACCATAGCCCAAAAACATAATCAAAGTTCTACAATTGGGTGCAGCCATCTGTCCTCCTTTCAAGACAAATGATAAGAAGCTTACACAATTTCATGATTGTGAGCAGAATGTGAGATCCGCTGAAAATGAAAAGAAACTCAGAAAGGTAAGTTTCCAAGAGTTCACAAGAGTGCAAGCATTCAGATCATTAACCCTTCAGAAACATGAGAATCTCTTTGATGAACATGGACAAAAAGGAGTAATAACACAAAAAAGAGGATTTTTTTTTTTACTTCACAAAAATTAACAAAAAAAAATACCTGATTGATGATCGGGGAACTACGATGAGGACCACAATAAGTATAATCCCGCCGATACAGGGGAATATGGCTCAACAATACCCTTGGAAGTAATTCAACATCTAAATAAATGTTGGGAAAGAAAAACATGTGAATTGCTTTAAAGGACAAGCATTTACTTATCAGTACAAATAATACAACGGAAAATCTTCTGGAAAATATCAAATACCAGTGGAGACATTTTTTATGAACTCCCAAGACATTGACGCCAGATTCCCTTGCGGCTGCCCTGGAGATTACACAAAATAGAATTGCACAATGAGTACTTTCCCTACAACCTTCAGTCCCAATTCTAATTCTACTGAAATATTTGTCTATACTTGCAAGCTTAGAATAAAAATAATAGCCACCGTCATGCATAAGCCATTCAATGCAGCCTCCAAGTGAAATTATCTTATGCATGATAATGCAAATAATGAGACATTATATGCTCCCACATCATAACTCATGATATTCCTGAAAGTTCAGTGAGTATTAGTCTGCAAGGGTCAGGTTTTAATGTTTCCTAGCATTGAACAGGGTTGTACCATTTTCATTCTCAGATAATACAATATCATCAGTAAATGTCAGTGGTTTCTTGTCAAAATGGTTTCTCTAACTGATTAGGCCAAAACCCACAATAAAATAATTGAGCATGAAGATTGGCATATTGCCTGCTCCACAAAAACTTCACTAATACAATTTACTAAAATCAATTAAATAACTTCTAACCTCAACTACACCTAAGAAAGTCTCAAAAACGCTAATAGAGTTTCTTTCAAAAACCTAAAAAAAAACTCTTAAAAGGTATTCACTACTGTAAACTACAGCTGCTGCTGCCTTCTCACATTTATTATTCTGCCACAATAGAAATATGTATATGCTAGAGGTGGTCAGTTGGCTACAAAATCTAAACCAAAAAAGACAGTCTTCTTTCATCACCAGATAGTACACATAAGAGGTTTTTGGATGTGAGAAGATTTCTGTAAACCCATGCACCTATAACCAATTCAAGAAAAATTTTCAATAATCTTCACCTTTTCTTGAATTGTGTCATATCAGCTTGCACCAGATTAAACTGACATAAAACATTTCACCTGGCTAACTTGACTTGCATGGTTGTAGGTATTGAGCAAGAGTGGAATTACAGAATTTAGTAGAGATACTTTGGTGGTGAAGAAATGAAGAATCGATTGTCAAGAATTTGTACAAGTTGATGAGAAGCACAACAGATATGGAATTTGGGGAGAGTCTTACAATAAGCAAAAGACAATGAAGCGTTATTTCCATCCATGAAAAAGATTGAACATGGCAAAGTTAAGAAAGATATCCATGTTAATGAACATGGTAAGAAAGGTATCCATGTTAATGAACGTGGAGAAGTTAAGAAAGTGTAGGTCAAAAAAGGATATAGGAAATAAATTCATGTAAACAAACTCAAGGAAGTTATCCAAATCCAATTCAAGCCAAGATGGAGATTGTTAAAAGTATGGCTTCATTTGATTGGTGGTTGCATGAACTTATCATTCATTTCACTACACACCAATACCTCTCACATATAAGTGCCTGATTTAACCATCATCTGTTGTTGTGCTTTATTTAGCAAAGTATCAAAGACCTGTCTTTCATTTGTAGGTTCTGTAGCCATCTGACCCACTACTACTATATTATATGTTTGGACAAAATGCAAAAGTTTGTTTCATGGAGAAGAGTAAATGGCTTCTTTATTTTACCATCTAGAGTTTGGGAATCAACCGCAACAAACTCCACTTTTCCAATTGTAAACCGGCGGTTTCTGATCCCAAATTCTCCCTCATAGCGCTCAACCACCTGTACAAATGTTAGAGTACAGAGTGATACTCAAAGAGCAAACCAAAAAAGCAAATTAGAGAACATAACTACGCCATTATCACGAAGTCTGCGATAATCTATGACCAAATTGCAAATAAATCATCAATCAATTAAATAACATAAGACACAGGACTTTACTTAACACGGAAAATAAAGGAGAAGAACCAGAATTGATTATAACAGATGCATCACAATAAAAGTCAGGGCAGTATAATGGTAATGAAATCATGCCTTATTACCTTTGGGTTATGAGAGCTGATACTTGCATAGCCGATATCATGGTTTCCAGGAATGAAGTAAACCTTGATGTTTCTAAGTATGCCATCGTCATTCAGCCCAAAAATGTGTTTAAATCGATGTAAAGATTCCTGCCATCTTATCAGTTAAAAAATGTCAAGGGCATTCCTCACCAGAAAACATACCGAAGACAAGAATTAAAAGTGAATATTGGAATAAAGATGAAAGGGAAAAGGCCACTAACATAAAAGTCATGCATTAACATGTTTTTGATGGAAATATCCAAAATCAAGTTTAAATGCACACATAATCTACAACAACGAAGAGAAATAGAGATTTGGTGGCCTTACTCTTCATCTGATAAAAAAGGCCCCCCATCAAAGTAATCGCCGAGAAACAAGACGACATTGGGTTTGAAAGGGAGGATAGATGCAAAGAATGCGCGGCGCATGTATAAATCAGCATAGAACTTCACAGTCTCCAAAAGAAATGATTTTGGAGGTAGACCAATGGAGGTTTTGTCCATTAGCTGTCAAGGATTGAAATCTTAGCCTCTAAAACCCCAAATGTTTGATAATCTAATTCAAGAAGAAAACTCACCTGTTGGTCTGTTACGACAGCAACCTTAACATAATCCGCGGGAGATTGAACCCCATTTATCTGAAACATAGTAAATCAATTTTACATGCTATTGTCAATGCAGCTAACGAGAGTTTTTTAAATTAAAATAATGATCACACGAATTCAGATTTTGAGACCCAGACTTTATTTCGTACTGTTAAAAAGAATCAAAAGGAAAATCGAAATTCTAAAGAAAGAAATTATAATTGACTAGAGATCTAACAAGCCCGTCATCATCAATTATTTATGGAGAGAAGCAAAAATAAAATAATAACAAGAAATAAATGTTTGTTGGAAGTAAAAGGAAAGAATTACGGTAGAAGTAGGAGGAGAGGAAAGATGAGGCCAGGAACAAGAGGATTGAAATGGAAGCCAGAAGGCAAACATCTCGCCGTAGAGCAGAGTGAAAACCCATATCCCGCACAGTACCAACGTCAATTTGTGATGCTGCTTCATTTTGCTATCTACTTCCTTCCTTCCTTCCTGGTAGAATTGTCTGCTACTGAACAGTTGACTTGATCGACTCCTAAAAGGGAAGGACTCCACAAACCAGAGAGATCATCACGCATCAAGCAGAACGTTGGTTGTAGCTGGTAACTTGTAACAAAATGAAAAAACAAACAAAAACAAAAAGTTCTGATCGGTCGGAAGACCCCTTCACTTTCGGTCAAACATAACTAAGCCCCTAATCTTTCAATTCTCTAATTTTAATTCCTCAAACTATTAGTTCGGGGGTAATGCTATATTTGCTATATTTGACATTACGGTACAATTATGTTTTAAATTTTTTTAATTATTATTATTTTTTAATATTTTTAGATATTTTGATATGCTAATATTTAAAATAAATTTTAAAAAATAAAAAAATATTATTTTAATATATTTTTTTAAAAAATAAAAAACAATTTCGATAGCATTTCTTAAAAAAAAAAAATCTAAAACAATAAAATAAAATAAATTGGAAATAAAGTGTTCCAAAAGATAGATAGTGGAAGAGTATGGATGATTCTGGTATAGTTACCAGACTTGGGCCCGGCATGTCAGGTAGACTAGCATGCTGCATGATTTGTGATTTGGGGTCCTAGTCAGGTCTGAATAAAAAAAAAAAACTTGAGCTTGCAATTGACTCGAAGAAAAATATCTGACCTATTTCATTGTTAAAATTTGGGGAATTGCAAAATTGATAGTAAATAAAGTGATTAGGTTGGAATAAGTTGTGATAGATACAAAATCATAGAGAAATGAATAAGGAATCATACTAGCAAATGACCAACCAAATTGTGTTGTATTAGGGAATTTATGTAATTGGCCAAATGCTTATTAATTGTATATAATTAATGTATATTATTACAATGATTGTTCTTGGAGATGAATGAGTTTATTTCATCTAATTTTATTTGATTTTTTTAGCATACTTTGAATTTCTTGAGATAATTAAGAGAAAGTGTATGATTGTTAATGACATTGTTTGAACTTGTATGTGGTGATTGTTATTAGTTAAAATCATTGAAGAAAAGAGACTTCAAGGGCAGCCATATATATGGTTTTGGGAGAATTGAATAATTGATGATAAATCTTTATAAATCATGATAAAGTATGTAAATATTAAGGGATAAAGATGTTAAGAACAATTGTTGGAAATTATCACACACACACACATATATATATATATATAAGGTTAAAGAAAATAATTATAATGATGAATTATGTAGATGAGATTAAAATAATATGAATATTAATGTATACGATGAAAGTGATGAGATAGTGATAGTTGTACCCCTTTTAAATAAGAAGAGGCACCTTGAATAAGATCATTTTTTTGGTTAGAGGAGCTCATGTAGCTATAGAAGTAGGTAGATGCGTGGCACTTTATTCTTTTAAATTTTGTATAATTTCAATTTAATTATATATGTTGTTTTATGCAACAGAATAATAAAAATGAAATATGAGATGGAAATTGTAGTAAGATGGAAATGAAAGGGAAAGCGAAAGGGAAAGGGAAAGGGGAAAATGTTAGGTTTTTTTTTTAATTTAATAATAAAATTGTAATATATAATATAAGAATTTCTTAGTTGTTAATTAAATATAATGATAATCTTGTAAATAATATGAATTTTATGTTGATTTTTTTTCCAACAAGAATGTAAAGTATTATAGGACTTGTAAATTATAAGAGGTATTTTATATTTTTTGAAAAAACTAAACTGTGAGATGTAAGATGATTAAGATAACTTTTTTTATATTTATAACCTTCGAGATTATGAATTCCCACATTTTACTAGGAAATTATATTTTTTTGAAAGAAAATCAAAATTTTTTGGTATGCGATAAATGTTAAATCTAGGGATGACAATTTAATTCGAACCTAATAGATACTAATCCAACCTCAATGGGTGGATATTTTTTTGACTGATGAATTATGAATAGGATATAGATATTGTTAAAACCAACCTGAAAGTTGCTTAGGTGCTCAAAACTATATATATATCAACTATTTTAATTTTTTATTAATTAATAAATAATAGTAGATAATGGATAATTTTTTATTAATTAATAAATAATAGTAGATAATGGATACCTATTAGATACTCTAAACTTGATAAATAATTTATGGATATCTAAATTTCTTACCCAAGACCCGAGTCACAAGTTTTTCTCAGGTCACCGGATTTTGACCGGGTTATCCGGGTCAACTCTATTTTTTTTATAAATCAAAACAATATTGTTTTGGTAAAAAACAAAAAAATAGTCAACTAGTTACAACCAAGTTTTTTACTGGGTTTTGTTGGGTCAATCGGCTAAAACATCCGGGTTGTGACTTATCTTATTTTTTTAAACTTGGTCCAGTTTTAGCTTCAAGTTTGCTGAATCTAGAATTGACATATCAGACCAGGTCGGGTTCCAAAACTATAGAATAAAGTATGAATATTAAGAAATCCAATCCAATCCACGGGCTCTCATTGCTATCCCTAGTTGAATCCTTGTTGGTTGGTATAATAGTTAATAATTTTTTTTCTTGATTATTTGAATTCAACTCTAGAAAATTTATTAAATCTCTATTAAAGCAACTGATTGGTAATAAAAGGCGTGTTTTTAAGATTGTTTTTTTTTAAAAAAATTAGTTGTGATTGAGACGAAACTAATTTAAAGATACATCTTGTTGGGAGTTTGGGATATGATATTATAATCTTAAGTGGTTGGCTGAAAGCAAAGAAAGTTTATTTTATTTTTTTTGTCTTGAGTTAAACATTGAGTTCAACACTTAAAAACAATCTATGAATGCTTTACAATAATATATATTTTTAAGATTGTTCGAAATTGACTATAGACTAATAAAATTCGAAGACACCTTTTATTAAAAAAATAAAAATAAATGTGATACTGACTCTTTTACAACCACCTTTTTTCTTCTACAAAGACAGTGTTCAGTATTAAAATAATATTTTATTATTATTTTTTAAAACTTATTTTTTTAATATTAGTATATTAAAACAATTTTAAAATATATAAAAAACTTAATTAATTTTTTAAAAAAAACTCGCGTAAACGAACACAGGATGAAAGACCCTGTTTACAACTTAAAAACTAGGCTGTGTGCTTTTCTTACCCTAAATGAGAAATAAATTCTTCTTCAGGTAGCAATCTGCCTATATATATATATATATATATATATATATATATATATGGAAACATGAGACTGAGATGGCTGTCTCTGTCATTGCATTACAACATTAATGCCATATATATATATGGCCTCTCAAAGTGGCAACAACAATGGTAGACCAATCAAGAACAGACTCTCCATGACCTAAACACTTGACTTTCATCGTCAACCAATCAACACTTTTTTCTCTCCTTTTCTCCTCCTCTCGAGCACCACATTTCATTATTTACTTCTTTCTCTTGCAAACTTGTATCCATGTAAGGCTCCTGGCTGGAGGCCGGTTGGCATTTCCTAAGCAGGTTACCTGTTTGTTCTAATGCCTACTTCGCAAATGTTTGACGAGGGCATAAGCAGCAATGAGTCTGTTTCATTAAGGTAAATGATTATGCTTCCCCTTTTCTCCCTCTTTTTGTGATTAACGTGTCATAGCCAACATAACTTCATGAACTTAATTTATTTTTCCTCCTCTACATTGTTTACAAGATGGGTTCCTCCCAATCTGTCATTTGTGCACTGGACTAATTCTCCTCCAGGCATGCGTTATATCTCGTCAGATGAGTTATTGGAGTGCCCCTCTTGCCTCCATGGTTGTTAATATATCTGTTTGTACTGGAAAAAAAACTAATATTGACAACATTTTTCAAATGACTATGGTCAGTGGCAAATATAAGGCAAATGAATCTAGATTGTTTCAGTGATAAACAATGCAGTGATACTGGTAAAGAATGAGCATAAGTAGTTTGCAGTGTTTTAGGCTAGAAATTTCTGTTTTATGAGCTAGGTGATAGGTTGCTTGTATTGGAGATGAAATTACAGCCATATGACTACATCTTTAACTTAACTTGTAGATTCCTCTGCTAACAACTTATCATTAATGGCAATTGCTTTTTCTGTACGTCTATAAACCTATATGATAGGGGGCAGATATCCATTTACATCGGAAAACAATGGGAAAAAGAAAACCTCATATTATGTGCTAGTGTACATTTTTGTTTAATTTATGTTGAAGAGCATTTTCCACTAACCCTTATTTTCATTTATGTGTGAGCCAACATTCTTGAGCCAATCAACAACTTCCTTGATGGTTGGTCTCTTGAAAGGATTCTGGCTAACGCACGTGCAGGCCATATCTAGTATTTGCAGCATCTCGTCATCAAAACCCTTTCCTCTCAGGAGAGGATCAAAGATCTCTTCTTGTTTACCCTCATTTCTCATTTGCTGCACCCAGCCAACCAATTCTCTTGACATCTTTGGCTTGAATACCTCCATAGGCCTCTTTCCAGTCAGCAGTTCAAGCATAACAACTCCAAAACTGTATATATCTCCCCTCAAAGTGGCTACCCATGCTTGCCCATACTCAGGAGGAATATAACCCAGAGTTCCAACAAGCTCGGTTGTAACATGAGTTTGGTAAGGCAGAATCAACCGGGACAATCCAAAATCAGCTACGTGTGCTTCGAACTTCTCGTCAAGGAGGATGTTGCTGGATTTGATGTCACGATGCACAATATGAGGCTCACATATCTGGTGCATGTAAGCCAGACCACAACCTACTCCCCTTGCAATCTTCAGTCTAGTGGGCCAATCTAGTTGGGATGCACCATCGCTCTTCTCATGCAACCAGTAATCCAAACTCCCATTGTCCATGAAGGAATATATAAGCAAGCAACATCCCTCATGCACACAATAGCCTTGCAGGGAAACCAGGTTTTCATGCTGGGCTGTGGAAAGTGCCTCTACCTCTGCTCTGAATTCTCTTTCCATCAGACCCAAGTCTCCCGAGAGTTTCTTGACAGCCAGCTTCCTCCCATCTCCTAATGTTGCCTTATACACCAAACCAAAACCCCCACAACCAACAATGTTTGCCTGATTAAAATTGTCAGTGGCTTTCAAGAGTTCAGAAATGGTTAGATCCTTGATCTCATTAGTATTACTTGGGAACAACACAACTAAGCTGGCATCCTTGTCACCCTCTGGAGGAAATCCAGAGTTGATGGAAATTGTATCCAACTCAGTGTTGTCAGTGTCCCCTCCAGGAATGATCCTTCTCTTGGACAATATCCACAGTGCCAACACAGCAATAAATAAACCAGTGCCGAAACAGATACCAATGACAAGTCCGACGACAAGTTTTATGTTTGTGCTTTTATGAGGAGCTGAAGAATGGTTGGTTCCTGGTGAACTGGAACAAGATCGCTGCAAAACCTGACCACATAACCATTGATTCCCTGTAAAGCTGGAACCAGGGAAAGTATCAAACTGACCTCCAGATGGTATAGGTCCTTGAAGATCGTTATTGGCAACACTGAACGAAGACAAGAAATGGAGACCTTTGAGTGAAGTAGGAATTTCTCCGGACAAAAGGTTTCCTGAGAGATCCAATTTCTCCAAGTTAGCGAGGTTTGATAATTCATCTGGAATGTTTCCAGAGAATCTGTTATCACTGAGATCCAACACATGAAGGAACTTCAGTTGGCCGATCTGTACTGGGATATTGCCACTGAGGTTGTTGTTTCCAAGGTATATAGCCGGTGGCAGGCTGGAGAGCTGATTGTACTGCAAATTGGTAGCCTCCGTGGGCATGACAAACACGGGCAACTCTAGATAACTTCTTTCCAGTTGTTTAATAACTTCTTGCGATGTTAGTGTTTGCAATCCCGTGAGTTTCAAAGGAAATTCTCCTGAAAGAAGGTTATTAGACAAGTCTAAGTAGAAAAGGCTTGAAAGATTATCCAGCCAACCAGGAATTGAACCTCTGATTTGATTGTAAGACAGGTCTATGACCTGTAGGCTACTGATGTTGGCTAGCCAGGATGGCACTTGACCGGAGAGTTTGCAACGACCTAGGGCCAAAACCTGGAGATTTTGGAATCCAGTAGAGTCAAATGTATTTCCATCGTCTAGGATACCTTCACTAATAGTATTATTGGAGAGGATGAGAGTAGTGAGGCTCTTGCAACCCATCAAAATTCGGATAGCCCCAGTAATGTTAGCAAAGTTGTTGGCGGAAATTGAGAGAAAAGATAGAGATCGGAGCGCTAGTATGTCAGGCAAGATCTGTCCCTCTATCTGATTACTGGCAAGTCTAACTGCAACTAGTGATGTGCATGAGTAGAGGCTAGTGGGAAAGGTTCCTGTAAACTTGTTGTTACCAAGATCGAGGGTGCTAAGATTGCGGAGTTTGGAGAAATCGGAGTCAGAGAGATTTCCTGCCAAGGAATTGACCCGCAGATTCAATTTTACTAGATTAGTACAGTTCATCAGAGATGGAGGCAGAGGACCTGTGAGCGAGTTAATGTGAAGCAGCAACTGTTCCAACTTGGAGAGCTTGCCTATATCCCGGGGTATCCTGCCACCCAACTGATTGGAGTACAGCTCAAGAACCTTGAGACTAGTGAGATTGACCACAGCATAACTGATTTGACCAGAGAGGTGGTTGACAGGTAATGAGAAATGTACAAGTGAGGTTGCTTTGTAAAGATCATCAGGAATCATCCCCGAGAGATTATTGAAACCAGCACGGAATATCTCAAGTTTGGAACATTCCCCAAATCCAGGAGTGAGGTTCCCGCTGAAATCGTTGTTGGAGAAGTCAAGGAGGGTTGTGGAACCAGAAGAGATGTTGCAGATGTTGGAAGGAATTTGGCCTGCGAAGCTGTTGTTGCTAACATTGAGTCTAGTCAAATTCCAAGCTGTCTGGAGAAATGAGTTGGGTTGACTTAATTCCCCATAGAAGTGGTTGCTAGACAAGTCCACTATCTTGATAGGGATAAGGTTATTAGTATCAAGGGATGGTATTTCACCATCGAGACGGTTGTAGCTGAGATCAAGAACCTGAAGGCTTCTGAGTGAGGAAAAGAATCTAACAGGTAGAGAACCATACAGGCGATTATGTGAAAGATTGAGGTGTGTAAGACTCGTGAGATTGGCAAGAGATGGAGCGAGGGTGCCATTAAGGTCTCTGGATGGTAGAGAAAGACTGGTTACTCGACCATCTGCAGTTGCATCACAATCAACTCCTTCCCAGAGGCAGCAATCAGTGGAAGGACCCCAATTCAAAGGAGAAGAAGATGATAAACAGGAGACGAACAACATGAGAGAGTCATGATCATCTTGATTGCAGACAGTGGTGGAATGGCAAGGGGGCAGTAGCAATAGTATTAAAATTAGAAGAAGAGATAAGAACATGACCGAGGAGGAGGAGGAGGAGGAGGAGGAAGGGGTTTTAGGTCTTTGAATTATGATGAGTGGATATGTCAAGCCAGACAGAGAAGTAAAGCTGTCTTTCCTGACCATTATTATCACCATCATTTAAGTTGAAGGGACCGAAATAGTGGAGCAAGAAAAAGACATAAGGAGAAGAAGCAAGAGGTGGGGGTAGAGGAGATGATTGAAGAAGAAGAAGAGACGGTCAAGTACATTATTATCGTCTATCTGGTAGACCTTGTAGGATATACAAAGAATGTTAGATTGCACTCGAACTCCTCGTTGACCCAACGAAAGAGAAAGAGAAGGGAAGAGAGTGCGGGGGTGACGTTAGGTCATTTGATATTTTAGTGGCGAGTACATAGTATAAAATAGTAATAAACAAAAAGCAGAGAAGAGAAGGCTGTATCATTACAATTATGAATCTCTAAATCGTTTACTTTTGGGGCGGCTGCTAGTGGCGGGCGGTGCTATTTGTGGTGATGATGATTGATTGATGACCATTGGCCACAAAGCGTGGTCAAAATCTCCATAATCTCAAGAGCTTATCATGCCTTCCACCTCCACACAACTTCTATCGTCTCTCTTCTCAACTGATTATTTTCTCTCTTTTTTTTCCCCTTCTTTTCTATGCCCCCAACCCCACTCTCTGCTCTCATACAGTCATGAGTTATGGGCACGGTTACCATTGCTGATCCTGTCAATGACCCTCAAGAATTCTAACAGCTTCTTCTTCCTAGAGAGAGAGAGAGAGAGAGGAGAGAGAGAGAGGAGTTATGATAGCTAGTTCATATGTAAATGGGATAAAAGAAAAAAGCTCATCTCTACAGACCTTAATTAGTTCTAAACTAAGAACATAAGCCCTGTAATTATTTAGCAAGGTGCCCAAGATGTTCGTCCATTATCATTTTATCAACACAAACCTAAGTTAGAAGTAGAAAATTGATTGCCCGTCACCAGGCCCTAGCTCAACTCCAAGCCCGCAGGTGCTATGGTTAGTTTGCCTTGGAGAACACACTATTCAGCCCCCTCCAAGTTCATTGAACTAGTACATTACAATCTTTGTTCGCCTGTCTCCTCTCCGCCTGAGTATCTTCCGGACGATGACTCTCTCCACCTTGCTTCCCTCAAAGTTGACATGACTTTAGAGGTATAATTCAAAAGCACAACTTATCATCAGAAAACTTTTGTCAATCTTGAGCTTCCACTGAAGTCCACATCCAAACTAGAAATGAGCCACTTTGATGAACCTGCAGATACATCATAATATGACCAACTTATTGGCATGATGATAGCAACTATGGCAATCATCATCATCATCATCATTATCATCGTCGTCGTTGTTGTTGCAGGAACAGTGGAGCTTTTTCGAGCATTACGCAGCAGCAATGTCTCTATAGAAGAAAAAAGGAAAGAAGTTCTTATCCACTGCTTGCGTATAAACTGGCATACAACGAACACATCCATATGATGATGAATTCAGAGACGCGAAATAAAAGTTATTACAGAACTAGACAAGATTCCATCGGGGGTTCCATGCCCAACATATAAGGTAAAATCAAATTCAATATGCCTCTTCCCTAAAAAAGGAAACTTTTTGTCCCCCTATCTTAATCTCTCCGGTGCAAAATCCTGTATTTAAGCTAATTTCAATTACACAGTAAACTAAAACTTAGAACATGCACTCTCCCAAGCTTTATTTCTTTGTGTTTTTGTCCTCGCATGTTTATGTTGGAACATTTTTATACGTTGAGGCTTGTTCTGCTTTGTGTACTCTCACTTGTGCACTCTCTTACATGTCCTTGTTCACATCACTGGTGGTGGTTTTTTTCTTTTTGGTCCTTAAAAGTTTTTATTTTGTAAATCGGTCATTCAACTTTATTTCTTTGTTTTCTAGTCTTCCCATGTTATGTTGGAACATTTTTATGCATCGGGTTTTGTTTCGCTTCGCATGCTTTCACATGTGTGCTATGAAGAAAATTACTTCTATGTTATAAAAAGATTGCTATCATCAAGGAATACAGTTACAAGTTTCAATTAAAAAGAAAAGGGGACCGAAATTGACAACATGAAAAAGAAGTTTCTTATATTTTCATTGTTCAAAAGGCGTATCTTTCAACACTTTGGTCCTTGTTTTTTTAAGTTTATATTTCAATCCCTAGAAGCTATTTTTTTTTTTTTTTATCAGTACCTACCAGTTAAAAGAGGAGAAAAAACCTTAGAATTGGGAAATGAGAGAGAAAGGTTTCACTTGACCACATGCCAATGACAAAAAGCTTAATCTTGTCGTCAATGATATAGTTTTGATGAGGAAAATTGAATGAAGGTGGTTCGGATCTCTAATAATATAAAAAATAGTAGATTGGAGTTTAAAAATGTTTGTTTGATTTGATTTTTAGTTTTAATGAATATAAGATTATTGAAGTTCTAATTATTTTTTTAGGGTAAAAAAACTTAAATTCTAAATAAAAAATATTATTTAGAATATGTGATATGATCCTTTAAAAACAATTTAATTTTTTTAAAAAATTAATATGTTTTTAATGGTTTTAAATTATTTTAATACGTTAATATTAAAAATAATTTTAATATTTATATAAAAATATTATTTTAATATAATTCTAAATAAAAAAATATTTTATAAAATAATTATCATTATATTTTCGAAATAATCTACTAAAGCAGGCAGGGCGACGATCACCACTTCAAAAAAAAAAAAAAAAAAAAGTATGTGGCTTAGCCTACTGGACTCAAGCAAACGAGAATCGCATTGCAAGCCTAGGCGCACCTCGGCCATCCTCTGCCCTTGCATGACTAAGCTTGATGATCTTGTCCCCCTCTACTTTCTTTCTTAGTTAAATCATTTTTTTTTTAAATAACTACAATGATATTTAAAAAATATTTAATTATGTTAATTTTTTAAATAAAGTTGGATTTTTATGGTAATATTTTTAATTTTTTTGAATAATTATATATAAAAAGTGAACATTTTCTCATAAACATTATACATGAATATCTTATGAAAATATAATATTTTGTTATATTTTGTTAGGTTTTTATCATTAAATTTTTTTATCATATTTTTTCAAATTAATTATTCTTTTATTATTTATATAACCACATAAAATAATCCAAATTTTTTTTTTTTTTTTTTTTTGGTTTGACAATTGCTTTGCATATCATGGCAAGCTCTTACTCGTAAAGCCATGATTCTACTAGAAAAACATGTTCTTTTTGTCAGGAAGGAAAATAAATCAATGAATAACAAATATGTAGTTTTTTTTTTAAGATATACATTTTTTAAAAAATAAAAATCATTTTATTTCTTACAAATATTTATTTATTTACTTCAAGTTTTTTTTTTCAAATAACCTAATTGTTAATAAAATAAAGTGATGTTATCCTCAAGAAAAAAGATGCAAAATTTAAAAGCAAATTAATTGAATAAATATAATTTTTACTCAATAATTTAAATTATTATAATTCTTACAAGTATTTATTTTAATAACCAAAAAACTAAATTAAAATAGGTTTTGAAAATGACTTCCGACATCCCATGAGAAAATAAATAAATAAATAAATAGTAAATGACTAACGGGGAAATGGAGGGAAAGAAATGCTACGCGAGGAAGCACTGTTGAGCTCACCTGGCCTTGGTAAAATATAATTTTAATTCACCACAAGTGCATGCTTCTCGATTTATTATACTAATTAGTCAGTTGTTGGCGAATTATCGCACAGAAATTTTCAATAATGTCATTCCACCTAGTCAAAAATGCTATGTTAATATAGTGATCCGTCAACCTCTTTTCTAAACTGAGTTGGGGGTCGAGAAATAAATGAGGTAGGAGTTAATTTAATGTTGTGTAATCAACTTGATGGATATATTTATTCACAATTTAATATATCCAACTAAACTTTAAATTTATTTTAAAAAAAAAATTAAAAAAATTAATTTAATATTTTTATAAATAAATATTGAAATGTTAATATTTTGAATTAATCCAAGTTAAATTGGGTTAAAATGTCAACTTTTAGCTTAGATCATAGCTCTAATAAAGTTTAATAACCTTGTTTTTTGAAGATATTTTTTTATTTAATTAAACGATTATAAAAATAAATATTTGTAGAAAATATTGGGAAAAATATCTCTTTTATCTCATTTGTATTTTCTTATTAATGCATATCTTGACTGTTTTAACAAAAACATGTTTATTTATTAAAAGCACTATTTTTTAAAATAAATATCTATCATGATTTTAAAAACAAGTTTTAAAAATTTATTAAAATAATATCTTTCAATATTTTGTTTGCCATTGATGAAAAGAATTTAAGGAAATGAAATTGTTTTCATTGAATGTTCATGATCAATTTATTTATTTTTACATATTAGATACATAATAATTGAGAAAACAAATAGTTAATGTGCCCATAAAACCTATAATATTATTTAATTTTTTTATAATGTATTTCAATCAAAACCAGTAAAAAAAGAGAAAAAAAAAATAAAAGAAAAGGCCAGGTGTTCGGCCAAAGAGATGGGGCCTGTGCATTTTGCTCAACAAAAAGAAAGCTTTTCTCGCATGTGGTCCTTTAATATTAGGCTCGTGCACTATGTTTTTTTTTTTTTTTTTTTGCTTAAAAACGGATGATTTTTCACCTGTTTATTTATTATTTTAAGATAAAACATATGATATGTTGTTTGCTTGCACATATTTCAACCATAAAAAAGGTGGCTAAAATATTGAGCTGGAATTTTTTAGATCCAAAAATCTATTTTAAAACTTTTTTTCATCTAAAAATCTAATAAATACCCTTAGAACTTTTTTCAACTAAAAATACAAAATAAAAATAAAAAAAATATATTTTTTAACTTTAATATCAAAAACATCTTAATGACACTTTTTCCATCACTAGGAATGTGTCAACACCAAAATTTGGCTTTTTTTGTTCATAGAATCTAGGCAATTAATTTATTTCTCTCTCTTTTGTTGTCTCTCAATCGCTCTCTCTTTCTCTCTCTCTGCTCTCAAACTTAAGGACTTAAAGGTGAAAAAGATGAAGTTTTGGCCCAAAATGTATAAGTTCTAGAATATAAGAACCAAAAATAAAGGCAAAAAATCATGGAGAAGAAAATGTTAAAAAATGACCCCATAAACATTTTAAAAAATCTAGTATTTTTATAAAATTGAGTATCAATCCAATGCTAGGACTTTTGATATAGTGTTAACCTTATAAAAAGACAAT
Source organism: Populus tomentosa (assembly GCA_018804465.1). Lineage (NCBI taxonomy): Eukaryota > Viridiplantae > Streptophyta > Magnoliopsida > Malpighiales > Salicaceae > Populus > Populus tomentosa. Next base: position 13,553,521 of record CM031969.1, on the reverse strand, counting down.
TTAAATAAATTATTAACACCAAATCCGAGTAAACAAAATGTGTAAGAATGAAATTAAGAAAAAAAAATAGGGACTAAGAGAAAATGCTACAAAGACCAATAAAAAAAACAAAACACAATTACAATCCATAACAATTTTCTTTCTAGAACTACAACGAGATTAATAGCTCAAGTTTCTTTTAATTTGGTGAGGAAACATGATAATTAGGAAATAATAAGACCGATTACAATTGCAGAATAAGAATGAATAGATGGTAAAATATAATTACAAAATCTTTTAGAATAATACTAGCTTTGTTGTATGTGCTCCGCCGCGAATACAAATTCAAGATGAAAGTAACATTCTTGTGAGCATATTTTTATTTTAAACAATAGTTGTAAACTAATAATGTACGAAGTTTATGTAGTCAAATCCATATTCGACTAAAACAATTATAAGATGATGTTGTCCAAACTTTGTTTTTTATAAGAAAAAATTAAGCGATGTATTTTTGAATGTTAAAAAAAATGGGTAAGCCGTGTGAAACTTTTTGACAATATCATTAAACACATCCTAACGGGTAATCTGAAAACCTCCCAAACTAATTTTTTGTTTATCTCAAGCTTTAAATTAAATTATATGGGAGTTGTCATGACGTGACCCGTTCAATTTAGGGGATTTAAAGACAACTTAGATGAATGATAAAATCATGGTTTATCTTCTAAAAAAATTAGGATGACATCATTTTTAATATTGAATCGATGACATATTAGATCAATTTTGATTAATCTAGGTTAAACCATTAAATTCACAACATATGTCATGAAAACAATCATAATGAGCTTATATGGTTGATCATCTATCCTTTTCTTTTCCCTCCCCTTATTCTCCTATTCTCCTCCTAGATAGGCCTTTATTGGTAAATTTCAGAACTAAATTGGGGATTTATTATAGAATCAAGTATTGAATTGAAAAATGAGGGCATGACATTAGATAGGTTGAAATTCAGGACTAAATTGAATGAGGGGGTCAAAAGTGTTTATGGCTAGTACACATGTCAGTGTGTAAGAGGAGCTTCCATATTAGGGAGAAGCGTGCAACTTCCTTTGACCATATATGACAATCTTTCTTAGTTTCATTTGAATTTTCTCGACAGGGCTTTCTTTCAAGTTAACGCGTTGTAGTGGTGGAGCTATAGTGTGGGCATGACTGTCAATTCTTCTTCTCTTCCTTTTTTATTTTTTTTTTCTCTCCTCCCTCCTGGTTTCCATGCTTGGTTTCTTATCTATTAAAGAATAGGGCTACTTTTTCCCTTAATTTCAATTATAGTCTCTTGATTTTTAGTCCTTTGTAAAAAAAAAAAGTTTAATTACTTTTTACAAAATTGAACGCCAACCTAACATCGGGATAATTTTTCAACAACACAAGAATCTCATACCAAGTCAACTGAATCAAACCATAGAGCCCATTCTCAATTAAACACATTGTGAAATGATCAAATTCAATATAAAAAAAACTATTGTAATGAAAAAAAACAAAGGATGAACAAACCAATAGGAAGGAAAAAAAAAAAGCAAACAATAAATGAACAATAGAAAAAACAATGAAATACCTATGCCAAATATTTTTTTTTCTAATCTAATTCTAATTACACTATTGATTGACAAAATATTACATGTACATGGGAAATACTTACTCGAAAAAGAAATAATAATAATTTTGTAGCATTTTCATTCCATAAATTGACAAATAGAATAACACTAGGCCCCGTGCTTGCATTTCACTACGGGCTATATCAAAAGTCAATCATTGCATAAAAAAACATGCGGCCATTGGAAAATATGAAATGTGAATTGAAAACTTGACTCGTGTGTCATATAAAATTAAGAGATCACCATATACATTAATAAATGCTAAAAAAAATCAGTGTTGCTCATTTAACCTTACAGGCTTAGAGGCGAATTAGTCGTTTCAATGGTGTTTTGGTTCCAAAAATATTTTCATGCAGTCTCATTTTAACTTTTGCCTAAACCTATTAGGCTTAAATGTGAAACAACAAACTGTATAATGATCAAATTGTAAAAAAAAAAAAAACAAATATAGAGAGTGCAATGAAAAGACAACGACATGTTGTATTGACTGTGGTTAACCTATGGAATTTACGATCAGGATAATGGATATGACCATAATGAGTTAACATAGTTGGACAAAATGAGTTTTTCTTTTCCTTCCCTCATTTTCTCTTTAACCGGGCCTTAATTGACCTCGGGTTAGGTAAAATATGGGACTAAACTAAAGAGTTATAAAAGAATTGGGGAGGAAATAATATATATATATATATATATATATATATTATTTCCTCATACCTTATTTTCTACCTCATTAGGTCTTAATTGGGCCATAATTAGCATTGGATAAGATGAAATTTGGGATTAAATTGAAGAGTTATCAAAGAATTGAAGACCAGATAAAAAAAACTATCCAAAATCTAGGACTGAATTGAAATGAAATAAAACAATCAGGAAAAACAAATTATCTGATGCGTGCAAGCATGTGAGGATGTTGCCACGTTGAGGCGACACATGTGACCTCTTTAAGCTCTAATAGTGGTGTTTATTAGTGTTGTAGGAATCATCTTATTGAGGTATTCTTCACATAGCAATATGTGTCGGCAGTAAAGTCTTGACATAGCTTCGACGATCTTTTCTTTCTTCCTATATTTTCATCTCACTTCCCTCAATTTTCATGCAACAACTAGAAAATAAAAAACAAAAAAAACTATCATGATTCATGATACGATGTGAGTGTGTGTACAATACTTACATTGAATTAAAACCATGCGTTTTAGTTTATTTCATAATTATAATTTAATGTAATATTTCATGTCAAACAACAAATAATTTCTAATTGGTAGCGAAAGCAACAACATCCCACACAACCACCTAAGGGTTTTAATAAAAAGAAAATCATAGCAAAGACATGATTGACAAAAGTCCTCTTTAATTCAAGAAAACTTCACCTATTTTAGAGGAATTGAAGATACTGCAATGAGCCCTATTGCATATTAAAAAATATTTTCAAGCATCAAAATATTCATAGCTATTATCAAAATTTGTTTCTAGTTTCCACCTAATTTACTGGCTTGGAAAAGGTTAAATTTATTGTTTCAAACAAGCAATGACAGGGATGTAATACTGTTGTAATTCTTCTTTGTAAGATTAGATGACTGAAACCAAACCTGGAATTTTTTAAAGAAGATTAAACCCGAAAACATGAATAATGATTAAGGGAGTTTCTAACTATCTGCAAGCTTTGCCTGGGATGCCTCATTACTATCATATTCGTCTATAATTGTGTACCTCTTCTCCTCCTTTCTCATGCAGGCTTTGGTTATGAGCCGTCTCAGGCTCAAGCCCATTCTCATCGGCTTTTAGGTGTCTTTCATGTTTAAGACCCTATTTGTTTGTCGGGTTTGAAAATATAACATCTAATTGATCCTATATACTAGTAATTTAAAAATCATATTTCCCAAACCTGAAAGTGTGAGTACTGATACTAGATTAGGATGGAGTCCCTTCAACTCTTGATGACCCTGCTCTAGGCATCTCTTTTGTTTAAGAATCAAGAGATACAATTAGTATCCTCTTTTAATTTTATCATAATGTGTGATTACATACTATTGCAATCTTATTCACATGAATTTATCACCATGTTCTAATTTCATTTTCCGATTATTTCCTTCTACTACCTCATTACACTTTCCAAATCAGATTTCACTCGAGAACACTGGTTAACATTTAATTCATAAGTAAAGTTATAAAATTCGGTTTCAAGTGTTGTTTGGCTCCTTAGAAAGGTAAGACACAATTCTACAACTCTATTGAAGGATCGGAAGATCAATTCTGCCCTTAATACCCTTGAAATTATCTTTTATAGTACTTAACAAAATCTATCAAGTACAAGACAGTTCGACCTTTATTTCATTTTCAATCCATATATGGAGTTCTATAACTCTAAATTACATGAGGTCGGTTTTGTTTAAAAGATAGCATCCATACCTATAACCTTTGTGAGAACCCAATCTGTAATTTTATCATTTTAGTTCCTTAACCATAATTTCTCTATTTTTCTATTATCAATAATATGGCCGAACATGACTAAGAAAAGACACTAAGGATTTTCTTCAATTTAAATCATAATTATCATGCTTTTGATGGTTAAACACAAATCAAGCCACCACACTTTCCATTCATTTCATTTCTGCTAACCTAATTTAAACAAATGTTTTATTAAGGTTCAAGTTCCTCCCAACTCAATCCTAATGAATACAAACCAAATGCCAAAGTTAACCACCATTATACCATGAAACACATACCAAAATATCATAACATTTTAACCTTTAGATCTTCCTAGATCAAGACAAAACCAAAACAGACCTGAAAATTGACAATATATTGTTCTCTGATAAATACCTTTTTGTCGCAGTCTCTAATCCTGTTCTATACCGTTCATAATGAAGAACTCATCAATATGACTCACATATAAAAAAATAGAGTAGGATCCAAAGGTGGATAAAGGCGAAAACTACCAGCGACTATGACTGACCTGTAGGCAGATTTTCCTTGAAATGTTGCAAGGGCTATATCTCTAACACCAAACTAGAACATTCAGATCCCAATGGTCAGATGTTAGAGAGCGGTGAGAACCATAATATATACAAAAACCAGACCAATCCAATTATGCAATTCAAAGATATAGCCATTTGAATGTCTAATCTCAAGGTACTCTCTCTTCTCTCTTTTTTTCCCTTTTTGTTAGGCCCTCCTAGTTAATTTCTGCATAATTTTGCTATGTATATAGAAAATATATCTATATTTATTAAAAACAACTTTATATCAAGTTTGGGTATCTTTTCACTCAACCAAATGTCGTTTCTCGATTCACTTTTAAAATACTATGCAAAAAAAATCTTTCTCTCTAAAATTTCTTTTCTTATAATTCAATATTATTCCATTTTATTTTATTTTAACTAGCTCATCCCATTCTCGGTTCTGAATTATCAATAATTTTATTAATATCATAAAATTTGATCGAGAGTTTATAATTTACCACCATTTCTATGTTACTTCTCATTATTCAATTAATTATAGTGAAGTCTTTTGTTGGGGTTTTACAGAGTTTCCACCAAGTTATCTACATATCTAAATTATAAATTTCTAGGGTTTCATACTAGGGGTCATTTTATCATTTGTACATAAACCCCTAACCTTCTGTTATTTAAACATTGAACCCTCTTAGTCTTACGTATTTATTTTATCCCCATAATTTTTTTATTTCTAACAATTTAGCACCATATTCACTTTTCATTTCCTTAACGTCACCATTTTTATCTTGATTTAGGTTTCTTTAATTTAATTTAACTCATTTTACTATTGGTTAAATTTCTCATATTTTAATAGCCTAGAAAAATTATAATCGGGGGTTTATATTCCTCCCTTCTTATAAATTATAAATTTCTAGGGTTTCATACTAGGGGTCATTTTATCATTTGTACATAAATCCTTAACCTTCTGTTATTTGAACATTGGCCCTTCTTGGTCTTACGTATTTATTTTGTCCCTATAATTTTTTTTTATTTCTAACAATTTAGCACCATATTCACTTTTCATTTCCTTAACGTCACCATTTTTGTCTTGATTTAGGTTTCTTTAATTTAATTTAACTCATTTTACAATCGGTTAAATTTCTCATATTTTAATAGCCTAGAAAAATTATAATCAGGGGTTTACATTCCTCCTTTTTTATAAAATTTTTTCCTCAAAATTTAAGATTCATACCTATCTGTGAAACAATTTCTGAATTCTTTTTCATCATTTCAAACTCTCGTATCCAAGCTTTTTTTGTAATTTAAGAACCCTTTCATAATTTATTTTTTTCTATAGGAACTATTTTATTCCCTAATTCCTTTACAAGTCGATCAAAATCCTCACTAGCAGCACTTCCACAGTCAAATCATCTTGGATCGCAATAAGAACTTATCAACACCTATGTGGAATGGAACTCAAATTCCACCCTAATTCTAATACATTAATCTTAAATGCCATCTATATTAAGGTAAATTAAAGCATCAATCTAATTATTATTATTATTATTATTGCAAAATTTTTGGCCATATACATAGAAATTCAAAGCAACTCATTCTCAACCTTTCAAATCAATCTCCACACTAGCTTTCAGCAAATCATTTTGGTTACCAATTCATCTACTCTATATAATCATTGGTCAAGTCATTTTGTCACTACTTCAATCACTAACTAACTTATCTCTCTCAAGTATCGTATCCCTCTTATGCATATAATTTGCATTTAATTATTCCTTAATTATTTTACATTTCAAGACATATCAATAATGGTTAAACTATCACCATTCAATGTATCTTTATTCATCCATTTAACATCAAACACATATTCTATTTTAAATCGTCCTTCCTTAAAGGATGTGTGTGTATAAATTCATTTTCTCAAAATATAACAATGATCCCTCAAATCATTAATCAATTTACAATGAAATTTACACATTAATTTCATCATCATTTCATAGAACTTATATAATTTCCAATATATAACTTCAACTCAAAATGTAAATTGTAACATCTCTCATTTCTTCCTGACATAAAAGGGTATGACAGTTTCGGCCATACAATGCTTCAAAAGGAGTCAATGGTGACCTAATAACTATTGTTATACGAGAATTCCACCAAAGGCAAGTATTCTTCCTAACTCCACCCCGAAGTCTAGTACATATATCATCAACAAATTCTCTAAAGTCTAAATGATCCTCTCAGTCTGCCCATCTGTCTGTGGGTGGAATACAATGCTTAACTTTAATTCCATCCCTATATTATTTTGAATTATTTGCCATACTCTAGATGTGAATCTTGGGTCACGATCAAACATAATAGATATCGGCACCCCATGCAACCTTACAGCCTCTTTAACATATAATTTGACCAATTTGTCTATTGAGTCAATCATCCTTAGTGGCAGAAACAAGAGTTGACTTAGTTAAATGATACACAATCACCCAAATTGCATCATTCTCCCCTCTTTTTTTTTGTCAACCTTTACGATTTCACATTTGCACCGTAAAGAACTAGTTTTAACTGTTCCATTATGTGTTGTCTAGTAATAACCTTTTATGCGAAATCCTACCATTAAAACTATTACCTTTTGCGTACAATTATATTAACAAAATTCAATCACCATTCTTACACCATTATGATATTGTTGTAACCTTTAATCATACATCATTAAGTTATTCAGCATGATATTTGTTTGTCCGTAACTTATTTATCAAAACAACTACTTTGTCTCCCCCTTTAAGGCCTTCATCTTACTAATCATTCTTGGGATTTTAAACCACGTTCACCACCCTTGGTTCTTCAGACTTGTATAAATTTTAAATTCATCTATACTCCCTTCAGTTTTATTGTATTGTGATTTTCTTAGTTTTATTTGTATGGATTATCTTAAACCATTCTCATAATGTGACTTCTAAGCGTACTTCTTTATCCTTATCGATCATATCACACGATTTGTATCATACTACATACGTAACATCCCTTTCTATGCACAACTTTCATTTATCCCAAACATTGATGGTAGGAATACTATTTGGTATAGTACTTTATGTGATATTTTGCTGAAAATGGTTTGGCCATCATCATTTTTTTTTCTAAAATAAAATTTTCAAGAAAAATACAAAACAAGCATTTCATTGCATTTATATACAAAACCCCATTTCACCACTTCCTCCTTTTATTTCTTATTTAACCAAATTTTTCATTTAAGAAAATCATACATAATCCCTTACATTTTCTTCCATTTTTAACTTCCATTCAAGATTTCATAAAATCAACCACAACAATTTATGCATAATTATCAATACCAATTTCATCGGTATCATCATTACCTTATAAGCATCAATGCTTAGCGATCCCTTTACCCGAGACCCTAACATACACTAACTGCATGCTAGTTGATGCATGGTAATTCTCTTACCCGGAATTTTAACATACACTAAATGTATGTTAGTCCATGCCCCATAGGCGTTTATGCATGATGATCCCCTAACCTAGAATCCTAACATGTACTCAATGTATGCTAGTCGATGCATGGTGATCCTCTTACCCGGGATCCTAACATACTTTAAATATATGTTAGTCCATGCCAATTTCACCCATTAATATTGTCATTCTTTGTTTGACCATAGTTAGCATTATAAATTTTCATTTCGAACGTGGCTTGTTTTTTTCGAAGCTAAGATTTATCACATGTTATCCAAAGGGAAAGGACCTAAATTTTCACTCTTTAACACATCTAAATAGTCGCTTTAGCAACTTTCTGAATTTGTCAACAAAGGTCGTATCCCAACCTCTCCTCAGATCTTTCACTATATCTGGAGTTTTAGGACTACGTTTCAAGTGAGGTTGGTCTCATTGGAAAAATAAGACACGAGGCTACAAGTCCTATGAAGGGAGGAGAACCCAGTTTTGCCCCCAAGACACTCAAAATTATTCATTAACAAATCAGACCTACTGCCCTATAAGGTCTGTCATGACTCAGTCTCGGTTGGTGACCCATAACTGGAGTTTTATAGCTCCAAATTGAGTAAAACCAGTTTTCTTAATTAATCAACATTCAAAACTGCAATTACTTTGAGGAACCTGATCTTAATTTCCTCATCCTCTTCCTCAAATTCTCTCAACAAGTCAGGAGACGAATCTGTCCAGATTCATCAACCCTTCTATTTACACACAACATCCACAATTCAACCTTTTCTCTTTATCTCAGCCCCTAGTCATATCACATACCATATAAGACTGTCAAAAATATATTTTTAAATGCCAATTTATCCTAACTAATTGATCTGTACGGTTGTATGCAAGGTACTCTTATTTATTCCAATAATATCATCACAAGTTTGATACATATCAATGTAAGTAAGGCACTCGTATCCATTCCATTTATATCATAACTAGTTGATACTTATCAATGTATGCAAGGTATTCATATTCATTCTAATATTTATTGAAACAATAAAATAATAAATTCTAAAATTTATCAATGAGTTTACACAAATTGAAAAAACAAGGAGCGATGCACCTACCTGTTTCCCTAACTGATTGAGTCCCTTCAACTCCTAACAACCCTACTCCAGACATCTCTTCTATTTAAGAATCAAGAAATACAAATAGTACCCTCTTCTAATTTTATCACGATGTGTGTTCTAATACTATTGCAATCTCATTCACATGAATTCATCACCATGTTTTAATTTCATTTTTTGATTATTTCCTTCAACTACCTCATTACACTTTCTAAATCAGATTCCAATTGAGAACACTGTTTACCATTTAATTTGTAAGTAAAGTTATAGAATTTGGTTTGAAGTGTGGTTTAGTTCTTTTGAAAGGTAAGACACGGTTCTATAACTTTATTGAATGATCGGAAGACCAATTATGCCCTTAATACCCCTGAAATTATATGTTATAGTACTTAACAAAATCTGTCAAGTACAAGATAGTTCGACCCTTGTTTCATTTTCAAACCATATCTAGAGTTCTATAACTCTAAATTACATGAGATCCATTTTGTTTAAAATATAACATCCATACATACAACCTTTGTGAAGAACTCAATCTGTAATTTTATCATTTTGGTTCCCTAACCATAGCTGAAATGTGGGTGATAAAACAATTAAGTCCCAATACATAGATTGGGACAACCAATATCTTATTTTTCCTAATATCAATAATATGGTCAAACATGCCTAAGAAAAGACACTAAGGATTTTCTTCAATTTTAATCATAATTAGCATGCTTTTGATGGTTAAACACAAATCAAGTCTCCTCACTTTCCATTCATTTCATTTTTGTTAACCTAATTTAAACAAATGTTTCATTAAGGTTCAATTTTCTCCTAACTCAATCCTAATGAATACAATCCAAATGATGCAGTTCACCACCATTATACCATGAAACACATACCAAAAAATCATAGCATTGTAATGGTTTAATCTTTCTAGATCAAGACAAATCAAAGCGGACCTGAAAATTGACATTATATTGTTCTTTGATAAATATCTTCTTGTCATAGTCTCTAATCCCGATCTCTACCATTCATAATGAAGATCTCATCAATATGACTCACATATAAAAAATGAAGAAGGATCCAACGATGGACAAAGGCGAAAACTATCAGCGACCATGACTGACCTGCAGGCAGATTTTCCTTGAAATGTTACAAGGGTTATATCTTTGACATTAAACTAGAACATTCAGATCCCAACGGGCAGATGTTAGAGTGTGCTGAGAACCATAATATATCCAAAAACCAGACCAATCCAAGGTGAAATTCAAAGATATTGTTATTTGAATATCTACTCTCAAGGTACTCTCTATCTCCCTCTCTCCTTTTTTTTTTTCCCCTTTCATTCGGCCCTGCTAGTTAATTTCTGCACAATTTTGCTATTTACTAAAACACCCTTATATGAAGTTTGGGTATCTTTTCGTTTAACCAAATGCCTTTTCTCAATTCGCTTTTAAAATACTATGCAAAAAAAATCTCTCTCTAAAATGTCTTTTCTAATAATTCAATACTAATCCATTTTATTTTATTTTAACTAGCTCATCCCTTTCTCTGTTCTGAATTATCAATAATTTTATTAATATCATAAATATTGATTGGGAGTTTACAATTTACCACCATTTCTATTTTACTTCTCATTATTCAATTCATCATGGTGAAGTTTTTTGTTGGGGTTTTACAAAGTTTTCACTGAGTCATCTGCATATTTAAATTATAAATTTCTAGGGTTTCACACTAGAGGTCGTTTTATCATTTGTACATAAACCCCTAACTTTCTATTATTTGAAAATTGACCCCTCTTGGTTTTACATATTTATTTTGTCCCTATAATTTTTTTCTTTCTAACAATTTAGCACCATATTCACTTTTCATTTCCTTAATTTCACCATTTTTATCTAGATTTAGGTTTCTTTAATTAAATTTAGCTCATTTTACTATCGGTTAAATTTCTTATATTTTAATAGCCTAGAAAAATTATAACTAAGGCTTTACATTTTAAGTTTGGTATGACACTTGGGATTTTTGTTTTGGGATGTGTGCTCTATTATTCAACTGTAAAATGTAAATTACTCGTGGGAAGAATAATCATGAGTTATTGTTATGGAAATGTTAATTGATGATGAGACCGATTGCTTATTGTTCATTCTTTATATATTGTTATTAACTATAAGAAAGAAAAAATGTATGCATTTAGTATTTGCATATTATGGGATTCCATGTGACTTTATTGCTTTAAAATTGAGAATTAACTTACATTATATTTTGGAGATGTCGAGAACAAGTTCAAAAGGAGCTGTTGTTGTTGATATTGCTAGTTCAACCAATAGTAGTTGTAATAAGTTCAAAGAGAGCTATTGGTGGTGCTGCTGCTTCTGCTAGTTCAACCAATAATAGTCTTGATAATATCGGTGATCATGCTGTCAATTTAGGTGTCAATCATAAAGAGAAACCTAACACACACAATATCGACCAAGGCTCATCCACTTTGAGCAGTAAATGTGGAATCTTTTCGTAAAGAGATTTATATTCTAGTAAAATTATTATAAAATGAAAGGTTGACCACTCAATGTAAGTTATGTATTAAAACTATTTATTTTATTTTGATTAGGTTATTTTAATATTTGTATTAATATTGTTTTTAGATTTATAAATTTTAAAGTTGAGCATTTAATCACAAGCGTGATGAAAACATCATTCGAGGAATTACTATTTCAATAAAGGTGACTTTAAAATCATCTTGAATTGATGAATATAGTAAATGCCTAGTGGGGATTTTTTTTAGGTATGATAAAATATTATTTTTTTAATTTATTAATTTTAAAAAACTAATTAATATATGAATTGACATTACATAGAAAAGTTTGATGGGAAAAACCAAGGAGACGGCCAAGAAAGTGTGGGAAAAGAGGTGAAGAAGTTTATAGATAACAAATTTCAATTGTTTGTTGTTTTTTTTTTTTTGAATTATTGCAATTTTTATAATTCTTTTATTTATACTTGACCTTTTTTTTTGTAGGAAACATATCATGCTGCAATAGTTAAAAAAAAAAACATGGAAAAAATGTTTTCACCTATCCTTCTCATGATTTTTAGTTATGGTTGGAGGTTGAAGCAACTAATAGACCTGGTAGAAATCATGTTTATGGGATGCTTATGGCATTGGCCAAAGATATAAGGTCATGTCATACTACTTCAATTCTAGGCACACAACAGTCCGGTCCAAGCTAGTAAACACCATAATTTGAAGCGAGGGTCCTAAAACAGGTTAAATAGCAAGTAACCAAATTAAAATAAGAAATGAAAGCTGAATTTGAAGAAGAAAATATGAAGAATTAGGAGAAAACGATGGAATATATAGCTTCTCATTATCCCGCTCTTCATTTTGATTCTTTTGGCTTAGAATCCCCCACTTCCACCTCTACCTCTATCTTCATCTGTGTAGCGATGTATTTATTGTTGTACAATTATTTTTTAGTGAATATTGAAATTAGTAAAATCTTGATGTTCAATCAAATTTATAGTGTTTGGTTTTATTGTAATTTTTTTTGTTTCTTTTTAATTAATAATTATTAACTCAAGAAAAAAAGTTACTTAACTTTTGATGGAATTACCGACAAACAAAAGAAGTTTATTGGTTATTCTGTTAGAAATATAGGCATCATTTCATCAAAAAGTTACATACTAGCTTGAAATTTTAAAAATTATTTACAGGATTAGTAACAGAAATTTCGTTATCAATTTTGTTGGTGATTTTATCAGTAATATTTATATTTTTTCAATGGAATATTTCATCTATAATTTATTTATTGACAGAATGACTAATGGAAACTAGTTAGTACATTTTATTTTTTTTCTTCAATATTCCATTGGTATTTCTATCAACATTACAAATTATTGATGGAAATGACAACAAACATCAAATTCTTGAGAAAACTTTTTTTTGACGATGTGTTTTTGTCAAGAAATCCATCAACAATATAAAGTGTTGTAAAATGATGTTTACTTGTATATGAAATATTTTATTTGTATTTTTTAATTTTATTTATAGTGAACTTTCTTTGCATATCATAATAATTTTTATTTTTATTTTGAAAAAAAGTTGCTTCAAATAATAAAATAAATTTTCACTAAAAAAACAAATACATGAATTGAAAGAGGAATCTTGACTGAAGAAATATATTTTTTATTTGAAAATTAAATTCTAATAATTTTTATGAACTTTTATTTTAATTATCACTACATTAAATAAAAATATATTTCCAATATAATCCTGCTGCATCAACGGGGAAATAAAACAAAAACTAGTGTATATACTAAATTATAAACACAATAATTATTTGTGTTGTCGAGCAATCAAACATAGTTTAAATGTAGGATTTTCATAATTAATTTTAAATTGATTATTTTTTTAAAAAAAAATATACACCGAATCATTCTTCAAAAAACAAAAACAGAAGTCACCAAAATATATATATAAACGAGAGTATTCAGGCCAGCTTGCATACCCTGAATTAACAACCATATAATTCTTCAGTAGCCATTATATTAGGAACTACAGGGCTTAAATTTCAGATTACAAGAAAAACAAACCCTTTAATATAGTGGTGAAGCCATAATGGGATTAAAGAATTGCCCCTTTAATCTTTTTTTTTAAAAAAATATTTTTTATATTACAATTTTAATATAATAACTTAATAAGTTTAATTTTCTTTATTTACTACTAATTGATCCGAGCTTTTTTTTTTTTTGAATTACTGTTCCTGCCACTCTTCATTCTATAAAATTTCTCTTTTAAGTCCTAAATTATTAATTAGTTAAGTAAGTAACATTTTATGCTTTATGTGAGTTTTCTTCATTTTTTCTATTTATTTCATTGTTTAATTTTAGTTTTATTTTTAATAATTAGTTATTAAAAATATTAGAATTTATGATAATTTATGAATTTGTTAAATTAATATGTGTATGGTAATACTATATGCATATATGCATATGAATATGAATTAAAATGAGTTTTAATGAATTAATATGAATTTTGTTATGAATTTCATATAAAAAATAATGGTTATCAACTTACTAGTGATTAAAAATAAAATACTGAACAATTCAAAAAATTAGAGATATAATAAAAAAATTAAAAAAATATATTAATATTTTTATTTAACCCATTTGTATAAAACAACAAGCCAATAAAAAACTATTGTCAATAATTTCACTAAATTCTAAAAGATTTAGAAATAGATTAATGAAAGTTTAATTGTATATATATAGAAAAAGAATATGAAATAGTTTTAAAATATGAAAACTCAAAAAATAATTGTAATATAAATTTTTTTATTTTAAAAATATTCTTAAATTAATTTTGCTTAACATGAATTAGTACATGGATTTTAAATTAATTTCTCTATATATATATAATATATATTAATATAATATATAATATCAAATACTTTTTAATAATTTATCTTTATTTAAATTTTTTTTTGGCTCTATCTGCTTTAATCCTAAACTTTTACGACTTGACTCCATAGTTACGATTTATATTTTCTTATTACATGAATGAACTGCTAATGGATAGATAAACCCGTTGGTTTCCTGCGGTAAACCAACAAGTACTCGAGCAAAATCAGCTGCTACAGCGGCTCTTGTCGTAGCAATCACGTCACTTGTAAAGTTGTCGGCCATGCAACTTTCATAACATGTGGCTCCTCTTTAACCTCCACCACCCATTTGCTGTTTTTCTTTTTCTTTTTGCCACCTCAAAATAGAACAAGCTAGTTTGACTTTGGCATCGTTTGTTTTTTAATTGTAAAAAAAAATTTTATTTTTATTTTTGTTTTAAATTAAAATTTTTAATATGTTTATATTATTTTGATTTATTAATATTAAAATAATTTTTAAAAATAAAAAAATATTATTTTAATATATAAAACAACCATTATCATAATATAAAACTAGCTTTTTATGAATTTTCCAAACAATTTACGTCAACAATGTTTGGCATTTAAATTTTTTCCACAATGAGGAATTTGATCCCTTTCTTAGAGCAATTCTAAGGGTAAATAGAAAATTAAAATTTTAAAAAATATTATTTTAAATTTTTAGTTTTATGTGTCTCTAAAGTGCTAAATAAAATGTTAAAATATTTTTTTATAAATAATATTTTTATATATCTTTTAAAAAAATCAAAACCAATAAAGCAAGGACTAACAAATAAATAAATAAATTAAATATAGTTATGTAAAAAAAATGACATCAAACTTATATATAAAACATTTATTTTTTTTACTCCAATAAAATTAGTTTTTTAAATAATCTTTTTCCATTGGTATATATATATACGGTAAAAACAATTATATTTATACTATTTAAAATATTATTTTATAAATTTTACTCTTCAAAATACCATCTATCCTTGAGATGCTACTATTCTTTGGTTGTAGGGTAGATAAGTTTTAGATAGATAGGCAAATAACAAGATGGATGTAATTGACAGTTGAAACGAATATCTAACTAGTGATTCCCCTGAATATAAGATTTAAATCATGTTCTTGTAAGTTGAGAAGCAATTTTTGCTAGATTTTCTTCTCTTATAATTGCCAGAAGCAAAAAACAAAACAAATCTATTACATGTACTTCTACAAAGTGTTCATCGAGCTAGCTGAGATGGAGTGAAATGAAATGTAAATGGATAGTGGCAATGGGCATCCATGAGAAGAGACGGATAAAATGTTTTATATATATATATATATATATATATATAAAAGAACGATAAACATTAAAGGGGTTAGAGGACAGGAAAAAAAATGCAGAAAGAAGAGACAGCAAATGGAAAAATAAAATAAAATAAACACAGAGGTTACTTGAAGGGAAACCCAATTTCCAAATCCGATGAGTTATCTTATTTCCAAATGGAGGAGATTTCTTGAAAGAAGCATAGTTTTCCAAATCTGATCACTCACACTTTGTCCATTTTTGAAATATAAATTCTGAGAGAGTGATGATAGTTTAGGATTGATGGAAACAAGACAGTGTGTTGATTTTAGTGGAAGTGAGAGTTCTGACTTCAAGATTTTTGCATCTCTAAACAATAACCAAACAAAAGCCAAGTGTGCTCCATGAAGAGAATAATGAATGCTGCAGCTGCTGCTGCCAGCGATGCGTAGTGAACGAACATGAATCTTGTCAAAAGCTTTTTGTAGTTCACGCCGAACTGTGTCTAGAGCCCCCATTACACAGCGATGGGACTGGACATATGATCTGACGATCCCTTTAGTTTCAAGTACATTTGGTCACTGACAACCCCTGTAGTTTTGGTCACTGTGTTTGGGATATGATGTCTCAACCTAGACCCAGATCATTAATAATGATGTCTAAGTATTGGATTAATTATAACAGGCAACCAGCTAGGGCAGTAGTCTTGTGTTAATGCATATTTGCATCAAACACAGACGCCAACAAACACAACAGGTCAAGATCCTATGGCACCATAAAATAAAATAATAAAAAAAAAAAACCCTCACAAATCAAACATGTTCTTCATCAATATTTTCTTTACTTTTGTGAGTTTGATTTTTGAGTTTACCGGTTACAAGAGGTGAATCAAGGGTTTTATTACATAAGCAAATGATTTAATAATATATATAAAAAATCATAACAAATCAAGAGAAAAATTTAATGGCAAATTAAAGGTGGCTAGGCCTTCTAGAAATGAATCCTATGAGATGTTTTTTTTAATGATAATCCAGGTGCTAACATCTTCCCAACTATATAATCTTTTATCGTTGGATGAGCATTATCCCAACACGCTTGTTTCAAAGATTTGGTCCTTTATTTGCTACAAATCAAGTGCATTTCGGTCCTTTCAGACAACTTCAGATGATAATCAACACTCTTAAATTTTTTTTTATCTACTTTAAATGTCCCATAATATTGATGAGCTAACTTCTGCTCTCTCTCTTCTTCTTTTTTATTGCATGCTCATTTGGAGATAAGATTGTAATTTTAGGTATGCCTATTCTCCCACCTCAAACCCTTGCTCTTTTCATTTTTTTTTTTATCAGCTTGTTCTTTATGTTAATTTTGTGCATTAGTTAGGTTGACCTGGATATTATGTCTGTTAAGTGCTTTTTTACAACTTGATTTTGTGTGAATCCAGGAACATAACTGATTAGGCTTGGGGTTTTGTATAACCCTATAGTGTTTGAAATGTGGTAGTATTCAGGGATGAGTGATAATTAATGTTATACCATCATTTAACTATGATGATCCACCAAGACCAGGTTTTAGGATTATCTTCTGCAAAACTTCACAAATAGTTCTTTAAGGTTTTATTGGTAACTTCAATATGCTTATCAGTGGACGTGAGTGAGTTGTCCCCTGTACTTTGAGCAATTCTTGCAAGAGTCTGCTAGTAAAGATAAAGTCCCTATCTAGAAAAATATTTTTTGGGAAACCCATGCAGTTTCATGATGTTCTGAGCAAAAACTAGGGCAACCCTTGAAGTTGTGTAAGGATGAGTCATAAATAGAAAATAAGCATATTTTGTTAACTTATTAATCACCATAAATATTACTGGATACTTATTAAAGGGTGGCAATCCTTTAATAAAATTCATGGAAATGAATGACCAAGGTTTTTCTGGTATTGAAAGGTGTTATAGCAACCCTGATGGTATGATATTTTTCAATTTAGTCTCTTAACTAGTGTCACATTATTAAATGTAATTCCTTACCTCATCTTT
Source organism: Populus tomentosa (assembly GCA_018804465.1). Classification (NCBI taxonomy): domain Eukaryota; kingdom Viridiplantae; phylum Streptophyta; class Magnoliopsida; order Malpighiales; family Salicaceae; genus Populus; species Populus tomentosa. The sequence goes on along the minus strand of CM031969.1, from coordinate 13,535,652 downwards.
ATAGTTATCTAGAAAAAATCCTTCATGACCCTCTAAAGTGTCTTTTTATATCCTCGGTGCCCTGACAAAGGGTTGTCGTGGATAAATTTTAGAATTACAAGCTTAAAAGGACAATGTTTGCTGAAGTATATCATTTTCTTGTATAATAATAACCCCCATTTAAGTTAAAATTTCAGTGCTCTTATGGTGTCCTTTTTTATCTATCTAAATATTTATTGAATTTAAAAATCTGTAGCATAACTCCTCTTTAAATCATTTACCCATTGCACCCGTAGAATAGTTATGCCCTACAACGTTTTAGTTTTTATTTCTCTCTTAGTCAATCTTTTGGCTTTTCTGGATAATATATTAGCCACTTTATTCTTTTTTCCTTCTTTGTACTCCATCAAAAAGTCATATCTACTAGCTTAGAAACCTATTTTTACAACAAGAGAGTCCATATCTTCTGTTCCAGCAAATATTTAAGGCTCTGTTGGTCAGTTTTGATCTTGAAAGATTGACCAAGAAAATATAGCCTTTATGTTTGTACTGCCATTACTAATGCCAATAGCTCTTTCTTAAACTCTCCTTTTTTAAAGCATTAGGTCAATAGGCTAGCTATACTTTCATATCCATGTATAAACATACAGTAATACCTAGTTAAGCATAATAATCCCTTTAAGGCTTTAATGATTTTAGGTCTAGACCAACTCACCATAGCTTCAATTTTATTATGATCATCCCTCACCCTATATGGCCCAAATACTTAACTTCAGTGGTAGAAAACTTACATTTATCATTTTAGTATAAAGTTGGTGTACAGTCATGGTTTTCAAAACTATATAGAGATGCTTTAGGTGTTAATTTTTTGATTGCCTATAAATTAAAATGTCATCGAAAAAACTAAGATAAAATGTCTAAGAAAAGGGTTTAAATACTTGATTCATCATCCTTTGAAAAGTGAAAGGTGCATTAGTTCACCTAGAAAGCATTACTAAAAACTTGTAATGTTCTTAATGGGTCCTAAAATCCATCTTATGAATGTCTTTGGATTTCATCTTGATTTGATGGAAATTTGATTGTTAATCTAATTTTGAGAAAAATTAGGAGCCTTGTTGTTCATCCAGTACCTCTTCTACCACTGATATTGAGAATCTATCATTTATAGCTTCCTTCTTAAAAGCCTGATAGTCAACACATATTCACTATGATCCATCTGACTTTTTTACTATTAGAATTAGGGATAAAAAAGAATCTAGCTAGAGCGAGTGGTTCCTAACTCTAAAAGCTCTTTCATTATTTTTTTAATTTTTATTTTTTGATAATAAAAATAAAGATATGACTTGACATTGATGTGGTTCGTTCTTTTCTTAAGTGTGATACTATGGTCTTTAGTTTTCTCAGGTGGGGTCCCTCAAGGCTCAACAAATACTTCACTAAACATATTTAACAAGTCTTTAATGGGCTTTAAAAACTCATTTGGTACGGGATTTGTGATTTCTATCTTTTAAATCTGCAACTTCAGCCCCTGATCCATCATTCGTAGCTTTTTAAAATTCTTGACCTATAATCAACATTTGCATCTTGTGTTCTTAAACCTAAAATCATGTAGTCAATCTTTTAAATTGCAATTCCATTGTTAATGCTGTAAGTTCCTAGAGTGTAAACTCCTAAGCTAGTGATATATAGTACCATCTTGTATCCTCTAAACTGAATCAATCATGCTTGTTTATGAAACAAAGCTCCTTGAATTTCAAACTTTAATTATGGATAAAACCTTTCATTTTATATCTATAATCTACCAGTTATCTTATCCCTAATAGGTTGTGTCCTTCTACAAATATGTCTAACCTTTTTATAACCTTTAGGTAATAAATTCTCAGTACTTCTTGTAACCACTAGAGTTATAACTGTTTAACCCGCAATTATGAGCCTAATCCTTATGATTTATGGATTGGGGCTCCATAACATAACATTCAAGGAAACTTAAGCTCTCTCCTCTTAAAAATGACCCTCCCAAATCAACCAAGTCTTTTATAAAGTTAGGGGTTTCACCAGTCACTTCCTCCTCATCCTCAACAATAAAAAATAATTTAGGCCCACCACATTTATGGTTAGACCCTTATTTCCAATCACACTTAAAACATAAACCCTTGTCACACTTCTTTTTTATTTGAGTAGGCGTTAGCTTTTACACAACTAAATGTGATTTAACACCCCTTTGGTCTATAATGTCGAAGACCATTTACCCAATGTCAAATTTGTATTAAACCTCATACTCTTTTGTGCCTCACTCAAGTTCTCTTCTTGCATTCTAGCAAGTTTATAGGCCACCACCAGATTTGGTGGGTTAAGTATTTTCACGTTTAGCTTCATTTTATCCTTCAATCCACTTAAAAAAAAAAAAACTTAGTTGATATCCATCTAAAAGCCTTTTTACCCTGTTAAACAATAATTCAAACTATGATCTGTAATTCTCTATAATTATTATTTATTTAAGATTGATCAATATTTTTATTGGATTACCGTATGTCATCATTCTATACCGAATTTGTAGAGCCTTGATGAATGATTACCAACTGGTTAATGCCCTTGTCTCCTCTATCTCTTGAAACCATGTTATAGCTTTTCCTTTCATGTGAAAACTTGCCATAAATATATGTTGGTGTGGTGGTGTATTGTTGAAGTTAAAAAATAAGTAGCCTTATACACCCAACCTAAGGATCTTCCCCATTAAACCTGAGGAAAAACTAATATGACGAGACATATATATATATATATATATATATATATATATATATATATATATATATATATATAGTTGCTGAAGTGGCTCTCACTGTGGCTCAAAATCATTGTGATGATTTCCATTAACATATTTCAATGATGTGTTTAGTAGAGATTTCACAGGTCTCTACTCTTAAATCTTAGCTAACTGGTCAACCTTTACTGATATGTTTTGCAGTTACTAAACCAGCTCCTTTAACACCTGTTGTTGAGATAAATGATTACATTATTGTTTTTCATATTGTTATTTCATCGTGCCCATTTTCTCAAGCAATTGTGATATGCGAATACCATTTACCATTGTAGAAGTGCCAACTTTGATACCAAATTTGCAACAATCTTAAGTTAATATGAATATGGAATTGTAATTTGATTGCTAATTATAAGAAAAAAAAATTAAGAAAAAGGAATTGAAACAAGTTTTTATTATGTAAGCGAATTATTTAATTATAAAAAGTTGATAAATAGAAAAAAAATCAAAAGATAAATTTAGTTATAAATTTGAGGAGGTCGAGCCTCCTAAGAAATGAATCCTATTCGAAAATTTTCCATCTCCATACCTCTACCTAATTCCAAACTAAATAGATGTTCCACCTAATAATTAAGGTTTTGAGTTCCAACTTGAATCCAACTAAACCTACAGTATTGACATAATCAAGGCCTAAACATTTCCTCTTTAATTGACATGCTATCATTTTCTTTTAATTAGCCAGATGTTAGCGTATAACTATGATGATCCAGGTGTCAACATCTTCCCATCTATGCAATCTTTATAGTTAGATAAGCATGAACTCAACAATCTTATTCCCAAAGCCTCAGTCCTTTATCTGCTACTAATCAAGTTGGTTGGTTACATAACGTGAAAGAAGGAAAGGAAAACCTGCAATAGAGAATGAGAGGAAGGTTTATGATCTAGTAAGGGATAAAAAAAAGAGAAGGAAATGGGGAAAAAAAAGAGTTTTGGTTTTTAGAAAGAGTGGTTGTACTATTAGGAATAACATAACCTTTAGAATTGTTTTAAAAATTAAATGTTATGCTATTAGAAGTAAAGCAATCAATTAAAAGCTTAGCTTGGTTGTGTTATTGAAATTAGAGTAATTTATTAAATTTGTGATGGTTGAGTTACTTTTAGGCTGTATGTAGAATAAGAAGAAAAATCCTAATATTTTTTTGTCCAGTACTCATTTTTATATTATGGACAATCTTTTATCTAACAATCTAAAATCATATCAAAGTGGAAAACCAATTCTAAGCTATAATCAAGTTTTTTACCAAAATGTCAACCTAACCAAAGAAACCATATTATATGGATCAGTCTGAACTTTGACCCGTTTGTTGTACCATCAAAGCAATATCTTTTTTTTTAAAAAAAAAAACAAGTATTCCAAAAATTCATTAGCTAGAAAATAAAATATTTCATAAAACTTATAATCCTTAAAAAAATAATATTAAAAAAATATTGCATTTTACTTGCATCAATAAACCATTTCGTTGAAAAAAATCTAGTTACCTTGACCATTCTAACCCCTGTTTTTCTTTTAACTTTTGTTTAAAATAGAGACCCTCTTATAAATTATACTTGCTAATTATTTTTAAAGATAATATCTCTTTATATTATGATATATCTGGAAACCATTGTTCATTATTAAGAAATTAAATAGTTAATTATGTGATTTTCATGTTATATTTCTAATTATTAATCTTTTAAATATTTTAATTCAACCCGTCTCTCCATTATTTATAGTAAAGGATACTCAAAATTTTATTTAAATAAAAAAATAAAAAAGTAATATTTTCATATTATTACATTTTGACCTTGTCAAATTTATTTTTAATGAAAAAGAAAAGGAGTAAAGGACCTTCTATCAAATTTGTCATTTTTTACAAATATTCTAATTACAATAATCCATTACACGCAATTATGTTATTAACCAATGCATATTTGTCATTGTTAGTTTAGTAATAAAAGATTTTTTTTTAAATCTCAAGATATTGATAAAAAAAAATTGTATTAAAAAATTAATCCATGGATTTTTATTGATTTGCTAGTGATTGTTGCAGTGTTAAATTTAAAATCTATTTCATTTTTTTAAAAAATGATTTGTTAGAAGTAATCAAGAAAAATATTTTTAAGATTTTATCTTAGTACAATTTTCTAGCTGAATGAACTAGAATAGTAGATTGCATTATATGTTCTTTTCTTTTATCAACACGACACTAACTGCCTAGTTAAGAACCCCATTGTAAAAGAAAAAACTCTCATTTTCTCTTGGTTATGACAAGATTTTAGGATATACAAGATAAACTTTGAGCTTTTCAAAACTTTTACAAAGAAAAAAAAAATAAATATGAGATATTTATCCGATTATGTTTACTAAATTTTTTATTTAAATAAATAAAAGAGAAATTCACCCTAAAAAACTCATGGCTTAAATGATAAATACAAAAGAAAATGACTTAATAAACCTAAATCATAAAAAAAATATTACAAAAGGTTGAACACAAAAAAAAATATAAGAAATGGACACTTGCCAATATGATGGAAACATATAAAAAGGATATAAAAAAAGCTTTGAGTGAACTCGACAACCAACCCAAGTGAAAAAATCAAACATATAACATAGGATATGAAATTTGGATGACCAATAAATAGCAAAGCGAAAAAAATACTGACAAAAAAAGTATTTGGAAAAAAACTTTTAAAAAAGATCAAAATCAACTCGAACTAATCTTTAAGATCTATGACCAGGGTTATCTTATTAAAGGCAAACTTGAAAAAATAAAGAGGCAAGATTCTTAACCAAACAAATATTAAGAGATGAAATTGAAAAAAAAAAGTCAATAACAAAAACAATGAAAACAAAATAAATAATAATTAAAAGAATTATGATTAAATTCAACATAAAAACCAACTGATATTACAGGTCAAGGGAAAGTTTAAATAAAATTAAATGTTTAGGGATAAAATTGAAAAAAAACAAATCAATTAAGAAAGATGATTAAAAAATAACAATTAAAAGAATTGGCACTTAACTTGACATAAAAATTCAATGAAAAGAAATGTTTAGGAATGGAATTGAAGAAAAGCAAATAAATTAAGAAAATAATTGAAAACTAAAAAAAAATAGCAATTAAAAGAATGAGGATCAAATTTGATAAAAAAAAAAAACTAACAAAATCAAAGAACTAGGAATGAAATTGAAAATAAAATCCAATTAGAAACAATCAATGTAAATAAAACAATCGCAATAAGAGAAGAACGATTGAACCAAAAGAAAAAAGAAATTGAAGTGTTGGTGTATTTTTTTGCATAGTCAGCATGCAATCCAAGGAAGAAAAAGAAGGAAATGAAAGAAAAAAAATAAAACCAATTGGCACCAAATTAGACCTCACTATCATTCACGCATCACCCAATGAGGAAAAGAATGATGAGATGCATCAAATGATGTGGCGGAACCTTGGTTTCAACCACTATCTATAGCCGCACATGCTGCTCGAAAGCGGCTGACGCATGTCAAGCACACACCAGTAGCTCTTTTTTTTATGTGCACAAAACCAAAAATGACTCTATAACTAAACAACAATAGCAAAAAAGAAAAAAAAAACATTTATTAAATTACAACTAAGCCAGAAATCAATGCTAAAAACTTTGAATGGCAAGGGTAATGGAGTAATTCAACTATTCATAAAATAATAAAAAATTAAAATACTCTTAGGATTAAATAACAATAAGAACAAAAAAAAACCATTAGAAAATGATAATCAAGCCCCTAAAATCATGGTTAATAAATTTACATAATAGGACTCCTGCATAATTCAAGTGTTTAATTATGGTAATACTAAAATTACTATATAACCTTTGGATCAAAAGTTCTAATTGTTTACTCTGTAAGAACAATATGGTAATTATGCTATTATTAAAAAAAAAAAATGGCACTCCTAAACAAATTAATAATAATAAATTGATCGTGTGCAAAGATCATCAAATCCTTTAAGTAAAGCTTTAAAAATTAAAAGATGAAGGGTAAAAAATTAACTTTACTACAATACTAGACACATTTGACCATGGATGGACTAAAAAAAACCACATGATTTGATATTTATTTAATTATTTAAAATCCATGGATTTTTCACACAACTCCGAAGGAAACAAGAGTGTGTAGTTGTGTGTTTTTTATGAGAATTAATATAATTTAAAAAAAAAATAACAAACTAGCATAGATGAAATTTAAATAATAATAATAAAAAAAAAACTCAGCCAAAATATCTGTATATAAATTTTAAAAAAACCACAGGTGAGAATGCGATTTTTTAAAAATAACACCCAGTTTTTTTTTTCTTTTAAATATTATAGTTGAGAACTAAAGTTTATTCAGATACTATAGTTATTAACAGTGGTTTTTTTTAGTTGAGCTATTTAAAAAAAAAAAGTATTTCTCATAATTTGTTGACTTTTTTCAAAAAAGATTTGAAAAACATCCCTAGGTTGCTTCGTTTGGTTGGAAGTAATTAAGAATCCTCGTTTTCATGAAAATAAATAAATAAATAATGGACAGTGAATAATTACTGATATTAGCAATCTCTCTCACTGGCACCATGTCCTTCCCACCTCGGCCTTGACATGAAAATACTGAATTGATAGAGGGAGGGAGAGAGGGAGATAAAACTATCAGAACCACTGCAATTTTCACCAAAAGGTAAAAATACAAAGTGAAAAAGTGGCTGAGGTCTTAGCTTTCATTTCCTATTTAAACCCTTTTGTAAAAGCCAAATTAATCCGTTCAAAACCCTAGCATGTTTCTCCCTTAAGCTTCCTCTCTCCATATCCATTGAAGAAACAGAACAGATACCTTCCCAGATGATTGCTTGCAGTCTTACGCTGCTACCAAACCAAAAGACAGCCTTTTTGTTTGCTAAATAAGATGGCTTCTTGGAAGGTATACCGTGGATCTCAGGTTTCTTCTTTAGTTATTGGCTTCAAGGAACTTGAAAACACCACTGGCCTTTCTTTAATTTCTCCTTGAAAAGAGCGCTAAAAGCAAGACTTCAGTTAAAAAATAGAAGACCTTCCATACATACATCTCTCTCTCTCTCTTCAGGCTACAAAACAAAAACCAGGCCCGATAGTTCTTTTAGCTTAGCTGCTCATACATGGAAGGTGCTTTCAGCAATTCCATGCCCTCACACTTCTCCTACACTTTCACCCCTGGGACTAGTAGTGCTTATGTTACAGATACTGTCACCAATACTTGGATGGACACCAGGATATGGAGTAAGCTTCCGCAATCGCTGATTGATCGTGTAATCGCCTTTCTTCCACCTCCAGCCTTTTTTAGAGCTCGTTGTGTCTGCAAGAGATGGTATAGTCTCTTGTTCTCCAACAATTTTCTTGAACTCTATATCCAAATATCCCCACGCCGCCATTGGTTCTTATTCTTCAAGCACAAAAGCCTAAAAAGCTACATCTGTGGAAACAACAGTAGCACCACTCGTGGCAGTGGCGGCCAAACTAGTACAGCCAATATCAGTGAAGGGTACCTCTTTGATCCTTACGATATTGCATGGTATAGAATTTCTTTTCCCTTGGTTCCATCTGGGTTCTCGCCTGCTGCTGCTTCTGGTGGCTTAATATGTTGGGTCTCAGATGAGGCTGGTCCAAAGAGTATCATTTTATGCAACCCACTTATTGGCTCTCTATCTCAGTTGCCGCCAACGTCAAGACCACGTCTCTTTCCTTCAACTGGCTTAAAAGTTGGGCCATCCTCAATTGATGTGGCTGTTGCAGGTGATGACTTGATTTCTCCATATGCAGTCAAGAATTTATCCACTGAAAGTTTTCATATTGATGCTGGTGGGTTTTACTCTCTATGGGGCACTACTTCTTCTCTTCCAAGGCTTTGTAGCCTTGAATCAGGTCAAATGGTTTGTGTTGATGACAGATTTTACTGCATGAACTACAATCCATTTAGCGTTTTGGCTTATGAAATAGCAGCGAACAGTTGGTGCAAGATTCAAGCTCCAATGAGGAGATTTCTGCGCTCGCCAAGCTTGGTTGAGAGCATGGAAAAACTCGTTCTTGTTGCAGCAGTGGAGAAGAGCAAGCTCAACGTGCCAAAGAGCTTGAGACTTTGGAGCTTGCAAGCTTGTGGAACAACATGGGTAGAGATTGAAAGGATGCCCCAGCAACTTTACCAACAATTTGAGGAGCTGGAAGCTGGTCACGGGTTTGATTGTGTTGGACATGGTGAGTTTATTGCTATCATTATCAGAGGATCGGACAAGGCTTTGCTGTTTGATATCTCAAGGAAGGCGTGGCAGTGGATTCCTCCATGTCCTTACATGAATCACGGAGGTGGAGGTGGAGGTGGAGGTGGAGGTGACGATGAATTGCATGGTTTTGCTTATGAGCCTACAGTCACTACTCCAGTTACAGGCCTCCTTGATCAGCTCACAATCCCATTTCAGTCATTCAGTGGGTTAATTGGCTAGTAACTAAAGCTTCGATAGAATCAAATTAGGGCGTAGCAGCAGTGGTTGACGTCGGTACCATAAAAATGTGATAGTATGGTGCTCTAGTAGGAAATCATGAGAGGCTACCTGAAGTACTTGTTTATTCGGGTGATTCTGTCGAGTCAATCTCCATGTCTAGCACGTATTGTATCATGTGGTATTGTTTAATTAATTAGTTAGTTAACCCTTTTATCTAATTTTGTTCTCTGCTACCGTAATCTCATGACTTTAATTTGCTTTGGCGTCTTACCAAAATAACTCTTATTTATTTATTTTCAGCAAACCGGAAACAGGACCTGCCCGTCTACTAAGGAGACAAGTTTATTTTCACTTGGTGTTTTTGGTTAAATTTAAAAGCACTGAAATTATTTGCCTAATGTTTAGGGTAATGGGATCGTTTCGTGTTGATATGTTTGAAAATCAACCTCTACCATATTATCCTCTATATATCTCTAGAAACAAGATTTTACAGTGATCTTAAACAAATATGTTTTATATAAAGAAAGAAAAGCTTAAAATGGATGATTTATCTAATTTAATAAACAAAACAAATACAGAAATGGGGACATCTTCCACCCAAATTCTTTGAGGGGGAATAGGATTAGGCTACTTTACCTAAAGCATGAGCCAGAATTTCCTTCTCTTTTCATTACATAATGAGACTGCAAGAGCATTCACGGGAGAAGTGAGGACACTGACCACATTCGACAGTCCATCTCTAAAATGATCTTCTCGTACCCCATGTCTCTGAACTTGAAAGAAGGCCTGCACGGGCTGCTGTTGCTTCGCCAGCTTGTGGATCAAAGGTGGAGTTTTTTTAAATGGATGCCGAGAGCATCACATGACCCGGATTGTTCCTTAAGAGTAGGATTGGTATTGTAGTAATTGTTATGGTTGTGATTTGAAAAAAATAATTTTATAAAAAGTATTTTTAATTGTGGTTAGTTTGGAAAAATATATGTTTAATTAAAATTATAATTGAAATTAAGGTTGAATAAAAAGTAGTTTGATGTGTTTGGTTAAGATTGTTTTTGAATTAAGGTTATAAAATAATTTAAAAAAATATATATTAATATTGATGATTTTTAATTTAAATATTGTAGATTTAACTATTGCTATTATATCATGAAATAAATAATATTTTATATAAAATATTTTTTTAACGCTAGTTTTTTGAATAAAAAACAATTAAAAATAATTTTTTTTTATTTTGTTAAATCAAACCCGGTTCAATGTATTTTCAACTTTAAATCAGACCGGTTTGGTTGAAAAAAAAACCATAAATAGTGAAAGATGCTCCACTGCTCCGTTGTTCAAGAAAGAAAATCATGAACAGTACTGTTTATGAGTTTTCCAGTTAAAAAAATAGCTCTTGGTGCTTCTTAAAAATCTGTTGCTGTGCCATGATTAATAGAAGACCCCATTATTATAAATTTATCATGGAAATATAACCAAACGCTATGATTGCTTTAAACATAGAAGCAACCACGCCACCAAATAAACTCTAAAACGACACCATAGGACGTGCCAGAATACATGGACATCTCCACTTTCTAAATACTGGACAAACAAAGACACGACTCCTCACTTCAATTCTCGGGACTTTTCAAGTCTAATTTATGTTTATGCACAGAACAGTACACTGTGTACTTTAATCACAGATCTTCGCGTTTTTAGTTTTTGAAGCGAATTGTAGGCTGCTCAAGTGTGGCACTAACGAAACAAATACACAACCACACGTGTTAGGGCTAAAATATTTGACACTTTTTACCATCTTTAGGCAGCCGGGCTTGTCAGCTTCAATCAGCCCACAGTAAGATGACAATGTGTAGTCCCTATAATTTGCGTTTTTTTGGTTTTCCTTTTGTGTTTTTGGCATCACAGTCCCAATAATTTGCTCCATCGCTTCATTCATCCATTGTGTTTTTGAGCTATGACGGTATACACAGTTTTATCAAACAGTCCCAACCCTATAACTGAGCAAAGCTACGGCAGCATCACAAAATATGGCAGCTACTAACAGGTTGCACATTTCATATTCCAACGAATTATAGTGTTAGACTCCATAAAGTATTGCGGAAGTACAAAATCTCTGGATTCTCTCATCAGAATTACAATCCAAATAAGTGTTGGATATATCTATTCAAAATTTGCAAGACATAAACATGCTATGAAGTAAAACAGGAAAAACAAAAGATGGGAACATTTTCCACAGATACCAGCTCTTCATGCATTTCTGTTAACCCACTTCAGTCCTTAGATTGGAGCTGACGTATGATTGCCAGTCGAAGCTCACTTCTAAAAAGCCTTCTTGAGGCTAAGAAACAAGGTAAATTACTGACCAAGCACGCCTTAATAAACCTTTGAATATACATTTCCTGAGGCTAAATTTGGTTGGGGTGCAATTTTTTTTTTCCCTTTCAAATTGGTAAACTGATCATTTAATTCGAACCTGGAGGATGAGGTGCACTTCCCTCTTGAATATGGACCTCAGCTCTTCATTAGCTTCGACACCGATCCTCCTGTGTGAATAACCAATACATGCTAATAAGAAAGTATGGTGATGACTCTTGAGGATGATGTCATTCTTATTTCATGCAAGCCCAAACAGTAACAAGAAGTAAATGCAGGAAAACGAAAACCAAAGCCCACAGAAATGATAAATTTGTTTTTTTGCATTCTTTCCTGAGTTTTACAAAACTTATTCTGAATGGATGCTACCTGAAGTTTCCTGGGTTGCGGTCATATCTATCTTAGTGCCTTGAAAAAACATCTTAAGAACCACATCTCAGCTTCATTCATATTTTCTTTCCAAATATGCATGATGGTAGCCACCTTGATTGAAACTTGCAATAAAAGATGCAAAGGGAAAAAAAACATAGCAGTAATACTAGAGATGGAAGTTGCTTACCCAATTTTTGATCCCTTCTTCCCCACAAGAATCTTTCGCTGGCTTAGTTTAGGAGTGATGAAGTGCTGTTCAATCCTCAGAGAACCATCTCTTAATTCTTTCCAATCCATCAACCGATGATCAATGCCATAAGGGATTTCCTGAAATGAATGGGTTCATAGTTTTCACTCAGATCCTCTAAGTGCGTGTGGGAACAACACCCCCTCTAAGTAATAAACTTATAAAATATGCCTCAAGTCAACGAAGTAAATAAAATGAAGATCCAAGTTTTACCTGATGAACATGGTCTAATAACCTTTCCCGAACAACTTCTAATGAAATATTCTTCATGACTTCTTCACTCATAGTTAGTGGATCTTCATCCCATGGTCTTTTGACTGCCTAAGTACAAATACCATTGATGAGCCAAAATCAGATGCAAGTCCTAATTGAGATGGTCATGATTTTTTAAAAGAGAGAGAGAGAGAGAGAATGGTAGAACCTGAATCTACCAGTAAAATGGCTGCCTTTTCCATTCAAATTGTGTAGAAAATAATTAATATATCAACAGATAAATTAGATATTATTTACAGAACTGGACATATTATGGTAAACTTTACTGACAAAATGAGTGTCGATAACAAGGATGCCATATTCAAGTAAATTTCTCCACCCGGAAATGACTTTCATCAGAGAGAAAGAACATTATTGTGGCAAGAATAAATAAAACCTATTGTATCATTGTACTAGTAAACTTTATTTTCTTTAATGCAGAAGAGGCACTCATAATACTGCAGGAAAAAAAATGACAGAAAAAGGATTCAGGGCCAAAACCAGTGGGGTAAGCAACAATTTCCCAAAGAAGTTTGATCTGATAATATAGAAGGAAATTGTAACTATTTAAACTGAATTTTAACTCAAGAATTCCAATAGATATGCCTTTTTGTATTTGAATAATAATGGGAGATATCTTCAGACTCCAGATAATTTTGTTCCAAGGGTGGAAAAAGTCTTCTTTCCCAAGGAATGAGTAAATATAAATCAATCAAAGAAATCAGGTTGCTATAAATCTAGAAATTATTTCTTCTAAAATCAAAAGGCAAGGAAAATACCTGCTCCATCAAATATTGATTAAGATGTTTTACTCCAGAGCCCTTCAGTCCTGAGATCATGAAGTGCCTAGAAAATAGATGAATAGGAAAAAAGTAATCACAGAATTTTTCAAGTATCCATAGACGACTATAAAAAAGCAGCAAGGGAAAGCAATGTGATTTCATTTTATATGAAAACCTACCTATCATATCCAGGAAGATCCTTGAATTCCTCAACAACCTTCAATAAGTCTTTCTTTTTCTCAACAAGGTCAATCTTATTCATACACAATACCCGCTTTTGTTTTGGGTTTGCTTGTGCTCCCATGCATTTTATCAATCCAACCACTCTTGAATCAGGCCTAAATAGATGAACAGCAGAAGGATCTTTTATCAGTGATCAACTTATAACAGGAAGCAACACAATATTAATATAATGGAGTGTATCACCCACTGCAGTGGTGGAACAATGAAAAATAGTCAACAAGAAGAGGATGTTTATTAGGAGATTGAATAATCAGACAATAAGATCACAATTCTTCAATCACATTGAGCACAGTTCAAAGTTTATTTTAAATTGATTTCTGGGCAAAAAGTAACATAAAAAGTAGCTCCTCCACAACCCAGATAAAAACCCAGGCAAGACTTGCAGTGATGACACGTGACCTTATGCAAGCAGAATACTAATCAAAATGGAATTTTGACACTGAAAAGACATTGCTACGCTTCTCTAGAAGTTCTTTGGCTAGACTTAATTTAGCAAACTCTTGATGTTTTCTATTAACAATAATTACAAACTAAAAATGTACTGATGAATCAATAATATGTTGAATACTAAGTTGACAGGAAGTGTAATATTTTGGTAGATGGAACGCGAACAGATTCACAGTACACAACAAGAAGGATGGGCAGAGTGTTTCTTCAGCAGATCAAAAGATGCATCTTTGCAATTTTGGCCTCACGTTCCCAGAAGCTTCGTATGTAGAAAGGACAGTTACGCAAGAAAGAATTTTTATTTGGGGGAAAAATTCCAAGTGTTCAGAGTCAGGTGTAAAATGTTATGATAGAGCAAAATGTACTGACCCCAATAAATTCCAACATATATAGTCAATAACAGAAGTCTTGAAAACATATAAACCACACGAGCATGGCATCACCTAAAAATATTTGAAATTTGATAATGCAAGATCTTCTTTTGCTTCTTCCTATCCTTTATTCGGCTATCTGTAATTCTGTGCAGGGTTATTTTCCCCTAAACCTAACCTAGAGAGTTTTTTAATATTTTCCCTATGGGCTGGACCTTTGAAGGATTTGAAATTTCTTTATGTCGATTTTATTTCACTCCAAAAGTACATGTTATGGTTATGGACCTAACTTGAGTAGCAGTTACTCATTACAAAAGCCCTACAGGTATATGTACAAGGAGAACGTATCATAATCATCTGCGACATATAATGAAGTCATACACTTTGAGGAACATTGTGATATTCTTCTTTAAAACTGTTTTTAAGCGCGGTGCTTTTGGTGATTCTATTGAAAACAAATGTATTGGGGAAACAATTCTAAGATATGCTAATAGTTCAAGATCTTGATGGCAGATGTATGTTATATACAGCCCAAAAACCCATGGTATTATTGCAACTGCACCTTAAATCCATGGTTACAGTTATAGTTCCAAGGCTGATGTTCAACAAATGCTGCTGATATAATATGCCCATCATTCAATCTAAAGAGTGTAATAGTGAACAAAACAGTGATAAATGAGAATTTGTTTTGGCAAAATGTTTGACAAGAATAGCAAATGGAGAAAAAAAATGCTAATTGTTTAAGCACAGATCCTAATGTGCAGGTAGTAAAAAGATTTGGAGAAAAACATTTATCATATCAAAGCTAAGTCACAACACAAGATGTCATTGCACAGCATGGAGAACTTAGAACCCCCTCCTAAAATAGCTTTGCGAGGCAAAGTTGCCTAGGGAGATTATAGACAGTAATAGGAATACAAAAATGAGAGGTGAAGTCCATTCAAGGTCACATGCAACAGCTCACTAACCTGGTAAGATGCCTATGGACATCAAAAATAACCATAAGCACATCATATAAATCAACTGAACTCCAAGCACTTTCAACACGTGTCTTCATGTCTTTGTAAGGATAACCACGGTTATTTACCATGAGTCCAGGGGTGTCAAAGAAACACTGCATAAAATAAATGTTATTATTATATCTGCTGACAGCACACCAAAAGGAATGCACGATAGAACGTTTTGCTAGCAAATTACCTTTGTAATAAATATCCAAATAATTAAAAAACACCATATAATTAACATCATAGACTATCTACATTCTTTAAAGTGGGAAGAACAAGAGACCTAAAAGACATCATTTACAACAAGAAACAACTTGATACAGAAAATAATAATGAGATTCCATGGGAAAGATAAATTTCAATTCATCAAAATACAAAAGCATTTCAAAGAATACAATGAGGCATGATGACAATAGCTCATAAGAGTTTCCATTTTTTAAAATAAAAAATAAAAATAATTTCAATTCGATATATATTTTATTTCGCATGCATATTGAATTATATAAATAACTTCTCAGAGCCTTGTATTGGAAGGGGACATAGAATTGTTACATAGCAAAATGTTAAAGTGACAGCCAACAACAAACGTACATAGCAGAAAATGATTGGCTCCTGACAAAACTTAAGCTCCATTTTTTCCTGTCTAAAGAGAGGTTGATCATTTTCTTTTAAAGCACGCAAGTATCATAATCTGAGTATTCATGTGAAGGAATGCTTTAGGATTTTGTAATGCTACTGAAATAAGACCATGCAGAAACATCAGCTTAAAAGGAATCATTCACAAGAAGAAACAACTCAATATAGAAAATAATAAAGAGATACAAACAGAAAAATATTTTTCAATTCATGAAAATACAGAAGTATTTCAAAGGATATAATAAGGAATGATGACAAAAGCACACAAAAGTTTCCATTTACATTATTTTGTTAAAATAATGCATTAATTTCGATTAATTTAAATTTTATTTTTCCATGCATATATTTCTGATCTCAAAAGGCCTCATAAGGCTGCGGAAAACAAAGACAGCTATCTAGCAAAAAGTTAGCTCCAGCCAACCACAAAGGACAGGATATATAGAAAAATGATTAGAACCGGACAAAGATTAAGCTCCAGTTCAGAATTCCTGGCTAATGAGAGGCTTTTTACTTTCCTTTTCAAAGTAAGTCAGTGCCACAACGAGAGTTCACATGAAAGAATATGATTTATCAATGATGGCAGGTGGTCATGTAGAAACATTAAATTCTTTCTTTTTGAAGTGTGACATTCATAATTTTTTCATTTTTTAGCCACGGATTTAATCTGAATATGATGTTAGCATAATATTTGCTCTATCATGCAGATGAAACTATGCATAATGCAGTTATTAAATCCACAAAAGAAAAGAGAATGAAGTTGATAAATCAGAGCCATGGGATATACTATTTGAGTGTCTCCATCTGTCATCACTCCCAACACTTCATGAGTTGTGGTATTTGTCTTCCGTGACACAGCAGCAACCTTTGTCCCAACCTATGCATATGCGATAGCAAAGAGCACATCCAAACGATTGTCAGATGATGTTCATGTTGTAAGAGAATCAGGAACTTTGCAAATAATACTGGATATAAAAAGATAAATTGAATATGCATACAAGTTCTAAAGAGAGAAGATACCCTCTTCCTCTCTAAAATATTTTCTTCAAGGGAAGCCTCAACACACCTCTGGCTATGCAATGAGGGGCAGCCTTGGCCATTTCATATCATTCCCCCCAACCCATCCTACCATTTGGAGTTGACACCTAAAGGTTAAAAGTCCCAAGTTTAACTATTGGGCTGTCCCTTAAGGATTATATATATTCTAATGTATCCAAAATACATGACACCTCATGCTTTATGAAGGAGCAATACTGAGATCCCGCAAAATCATCCTTCACCATAAAAATGACACAAAGTTAAAGGTGAGCAATTGCACTCCATAAATTAATTCAAAATTTTGGATTGTGATTCCATACATATCCTTGTAATTCAAACAACAGCAAAGATATAAAATAAGAATTCGGTATTCCATAATTGGAGTAGGCATCCAGTGTCTAGTATGTTGTGGTTCACAGTGTGGGTATAGAGTACGACACTTTTACTTGTGGGTGGCACAGAATAGGAAGTTAGTGAGATTGCAACTTCAGGTCTCACAAAACACAGAAGCATCTGCTCTATCTACTTGATAGAGATCCGTGCAGACATACAAAAGCCTATTGCTTCTTTCAAATTCATAGAAACACGGTAGAGTTCCCTCAGAAGTATGGTTTCTGAACTTTTTGGAGAAAGTTTTCCTTTTGCTATACTCTTATTGTTTATTCATTACTCTTCTGATGTTTTGTCTAGGGTAGCCCTTTTCATGGATCCATATAACAAAGGGAGATCCTTCCCATAAGATGCAATTTGATCGGTCCCAGCATTCTCATGACAAGCCAATCTCCAACAAGACAGTCAATTTCTCAAATTAAGCACAACCCACAAAACCCCTAAGAAGTTATCTTGCGAGATTAAACAAGAGAAACAGCTATTACTTAATGAAGGTTCTTCGTGCTCAAGATATGTTCTTACAGGGTACCACTTCAGAACAAAAGTAAAGGTACCAATTTGTCCGTCTTTCGCACTTCAGAATCCATAAGCTATAAACCATCAATAATAGCATCAAGCTTTTGCGTATCACCTATCCTACACGATTCCCTAGGAAAACTAAAAACCGAGCAAGACCCCAAAATCAACAAAACAATACAAGCTATTCTCGGAGAGTTTAACACTAGACAAACATAGCCATCAAATCAAAGACCCGCCATTTCTATATAATAACAAAAATTTAATAGACCACCAATATTCAAAACAGCAGCAGAAACATCCAAAACAAAAAACCATATTAAAAAAAAAATAACGAAACCAGACCATGAAATTAGTCAAGGCAGACTTCCCAGCATTTGGAGCACCAATAATCCCGACCGAAAGCGACTTCTGATCTTCCTCTCTGACCTCCTCACCCTCCTCCTCATCAGGCCTCTCTAATGCTGCCTCCAGCAAAGCTTTAGCCAAAAGTCTCCTCCTTTGCTCCTCCACTTGCTCTTCTTGTTCCTCCAAAGTTCGCAGTTTCCCTTTTTGGGTTTCTTTTTTAAAAACTAATTTATCAACTCTCTCCCTGTATCTCTCATCCCAGGTGGGTTCCTTATGAGAGGCGCTGGTTGTGTTGCTGTTATTGTTAAAAGAAGAATCAATTGTGTAGTGGGTGCTGTCAAAGACAGAGTCACTATTGTCATTTTCACTCTCGTTTTGGTCAGGTTGGGCTGAGAAGAAATGAGAGAGGAGGTTTTGGTTAGTGTAGAGAAAGGGAGGTGGCTTTGAAGCAAGGGTGCTGGCGATCCTCAGTGCTCTCAATGATTTCATTTCAAGATTGTGGTGAACTATTGCAAAAGCATAGACACATACATGAATGAATATATGGAGAGGGAGTGAGGTAGAGGGAGGGATTTTTGTGGTTTTCTTTGGGAGAATTATTGAGCTGCTCGGGGGTTTTAGGGGTTTTGAGGTTTTTCTTTTTCTCCCGGCTTGTTTATTTTCTTTTTCTAAATGCGACATAAATATTCATGCCATGACAAGGAAATATAGTTAATTCTGTGCCTGTTTGATGCCTTAGGTCACTTTTCAAAAAACAATTATTTACTTTTAAATGGTAATTATTTAAATTTAATAGAAAAATATATTTTTTTAGCTAATTTTTTTATTTATGTGTTTTTTATTTAAAAAAACATTTCTTTTATGAGCAATATAATTTTTAAAATAAAAACTAAATACAATTAAAATAAATATTTGTAAAAACTTCCAGCAAAATTAAATTAAGGAGAAGAAATTATCTCTTTAAACAAAATTCTTTTTTTATGTATTTCTATTTTTATAAAAATATTTTTTATATTAAAAACATTGTTTTTTAAATAAAAACATACCATAATTTGAATAGCAAGTTTCAATCAAAAACAAGAAAAATAATGGCTTGATAATTTTATGCGAATGTACAAGAGTAATTAATTTGATAAATTATATAAAAATTAATAAAAAAGAAAAAAATAAATACTTTATTTTTATATAATATCCATGAGAAATTTAAAATATATATTAGATTCATATATAATTATTAATAAAATAATTGTTAATATTGCCATCCAGATCTCCAAAAACAATTTCATAATTAAATAATTTTTTAGATATCATTCTAATAGTTTTATTTTAAAAAAATTATTCTAAAATTAGGAGGAAAAAAGAAGCTAAAGTAGAATTTAAAAAACGCCAAGAACGCCTAAGCCTTGACTAACATACCCAGCTTAAACATACCTAGGCACACCTACGTTTTGGACCTTTGAAACTTAATTTTTAACATGTTATTATCTAAACAAATCTGATGAACCTTAATAATTTTATTTTCAACGTAAAATCACCCTCTAATTAATCTAAAATCCCATAATAAAATGAAAGATTTTTTTATTTTGATTTGTTTTTTTCGACTTAGTTAAAGTTCAAAACCACTTAAATTGAACTTCATTCTCTAAGATGAATTCATTGACAAGAATATCAATTATTTTGATTGTTAGATTACAGTTGATTCAAAGTTTTCTCTATCCTTCTTTTTTTCAATGATTTTCTCACTCATTTCTCTGCTTATAGAGGATGAATCGTGAGAAAAATTAAATTTAAAACTAAAATGTAATATCAAAAATTATAAGAAATAATTCTTAAAAATTAAAAAGTAAAAGACCAAAATGAACTCTATTTTAAATATATATAAAAAAGAGGACCAAAGATGGAAATGTTAAAATTTAAGGGGCTAAAATGGACTTTCACTTAAAATTACAAGGATCATTTTGAAAAAATATAAAAAATTTAAGAGACCAAAATGAACTTCCTCTAAAACTACAAAAATCAAATCTAAAAAATAAAAAAAATTCTATTGATCCAAATGGAATTTCACTGTGCATGAAATATATTAATAGTTAAAAAAATGAAAAGAAAGAAATGGAAATTTAATTAATTATAATTTAATCTTTAAAACTTAATGAAACCAATCAAATTATTCATCATGATTTATAGTTATCAAACTCGGTTTAATGTCCTGGTTATGGGTTTATTAGATTAACCTTCGAATCATAAATCAACATGAGTCAATCCTAAAATAACATTATTTTAGACAAAATAAAATATATAAAAAAAATAGACCAATATTTTTTTAAATAAAAATTAAACAAATTATTTCAATTTGACCTAACCAAGTTAATTAGATCACTAAAGTCAACTTTCAAAAAAAAATTAAAGGAAAGCCATGTTAGATTTTGGGTTATTGGATCAATATTTTGACTTGTTAAGCCAATTTTCATAACTATGTCATGATTTCAAAAAATAAATATATACATTCAATTTTTATATTTTAAATATTATTATAATGTTTTTTTATCAATTTTTATTAAAATATAAGATATTTTTTTTCAGAAAAAACCCTGCTACATGGAGGATGGTCAACACCATTAACTAATTTGTTTTGATATGTGATGAAGTCGTGAAAAACTTTCACATAGAAAAAATAATTTCCTTAACTAGAGAACTGGGCTAATGAGTGGTTTTGGCAAAATTAGTCTCTTGTTGGGATAAGAGACACACCGATACTTAAATTATTACTTGCAATAGAGAAAATATATGAAAGATGCAAAGAATTGTATCTGGACATTGCAAGATTGTGGGCTTAGTATGCTATAAAAATTATATTGCCCTAACTTTTTTTTTTCTCGGTGTAGTTATTAGGTATATTTATACAATCAAGCTTATAATCTCTTAATGGAGGAATGAATCGTGTTATTGGTTAACCAAAGTGGCTCATTGGTTAGTGTGATGTTGTGTCATGAGTTTTGTGCCTAGTATGTGATTAATGAAAAAATCGGTGTGCCACGTCTGTGTGACAGAGTATATTTATTTTTATTCGTGTTCATGTGGGCTAATGAGTGTAGCGAAAATATAGCTATTAGTGATAGAGAATGATGTATGTCATGTAAAACGTTTTTTATGGACAAGAAAAACAAATTATGTGCGATACACATTACAATTGCTAGTACCGGGGAAAATAAATGTGAGAGAAAAAGGCTATGATAAAAGAAAGATGTAAAGATAAAAAAAAAAAATATAATGTTTGTTAGACCAGACCTAAGTGATTAGGCTTAGTCACCTGGACTTAGCCTAGACGATCAAAGCTATTTGGGCTGGAGCCCAAACAACCTAAATATTTTTTTCTTGTATAATCATTTTTCTCCTGATTATTTTAAATAGATGTGTTTGCAAGACTTAGCTAACATTATTGGGAGAAGAAAACTTGCTTGTTTTGCATAGGTGATGTTACATGGTGTGACTACGAAGGGGTTATCATGGTTA
The DNA here is from genome assembly GCA_018804465.1 of Populus tomentosa. Classification (NCBI taxonomy): domain Eukaryota; kingdom Viridiplantae; phylum Streptophyta; class Magnoliopsida; order Malpighiales; family Salicaceae; genus Populus; species Populus tomentosa. The sequence goes on along the minus strand of CM031969.1, from coordinate 13,513,871 downwards.
AACGTTTGAACATTGGCTTTTTTGTCTTGCAAGAAGTGTTTTTATGAGAGTTTTCTTTATGTAAATTTTATCCATGTTTTTGCAAGAGAAAAGAATTCAACAATATTTTTTATGAAGAGAAACAATGCAGTAATAGGAAATGAATGTGAAAGTTATATGGTTATGAATGCTTTTAGGAACATATTTTTAGAGAAAAATATTTATGAGTAGTCATAATGACTAATAAGGATCCCCGATCCTTTTTTAAGACAAGTTGTCATTAATACTTGGAGAATTTATACGGAGACTTTGTCATGGAGAAATTTTATTGGATACATGAAGATTTTTATGAAGCCAAAGAGAAGCACTAGTGTTTTTTATTTGACAGATTCAAAAGACAATAAGGATATGATTTTTAAAAATTATGTTATCCTAGGCAGTGCATCATGAAACAAATTTCTTAATTTTTCAGGTTGCATATTCTTCTTTATATATATTAAAGGTATCATCTAAAAATCAATCTCTCTACCTTTTTTTTTTTTTAATATATGACACTCTTTTGTGTTATATTAATGATCATGATGAAATATATAGAAATTTTTGGGTTTTCTCGTGTTTGAACCATTTTTCATTTGAGGTAGGTATTGCAAGAGTTCTATATTATTTATGACAACCAACTCCTCAGTATGTGTAACGGTGAGAGGTGTGTTCAAGAGTTCAAAGAATATCAGACGATCACGAATATGCTTTTAGGTGTTCCTTTTTGATATTTTGGTAGGAGACTAGTGATGTTATGAAGAGTATGCCTTTTGAAAGTGATAGTGACTTTGCTTAGTCACGTTGACTTCCTATACTTGAATATAATTCTTCATTATTTATTTCACATTGATAAGAGTTTTGTCATAGAGAGTGTACAAGCATTCTTATAATAAGCAGTTATAGACTCCACTAATCAAGGCTTTAGTGGTGATAAGTTCAAGCAAATTCTTTATGTTTAGTATCTCCTTGTTGAATCTTTAAAGATATACCCTAATGCTTTCATCTTCTTATTAGGTGATGCAAAAGAGATTAGTTGTGTTTTTTTTAGTTGGGATATTAATATTAAAATAGAGGTAAGGTTAACATAGAGGTCATAAAAGCCAAAGATACAATGAGGTTTAAGGTTATGATACTACACCTTGGTAGATTCATAAAAAAATTATGAGGAAAATATTGCATATGTCATCATATGCATTCCCTTATGATCTGCAAAGCCATCATAGTTATCAAAGTTGGCATTTGAGGTGACGCGTTCTTTAAGGAGATAAGTGTGTAATATTCTGTGACAAAATAGAGAGTCTCTTAACTTGTGGGACTAGTGTTCATTCCTAAAAGCTTATCTTATCTCGCTTCTAGATCTTTTTTTTAAAAAAATTTGGATCATGTGAGTGAGATTCAAATGAAGATTAATGGAGATAACCACACTTGTGACTAGGTTGTATTAAGGAGTGTTATCTCATTTTGGCACGATATTTTATCTTGTTCCTTCATGAAACTAGAGTTATCTATGTGCACTTGTGTACATGATAAAGTTGTATGTTGAATTCTATATTGATGTTAATGAAACGGAGAAGTATGAAGTTGTTTTTAAATGACTAGAACAACATTGTTGAACATTCACACTTGATGAAAGAGTTATTAGAGATTTGGGGGAGTTGGAGTCTCTGTAGGAAGGTTGGTTACTCTCCCTTGTCCTAGGATTTCATCAGCCATAAGAAAAATTTTGGTCAATAGTTAGGGGGGATGAATTGGCTTTTCATTCAATTTCTCATAGACAGCGTCACTAATAAAGTTGTAAAAAAACTTCAACTATAAAAATTATTTTTCTTAATTGGAAAACTAGGTTGATAATTGGTTTTTATAAAGCTGATCCCCTATTCTCCTGTTGAGATAAGGGACACTCCAATACTTAAATTAGTATTTGTACATTTGAAGAAAATAATGGACAAAGATAGAACATATGAAAGGTGCAAGGAAACATATTTGCGTCGTTGCAGGATTATGGACTTTGTATGCTAGAAAAATTATCCTACCTCAACCTTTGTTTTCCTAGTCAGTGACTGGATGTATTTATACACATAAGCTTGTAATTTTCTTATAAATGAAGGAATCATGTTATTAGCTTACCAAAATAACCCATCAATTGGTTTGATGTTGTTTTGCCCTAGGTTCTATGTCCGATATGTGATTAGAGAAGACGTCGGTGTATCACGTCTATGTGATAATTATTTTTATTTTTATTGGTGCTTATGTGGGCTGGTAGGCATAGCAAAAATATAGCTATTGGTGATAGAAAACAGTGTCTATCATGCAAAAAGTTTATGTGCGCGAGACAAAAAACTGATAAGATGCCTCCACACACAAAACAAGATAGATTGAAACATTTTTTTTACTCCTTTTTCTTTCAATTATTAATTTTTTTTATTTTATCATTAGATATTATGTTGATTAGAATATGGGTTAATTGTTAGTTTCAATTTAATTTTTTTTGTTGTTGTGATTATCAAGGTTAAAAAAAATCACAGCATCGTTTTGAAGCTCGATTTCACATAACAAAATTTACTTTTATTATTTGAAAAATATTGAAAATGAGGGGACCAAGATTAAAACAAAGAAAAAATAAAAGCCCTTTTGTATTTTTTATAAAAAAAGTAAAAAACTACTATGTCAATTTTAATCTCTTTCTTTCTTTTCTTTTTGCTTTCAGTCATCAAATTATTATTTTTTCAATTTCATCCTTCAATGTTGTGTTGATTGTGATTAATGGTTGATAATTTATTTTGATCTACTTTTTTATGTAGTTATCTTGATATCAAAAAAAATCTTGGCATTATGTTGATGCTTGAATTTACACAAAATAAAGGGTCTAATTTTATTGTTTGAAAAAAAAAAACCTAGAAGTATCAAAATTGAAATAAAGAAAAAATGGGTGCCCTTTTTAAAAAATTGGTGTCAAAGACTTTTTGCTCAATTTTGCCTTAGGATTTTTTTTCAAAAATCCTTTTTGATCTCTTTAGTTTAACAATTAAATAGTTTAGTCCACAACTTTATTTTCTTTATATTTTAGTCCCTAGGCTCGAGAGAGGAGAGAGTCGTAAAAAAAAAGACAAAAAAGAGTAAGAGGTCGGTTGATTCAATTTCTTTGGTAAAAATAGCCAACCTTTGTGTCAATTAATGATATAAGTGTCATTGAAGTGTTTTGGTCTTCCATATCACTTGAAAATTTAGATCGGAGCAAAGGAAGGTTTTTTTCATTATACTTTTGTGTTTTTTAAACAAATTTAGAGGTCTTTTGAGTTGGCAAATTAGTTTCAAGAGATTATGAGTGTTTTTTTGATAAAAATTAGTTGAAATTTGAGTTTTTTTACAAAATAAAAATGCATTGCCATAAATTTTTTACCACATTTGTGATAGTAAAACATTAGGTTTATAGACGACGCATCATTTATTTTTATTTTTTAAATGAATGGGCGATGCATCATCCAATCATTTAAATAATTAAAAAAAATAAGTATAGGCATGCGGGTCTCTGTTGCTACTAGGCCTATGCATAGGGCATGAATTTCAGTTCATCAAGAGTGTTAGGACGGGACGACTGGCCTTTTTATTTGCTTTTTTTTTTTTAATATATGTTTCTCCATTATATATTCATTTAATTTGAAATCAAATAACTAATTACATGTTAGATATACCACTTTATTAATTTTTAAAATTAATTAAAAATATATTTGAGTTATTATTTTTTAAATTGCATTAAACTTTTAGTTTGTTTTTCAATAAGATTATAATTCTCTTTTTAATTTTAGCTAGTGTTTTTTTTTTTTTTTTGGAAAGCCCATCATTAAAAAAAAAAAAGCAAGGCAAAGATTTGGTGGTTACTATAGGAGAATTTATTTTTATTATCATATAATTAAATAAAATATAATTTTAAAAAATACAGGGTTGATTAAACCAAATCATGACCTCGAACACATAGTTGATAAAAGAATCGTTGCAAATCTTTTATCTTTAAAAAACAAAAACAGGTGTATTATAATATTTTTTTCTCACCGATTAAAAACTAGTCAACACCCACACCTGCTTTGCTTTGACAACTTTTCTGGCGTGTTGAAAAAAGACATGGACACCCTATCTCGTATTTTCCTATAAAATCCTATGCAAAGCATACCTGGTGATTCAATTTCTTGACCTCATTATTCTCATAACTAAAAGCTTGTTTGGCAGTGTGATTGTAGTTGTTTTTCAAATAATTTTTCATGTCAAAATACATACTAATGATATTTTTTTTATTTTTAAAAAAATTATTTTTAATATCAGCACATCAAAATAATTTAAAAATACTAAAAACATATTAATTTAAAGTTAATAAAAAAATAAAATAAAATTTAAATTTTTAAAAAAATATTTTTAAAATAGAAACAAATAAGTCCTAAAAAAACACAAAAACCTCTAAAAATATGGAGGAAAAATTGGACTTCTACCTCCCCCTCTAGATGGAGGAACAACAGCGCTACACCCGGGCAGCAGACAAATAGACTATACTAGTTACATGCTCGCGCGATGCTGCCGATCAATTATTTTTTGCTTTTCAAAAATAGTCAAGATTTAAAAGTGTTAGGTTTTTTTGTAAAGTTATACCCAAAAGTCTTAGGTTTGGTTGCAACGCCTGACCCAAGAGTAATACTTATAATATTAATAAAAACATTAAACTTGGGTTAACCCTTAGCATAAAAGTGTCTAGACTGCAATACCAGACCCAATAGCATTGGACGTGACTCTGGTTGCACGGTCGTGTCATAAAAGTGTGATAATTAAATAGATTAGTTAAAAATAAAAAAAACCAAGTTAACTCGTCAAATCAAGTTAACTCATTAAACCCGGGATCCGTGTCATGAATGTCTGGTAACTAAATAAAAAAAAATAAACATTAACAAATTGAATTAAACAAAAAATTTTAATCAAAAAGAAAAAAAAATCCGGGTTAACTCGTCAAACCATGTTAACCCGTTAAACCCAGGATTTGTGTCATGAAAGTCTGATAACTAAATAAAAAAAAAATTTAACATTAACAAACTAAATTAAACAAAAAAATTTATGAAAAAAAAAATTGACAGGTCAACCCACCCAGAATTAACTGGGTTCACCCATGAAACCAGGTTAACCCGTGAAACTCGGGATATGTGTCATGAAAATCTAATAACTAAATAGAAAAAAATTTAACATTAACAAACTAAACTAAACGAAAAAAATTAATTAAAAAGAATAAAAAAAAAATCTAGATTAACTTATCAAACCAGATTAACTCGCTAAATCCGGAAAACGTGTCATGAAAGTCTAATAACTAAATAAAAAAATTTAACATTAATAAACTAAATTAAACAAAAAAAATTTGTCAAAATAAAATAAAAAAAGAAGCAAAAAAAAAAATCTCAAAAGACATAAAAAAAAAAAAAAAAAAAAAAAAAAAACCCTAAAGCGTCAGTTTTTATCTCTTTTAGCTATATATATATATATAATGATGCCCCTTCATCCCCGAACACCTACGAACCAAACACCCTTTTGTGGAGGTGGAATGATTTAAAAAATATTCCAGCCTACAAACACAGCCTAGATTATGCATCTGAATTGGGCTGATATTGTCACTGATCATGGACTCATAGCCGCCACCGAAACAAACCCCATCCTCCTTTCCAAAAGCTTACTTCATTTCCCTGCATCTCACCACTACCCCCGTCGCATCTCCTTCTCCAGTCTTTGATGAAATACAATTTGTTAGTAATACACCATCTCCTCAAAAACACTGCATCAAATGAAAACCACAACCACATTGTGATTCAATGAATAATGTAACTTAAACTCCGTAATTTATTCAATCGAAACAAGTAAATAAATAATGCCCCATGGTTATGGCAATTCCAAGTTTCCCACGGTACCTCTACAAACTGATGGCGGGAGATTTCAGCGGACATTAAAAGCAAACTCAAATCTATAACCTAAAAGGCTTACAATTTTTCTTTCCCAATGTAAAGAAAGGAAAGAGATAAAATAAACAAAAGACAGAACTAATGTTGCCGCCATCTCTCAAGAGTTGACCTACACGCTAAAGAACGAGGGCTGTTGTATCTCACTTGTATGGAATACAGCACACGCATGATCCTAGGGATGCAAAGAACGAGAGCCAGGGATCCCCGTGCAGTTTATATGAATTTTGCAGCAGTCAGAGGGGCTTTGAATCCACAAAAATATTCAAATGGCCTTTGGTTATCTAAAATGCCATTCGACCAGCAAGCCTGCTTTCCAATATCCTTTTGTCAATAGCTGCATCAACTGAGCTCATCTGCAACAAGAACCAACAATGAGAAGATCAAGATATGAACCGTGACAAGCAATCAGTTGGATAAACCCGATATTTGAAAGCTTCGTCCTATGGTGAAAAATGCCAAACTTTGCGAAAGAAGCTGACCTGGGCCAAGTCTGACTTCACTGTTCGATGATAAAAATAAATTGTAATCATGCTAGGAATGAGCAAAAATCTGTTGGGTATCATCTTGTTCCACCCAAACCCCAAATATCGTAGTCAAGCATATGGAGAAGAATAACAACAAATAAATTCAAATTTTAAATAAGCAATACATACGCTTTTTGTTAACTGAGAATGATGCTAGGAAGGAGAATCCTCGATTTGATTCCAGCAAGCTTTGTCAAAATGGTAATAACTAACTACCAGCATGAATAACAAAAACGAACTACTTGAATCAACTGCCATCATGGCATTGGCATGCAAACCACAGAATTGAGGAAAACAAAAACATAAAAAGCATGACCATCAGGAAGTGGACATTGAAGTCTAGAGACACTTGACTAAACACATAGCTATTAACTGCGGGTTTGTTGATGAGTTAAGAAAAATAAAAATTGAAAATTCATACAGAAATACCTCTCTAAATAGGTAACAATGCATAAAAAACTGTATCTGAAAACAAAAAGCATAAAGCCTACCCATCTGGTTAGATGTGCGAACCAACTCCGAATACTAAAGAGGTAGTCATAACTTACCTGGCTAGTTTCATCATGCACCTGATACTTTGGTAAGGACATTCTTCTTTCCTCCTGCAAATATTCAAACCATTAGCAGGTCTAACAACTGAAAATTTAATAGGCAATGCTGAAAGAAAGAATTCTTAACCCAAAAACAACTTACCATGGACATTGCCTCATCATCCCAAACTAGATAGACTTCGTTAACAGCTGTCTGCGTGGCAGGAGCCTTGTTTGCAATTACAGGGGGCGGCCCAATAGAAGGGCCGCCGGTATTTGGACCAGAGGCATAAGAATGTGTGTTGCCTAATGTCCCAGCTACAGAAAACAAATTGAGAATAAGACATTATCATTCAATGAGCAAAATGAAAACTTTGATGATACAACCAATCCTAAAAAAAAAAAATCATAAGAGTATGATCCTGTGCCAGAATGAATGTGCTACTAAAGTTACCATTACAAGCACTAAAATGAACAATTTTTTAAATCAACAATGTCAAAAATTGACACAAAAGAGGGTCTATTATATTATTAATAGCAAGGGACCATTATCAAACCTGGAAGGTAGCCAGTTGTCATGGAACTATTGACTCCCGAATGCACATTCACTGAACCTTTAACTTCTCCAGGAGAGCTTGATGAAATACTTGTTGGAGGCAAAGGAGCAGAAAATGGTGAACTTTGAGGCAAATTATTGTTGACAACAGGGAACAATGGTTGTGATACAGGTGGTGTGGATGAGGGCAGCCCAGGAGGAGGTGCTTGTGAAGGTGGGAGTGCAATTGATGTAGTTGATGGCACAGGAGGCCTCATATTTTGCACAGGAAACAGTGGCTGCTGGGCATATGCAATTGGGGCAGAAGGAGAGATTGAAACAGCAGGATGCGTGGGGAACCAAGGCTGTGGACGGGGAGGAACTGGCCAACCAGCAGGAGGAACTGGAACAGCAGAATTATACCTGTAGCCAAAACCAACAAAGATATACTGAGAAGCTAATCACAATATTTTCCATATACCCACAGCTTAATACTGCCACAGAGGATGAATCAGTTGTTTACTGCATGGGGATCCCAAAATGTCAGACTGGCAAGATTCACTTGGTTTTGAAAACTAAATACACAGTTAGTCAGAAGTTTCACTTTTGTTCTTAGTGGGGGTATATGCTACAGATTTTAAATATTTGAAACAGAATCATGAGAAAATTCTGCACAAGCAGATACTTCAAAAGATTAACTTGGGACCTAGAGTACAAGAGCCTTTACCTAGGATCAAAGTTGGCCCTCTACTCTTTACCAGATGGTTTCAATAACAGTCAAAGTTCAAACATAATCATAATTAATATAAACATGAACCCCAGTATATATTTTTTGCATGAAACTCATTAGATTATTATCAATATTCAAAGTTCATTTTCCATTATTTACAAGACGGTGTTCATGACAGTCAAAGTTCAAATAGCTGGGCTTTGTGACATATAAATGCATTGATGTTTCTGACAGGCATAGAAGGACCTTACTTCCAACTAAGAAGGCACTGTGAGGGGAATCAGAACGGAATACATATAGATATATATGTTATAGTATAAATCTCCTCATTCAACCAGTAGCTGCATCTTCAATTAAAACAGCAAGGCATGAAAGGGATCTAATTCCAGTGCTAGTGTGTGAGAAAGTGGGTGAACTCTCAGGTCAGGAAGTTAAGGGCTAGCAGCACTACCTGTAAACAGTAAGGGCCAACTAAGATAGTTCAGCAAGAAAACCCCATTATGTTATTATGAACAGTCAAAGTTGATCTTCCATTCTTTACTAGATGGTTTTAATAACAGTCAAAGTTCGAATAGTAATCATATTTTGATAAGCATGAAATCCAGTTTGTTAGAATCCTGGAGTGCTTGGTTTGATAAAGGCATAAGACCAAGATTGTTAGAATCCTTGAGTACTTGGTTTAATGAAGGCATATTACACTTATCATGAAAGGAGAGCAAGAAAAGAAAATTGATGATGAGGGCCGCCTTTTTTTTTCATCTCTTGCTGCCTTATGCTCAAATAAACAAAATTAAATGACAATATCCTTATTCGGGCAGGGTAGTCTACACAAATCCTTCTCAACCAACCACTTCCACTAAGAAAAAAGAAAAACCCTTTTGCAATATAAAAAAAGCAAGCAGAAATTGCTTCAAAATCGCTGTCTTCCACAGCTCTAATTACTGTGCTGATGAAGAAAGAATTGAAATATTGCAAAATGGAGATATACATATAAAGTATGTGGCAATCTCTGCTAATAGTAGAGAACAGAGAAGAAAAATGAAAAAACATACATTGGCTGCCTTGCACCTAGAGGTTGTGGAGGATATCCAGTGCTCAATGGTCCTGGCATCATACCACCAATAAGCTGAGCTGATGGAAGATCCACTTTAGCAGCTTTTGATGGAGTCTCATCTTCTACAAGAAAATAAATATCTGTGAGAAGTATGCCTAATTTGTGATAAATACCACGACTTCTACATATTAAACTTTTTGTACAGTTACAGAAATTGTGAGAGGACTCAGAACTGATACATATATCGGTTGAATATCATAAAAGAGGCTGACTGTATTACAATAAACTAGAATTCAACTGTACTTTAACTCTACCTGAAATTGCATAAGTTATAAAAAAAAAAAAAGGGGGGGGGGGTACAAACTGGTTTATACTGAATAAAACTTTACCAGCTCACAAGTAAAGGGAATAAAATAACTAACAAATAAAAAAGTCTAAAATCCCAAGTTTCAATTCCAGCAACAACAACAACAACAACAGACCTCTAAGATGAAAAGATAAAAAAAAATTAACAAATTTCTAGATCAACTGAAAAGTAATGATGACAAGCAAGTACATAGAATCATTCACACGAATTATTACAGGAAGTAACTAATTGAAAACAGCATCAGTCAACCTCCTTACCGTCATCTCCATAGTGAGACGCCAAGACATCAGGTGGGATTCCTTGCATTCCATATATTTCAATATCAGTTGATTCTCTTCCAGGTTTTGCATTGGGAACCCTGAACCAATGCCATCATATAATTAGCTAAATCAATGTAAACCTCATTGACAACATAAACAGCACAAAATCCTGAAAAAGATACCTAAAATCCAAAAAATAATATAACTTTTTATTTTACAGAAAAGGACCTCCTCGTCTAGTCAGTTATTAGTGAATCCCACATTAAAGTATCAGGAAAAAAAAAAACTTAAACAACATGTATTGTTAGCAGTTGAATTTATCATTCCAATGAACAACTAATTATTGCCAAACAGATCATGATTTTGAAAATATATTCAAATAATGTAAATCCCAAATCAATTAATGAAAACCTAATTAATCAAAAGTAATGACCAATGGTTCTAATTTATCCCATTATCCTTCTAAGAAATAAAATTAAATAAAAGGCAAGACATTATTTTAAAAAAAAAAAACGGAGGAATAAAAATGAGTAGCCGTAGTAGATTTTACTTGGTGACGGACTCTTTGTGGACCTGGAGAACGTGAATGGCCATGCCACCAGCAGTGGATAGCTTTTTGTGGCAGACATGGCACTTAAAGTGCTTCGCTTTTTGGTGCTGTACTAGAATCTTCTCGTCATCGAATTCCCTATCGCAGTAATAGCACCAAACTTTTGACGATACTCTCTTCTTCTTCTTTCCCATTCTCTCTTGATCTCTATTTAAATCTAGCTTTTTTCTGCAGGAGCAGCTGATTCTTCTTCTACTACAATTTGGGGTTCTTTCCTATTTTTAGGGTTTGTTGGTTTTCCAGCCTTTCGCCTTCTGGTTGTGTATGAATCTGTATTTTTTATCGGGTCGGATCTCCTTACTTGATTTAAATTAGGAATCTCCAGGAGACTGGTTGCCACATCAGCTTAGAGGTTTTTCACACTTTTGCAATAATAGTCCCAAGTAAGTAAATATCGATCCATTGTTTTTAAAAATATATGAAATTTTAGATGAAGTTATTTTTATTACTTTCAGTGTTCATGGTTTGTGTGTGTATAAATAAACTCAAAACAACTAATAAAATGTTAATAATTGCTCTTGAGCACTATAAAAAATTTTCATACTTACACCATGAGGTCAGTCATATTTTTTTTAATATAAAAAAATATTTAAGCAATGCTAATATTTTTAAATAAACAAAAAAAATCTTAAACTCACGTCAAATGAAGATATTTTTATTATTTTTAGTGAGTCATGAATTTTGTTTTTTTTCTTTTTATATTTGTTTTTTTCATTAAAATAAGTTTCAAAAATAACTTATAGAGTATCACTAATTACTTCTTGAGTACCATAAAAATTTACCTTCCATGTATAGTCTCTCACCCACAATTGGGTCTCATCTTGCTTATGTAATATATACTTAGGTATTGCATGTAATAAGCCGCGAGTTGGGTCATATTTTTCCTAACATAAAAAAATATCCATGCAATGCTAGCATTATTAAATAAGCAAGAAAGATTTCGAACTTGGGTTATTGACTTGATTTGGTGCAATAAGCCCAATTAATTTAACAACACAATTAAAACAGACGTCAATCATAAATAAAACGAACAAAAAAACAACAACAATAATTAACCATAAAAAATAAGTCATCAATACTATGCTCGGGAATAGATGAAAGAAAAACTCATTAGAGACTTATCATTGCTTTGTCGTGAACATCTCCCCATCACCAGAAAAAACTCATCAAGATGGTTTTAACACCACAATGAAACACTTCATGACAACACTGAAAGAGACAATACACAACATCAAAGCAACAACTCAAAAGGCTAACCCAATAGATTGTTGTGAAACTAGTATCTTATTTTTATATTTAATCAATTAATTTAATTTAATTCAAAAAAAATGTTTTAAAAAAGCTAAAATTAACTAAAAAAAAGTAAAAAGTAAAAAAAAAACCTAATATAACTTGAGACATTCTCAAAATTATGAAAAATCATATAAAATGCAAGCAAACAAAAATAATGGAGTTCAATCTCTAATTGAATAAATGTTAAGGGATAAAACCGGAAAAAAATGAGTTTTAAAAAAAAAAAAACTCAAGCAAACTTGGTTGAATATTTTAAAACAAAAAAAATAAAAAGTAAAAAAAAATCTGATATAACTAGAGTTATTCTCAAAATTATGAAAAATCCTATAAAAAGCAAGCAAACAAAAATAATGGAGCTCAATCTTCAATTGAATAAATATTAAAGGATAAAACTGGAAAAAATAAGTTTTTAAAAAAGAAGGGAAAAAAAACTCAAGCAAACTTGGGCGAATATTTTAAACCTGAAATAATCTCTAAGAATCACAATCCATGAAATCTGAATCAATAAATTAAAAAGCTCAGTTCTCAATAAATTTAATGCTAAAGTATGAAATAAAAAAAATTAATTTAAAAAATTTGCTTAAGCAAAAATAAAACAATCATACGAATGAAAATTAAAATTCAATATGAAAAAAAAAATGAAAGAGGATGAAGTTACAAAAAAATCCAATTTTAAAAATCATCCTAAATATAAAAAATATAGCAACCAAAATAATAAGGACTAAATTTGACCATTGAAAAAAATAAAGGGAGATGAAATTGAAAAAAATATTAATTTCATCAAAATAAAACAAATAATAATCAAAGGAACATGGATCAAATATGAAAGAAAAATAAATTGAAGGGTTGATTAAGAAAGTAGAAGGAAGATGAAATTGAAAAAATTATTAATTTCATTAAAATAAAACAAATAATAATCAAAGGAACATGGATCAAATGTAAAAGAAAAATAAATTGAAGGGCTGATTAAGAAAGTAAAAAGTAGACATCAAAATCGAGGAGTATAGAGAAAGGGGGGGGAAGGTTACTAGTGCCAAATTGAAGCCCTTCCACCACACACGTTACTCAAACATGCAAAGGAAGTCACGATAAATCAAATGTCACGAGTGGAAGGCAATGTTCGGTGACCATATGACAACTCATACATTGCTCGAAAGTAACATGCTGGTGCATGCGCCAACCAATTTTTTTTAATAATGTACTATATTTATTAAAGTACCAAATTTCCCCAAAAAACTCAATTATATATATATATATATATATATATATAAAAAAAAAACAAATGGAAAGGATAGAAAAGCCTTACATTTTTTTCTTTAAGAGCATTGAGGTCGATTTACTATTTTTTTTTATAAAAAAAATAACGTTTAAGCCCCTACAACTTGTTAATTGTTTTTTTTTAAAGGTAATTATATCATTTTGCTATGTAGAAATAAAATGAACGGACTTTTATAACCTCAATCAATTTTATAATAATAAATATATCATGTGGAAAATATTTTTTTGCCTTAAAAAGTCAGTTCATTTAGTTTTTGTTTTGAAGATAAAAGATATCATTATATTATTTCGATCTATAATGCAATGAGTTTTTATTCATGATATTTTCACGACAACTCTTAGTTTTTTTTTTAATGACTTATTTAGACATCCTTGTTAAAATTAATTTTTTAAAAAAAATACTAAAATTGCTTTAACAATCCATTACGGGTTATGATATAATTCACTATGAATTGCAATAGTATTTTGTTTTATTTTTTTGTTTTTTTTTGTTATTAATTTATTTTTTAATTTAATTCTTGGATATTGTATTGATTTTAATTTTAAATTGATAGTTATTTTTTAATGGCTTTTTATAATGCTTTTGATGTTGTGTAGATTGAAATTTTGAATTGATAATTGGTTTTTATTGCCATTTATATGGTTATTGAGGTCTTGGAAACCCACTCGTCATTAAAATGATGCTCAGTTTATTGAAAAAAGAATCGACTTGTTCGATTGCAAGGAGTTAAAAGTGGAAACCAAAATTGAAGGAAACGAAAAATGGCTTTCCTTTTATTTTATTATTTTAGGAAAAGTGTCAATACTGGCTCTTTTTTGTTTAAACTCTTCAATCACCGTTTTCTTTTCTTTTCAATTGAATCTTTTATGCTGTGTTGACCTTTTCTTTTTAATTGAATCTTTAATATTATGTTGATTGAGGTTTGAAGTTTATAATTTATTTTAATTTATTTAATTTATTTTTTTTATAATTATCTCGATTATAAAAACTCATTTTTATATTTTTTTCGTGCCTAATATCACAAAAAAATAATATGACTTTATTATATGATAAGGATTGAAAATAAAAGGAACAAAATTATATTAGTTAAATATATGAAGGTCCTTTAAAAAAAAAACAAATTAATGTATCCACACTTTTTTCTATTTGTTTGCCTTTGGGTTTTGTCAAAAATTATTGTTGGTCCCTTTTTTCTTGATATTACATTGTTAGATCCAAAATTCCCTGAGTTCGAGGAAAAAAAAAAGGGAGAGAGTTGTCGCATTACAATGAATGAGAGAGAAAATTGAAAAATATCTATTTTTTATGACGAAACTCGTCATTCTTAGTGTCAATGAGTTCTATTTTCTTAGGGCTTGCATTTAGGTCCTTTTTTCCATTTATCTTGTCCAAAAAAATAGATCAGGTTTAAATTTTTATTATGATTAGGTCTTTTTGTTTTTATATTCATCTCTGGTGGCCAAAAACTATGACAGTAGATGATGCATCGCCTATTATTTTTTTTAAATGAGACGAGGCTAAAAAAAGGTAAAAAAAAATTAACATGCCCAAGGTTTTTCATTTTTATTTGTTCTTTCATTTGATTTTTCTACCTTTATTTATTTTTTGTTACCAAAAATTGGTTTTTTGAGGTCCTTAGGGTGTTTCTTAGATGTTTTTTGGCTTAAAAACCAGGGAAAATAGGTTTCGTACCCAAGAGGGGTGGCTGCCTATCCAGGAAAATAGGTGTTTATTTATTTATTTTATTTTATTATTTCATTCTCTAGCATTTTATTTGTTTTGAATTGGACTACGTAATTTTTTTTGTTTGATATTTGTGGGTTTATTATTGTTTAAAACAAACACAACAATATTTAGTTAGTAATTAATTTTGCAAATGACTATTTTTGTCATGTGATTAAACAAAAAAATAATTTTATAAATAACAAATTAATCAAATCAAGTTCAATCCATCACATAGATATGGTATTATATAATTATATAAAAAATAATTTTAAAAAATGATGCTGGAATTCATGATCCAAGTCATATGTTCGATAGGTTAAGTAAAAACAATCGAGTTAATCCAGTATGTCATCGCCTCAGTATTTTTTTAAAAATATAATAACCTACAATATAGAGTGAATCATCTATCTACTTGTTACTAATTAATCTCACTTTTAGTTATAATTGCCAAAGATGTGATTTTTTTCATAGCATTAATACTCTTTAAAAGACTCTATTCTGTCAAAGTTGATTGTAATTGCTATATATATATATATATATATATATATATAGTGACTATTATTGTACTCTTTAAACATGGAATTATTCTTCTTAATTAATATGAGAGATAGTTAAGAAGAATAACTCATTTTTTGTGAAGCAATTTGGGAGGATTTTCGAAGCATCAACAACACCAAGAATCTTCTATTTGTTTCTTTTTTTTCATCACTTTCTTTATAAGGTTAGATTATCTTTGGTTATTTTTTTTTGTTTTTACCTTTGAATAGCTAGAAGTTGCTTATAATTTGTCTTTGTAGTGTCAAGATTTTAACTTTTACTGAAAAAACCAATAAATACTAGAACTTTTTTTTTTCCTCAATACAAGTCTCCAGGTCTGACTGAAATCCTTTCAAAATTCTAAAGAGAATTTCTTAACGCTAAAAACATGATTCATGAAAAAAATTATTTGATCAGCGACGCAATATTAACAACATATTTCATTTATATCCATATATCGTTATGCTTGGTGTTGTTTGTCATTTAAAAATATTTATTTTATTTTATTTACATTTCATTTAATTGGTCAAATACAAAAACAATAATTTTTTAACTTTTTATTTCTTTCCTTTTTAAATATTTGGTCTAAACCAAAGTTTTCCAGACTTTTTTCAAATAATACCAATAATTCTTTAATAGATTTCAAAAATATTTCCTTCTTTCAATCTATTATTCAGCTTAGTAAAATATTTACTTTGTATTAATTAACATTAGATATCTACATATTTTAAGATTTTGTAGGCATAAATGGGTTTGTTGAATTTTATAAATAAGTTTAATTAGATCTAACTAGTTTACAAGCTCGCACTAAATTGTAGGTTGAATCAAGGTTTTTTTTTTTTTAACATGAAAAAAAAAAATCTAAATTGTAGAGAACTATTTGACATTGTTATTTGACCTAACAGGTAACCTTAAAACTTTTCAATTTGATTTCTTACCTAGTTTTGATTTTAAATTAAACTGTATGAAAGTTGTCTTGACGTGGCTTCATTAACTTGATCAGTTCAAAAATAATCAAACTAAACGGTAAAAAAAATAAAATTAAGGACGAGATTTTAAAAAAAATGATAAATTTAAAAGGAAAACAAATCTTTAAACTTAACTTCTTATCTAGTTTGGGCTTGAAATTAAATTGTATTGGAGTTGTTTTAATAATCTAGTCGACTTAGTCGATCCAGGGAAACTCGAACTACTATTATAAAAAGTTTGAGGATGAAATTGAAAAAAAATAATAAAATTAAAATAAAAAAGGGGAAAATAAAAAAAAGGGGCAAAATTAAAAAAAGAAAGAGAAGAAAGAGCCTAATTTAATTAAATTAGGTTGTAAAAGGGTCGGAGAAAACAAAGTTTAAAAACTAATAAAAAAATTGAGGTGCTGACTATTAATATAAACAATAAAGCACTATAATATTTTCCATATTTTTTACGCAAAATCTTTTTAAGGTCTTATATTTAAGGATTGTTAGAATTTTGTTCAAATATAACTATTGGTGCCTTACTTGGGTTATTAAGATTGGACCTCATATTAAAATGACACGTGGGCAGTTTTAGTAAAAATTAAAGATTTGAAGTGGATAAAAGCGGAAGAAAGGGTGGTCCAATTCAACAAAAAATATGAATTACTGGGGTCAAATTAATAATTCACATCGATGAGGGGTTAAATTAACAAAATCAAAGTAGTACAGAGATCAGCGAGGTCAACCTATTTGCTACATGTCTAATAAAAACGTTTCTCTTCCGCGCGGTTATTTTTATAGTCTGTAGTTAAGAAACGCGTTTTCTCAGGCAATCAAATCATATCTGTTTTTCACTCCGAGAAGAAAATCAAGCAACGGAGAAGAGGACCCAAATCGAGATTTCTTTCTCAAAGGTAAAATAAAATATCTCTCTAATCGACATTCACAAAATGGGTCTCAATTATCATTTCTCTTTCATTGTGAATACTTCGTCGTGTTTTATTTCACTTTCCCAAGCAGTTCTTGATGTGGAAATCTGGTTTCACCTGGCATGAACTATTTTTTCTATGCAGATCATTGCAAAATAACAATCAACGTGCCTGATTTTATCTCGTTTCTAGATACTTTCGCGTTGTTCACGTTCTCTAAACTATTCTCTGTTAACAGTATTTTCTAACCATTTTCTAACAATATTTGTAAATTTTCTTTTATTGGAAATTGTAATGCATTTTTGCACTGAAGGGAAATAGTGATCATGGTTTTTTTCTTCAGCAACTGAATTTTAAGAATTGATGTTTTTGAAACAAAAAATGATAATCTAGATGGACATGAAAAAAGAGAGGGAGATATTCCGGAAACAAGAAAAAAAAAAAAGTAGATTAAGCTGTCGAAAGCATGAATTTAGTTAGTGATAAGCTATCTTCTTCTTGCATCTGGTATTTATTTCACAAGAAATGTGAAACAAAGTAAGATAGCATATAAGTTTGTATTTACATATGGATTGAATTTCTCATAATTTGTATGTTAAGCTGATTGAAGCATTGTTAATGTGATAAACTCATCTGTGGTCTCGTGGTCAGGAGTAGCAATGGGAATTGATTTTTTCACTAGCGTCACATTTCTTATGTATCCGTTTGCAAGTGCAGCCTTTTATATGTAGCTTGTCCTTGTTAGTTTATCTTTCTTTTCATTGATGTGTAATGATTGTGATCTGTAGGTGTTTGAAATCACTGGCTGAACCTAAAAGCATCCAGACAGTCCGCAATGGGGTATTTTGCTTTTAGAAATCATCATGTGACAGATTGGAAGACTGTTGCTGTCCTTCTTCATTCTAGATGAATAAGGGTTTTGTTTTTGCTGTTGTTTTGAAAGCAAGGGGTTGGATAAGCAATAGAGTTGTTGGTTCGCGATGGATAGCATCGTCAGCGAGAGTCCGCTTCATCCCAAGTGGAGGAAAGTTGCTTATGGAGGAATGCAGCCTGAGTTTGAAGACAATCACACTGATGAGTCTTTTCTTGAAGATATGGTCATGAATGCTAATGTTGTTAAGCGGGACATGCTAAAGGTGATGCAGGACTCAGTTTCTATCTCTCAGTATCTGTGCATTGTTGCTCTTGTTGGCTTGGTGTGGGCTCGCACCCTTCAATCAACCCTTGATGAAAATTCGCTCTTGCTCCTAGATGCTAGCCTTTTCGGATCAGGTTTTTTAGTTCTGCTTTTAACCAAAGAAATGCGTTCCTTGAATCTTCTCTTCCATTATATCCTCAATATATCCTTTTTCACAACTGGTTTATATATGTTGGCTCCTATTTATCACACTCTCACAAGATCCATAAGCTCAGACTCCATTTGGGCAGTAACTGTTTCGCTTGTTGTACTTCATCTTTTCCTGCATGACTATTCAGGATCGACCATTAAAGCTCCTGTGGCCCTAAAAAATCCAAGCTTAACCAGCTGTGTCTCTTTAAATGCTTCTGTAGTTGCTTCAGTTTTTATTGCATCTCGCCTTCCATCAAGGCTGCATGTATTTGCCATCCTGCTATTTTCCTTGCAAGTCTTCCTTTTTGCTCCATTTGTCACTTACTGTATCAAGAAATTCTCCTTCCACTTGCACCTTCTGTTTTCCTTTGGGTTGATGGTTGTGACCCTGGCTTTGGTTTATACACTGCACCACCTACTTTTCATGCTACTGTTTGGTTTATTGTTGTTTATAAGCATTATCTGTCCTTATTGGCTCATAAGAATTCAGGAATACAAGTTTGAGATCAATGGTCCTTGGGATGAGGCTAAGCTTTGTTTCAATGTAACAGATTGAGATCTTTTGGTTTCTGGACGGGATTGGTGGGAAATCAATGACATTAAATTGTTTATGACCACTATGTATACGCTCTTCAGTTGCTGCAAGTAAAAATAAAAGTACTAGTAAGGAGTATCTTTCTGAAAAAATGGATCTGGCTCATTGTTTATTTTGCTGGAGGATTTGTTCATAGTATGTAGTGGCAGTGCTGTGGAATTGCTAAGTGATTAAATGTTTGAGCTTGTTTGAATTGAAGTAGCTTAAACATGGTCTTAGAAGCTCTCTTTGTGCTTGTTCAAATTGTTTCCAGCAGTCCACTTTCTGATCGAGTCTCGTCAAGGGTGCCCGGAAGTTTTCTGCTTCTCAAATCACACACAACCAACGTTGTCTGTCCTGCCAGCATCTTTGATGGACTCAATCCTGACCCACCAAAGGAGCAGGCCATTTAGCAAACGTAAACCTTCAGTTTTTTGGTGTTTTTAGTTGTGATCAGAAAAAATACAGATATCATATTTTGCAACGTATTGAATGTATTTAGGCGAACGAAATTATTCCAGTTCTCTCTTCTTGAAAGTTAACTTGTGCTAGAACTTAGAAGCACGATGTCTGAGAACTAATATCCTTGCTAGAGTCAGGATTGTGCCATAACCAGGCATTATTCAAAACAACATACTAATGCCAATAGAGCTATTCATCCTCGCATAGTTAATTATTAATTATATCTCCACTAACAGTTAATAATCGCTAATATCTTATATCCAATTAATATGCCATGCAAAAATGAGATCAATATGAAAAGGCGAAAGGTTAAGTACATTCAGCTCCCTGTGGCCTGCGGCGGACTTGTGATAAAAACTTGGGTTCAAGAAAAACTATAATTTATAACTTTTTTAAAATTTCTTTTTCTCAAAACCACAACCGCAAAAATAACTATAATATCAAACACTAAGAATTAACGTCGTGATATAAGAAAATTCTGAGAGTGGCGTCAAAACTCAGGCATCTATAACAAACGATGAAAAGTTGCAAGCGCAGCTTCAAATTCAATTCAACGCCCTCCCCCCTCCAAGTGCTTTATCCGACCTACTCTTCTTTCTTTACCGACTGGGAGGAATCCCCAACTTTACCTGCAGACTGGCTAACACTAGCTTCGGCCTCAGCAAGAAACGCTGGATCAGGCTCATGTTTATCTGAGGGTTCCTTTATTGCCATATAAATGTAGAATGCGATGACTATATTGACGGAAATGACAGCAACAAAGCCGCTCAACAGTGTCAAGGAATGGGGAGACAATTTGGTTATACCTGTTCCAAGATTTCAATCAAATTTAATTTAAGAACAAAGTAACAGCCACTTATGAGGAGAGAAGTGCATGTTCCTAATATCACTAAACTTGCAGGTTCTATTTTCTCAAAACCTACCAGCAGAACAGAAACAAGAGAATTTGACAAAATTCATACTACTGGCTGAAACAGCCAAAGAACTTGAACAAAATTCTCACATAAGCATAAAAAAGTTCCCGATAATACTTTTTTCTCAACTTGGTAACAGGTTAAGAAGAAGAAGAAGCATTCGATGCATTTGCTGTAACATGTTTAGGTGGAACATATTGACTGATAAAAATATAGCAGAATTAAAACAGAGGAGCTCATGAATACTAGAAACAAGCCAAATAACAAGTTAACATCAGAATCCGAAATTTCTTTCCGACAACTTACAAGTGAAAACTAAAGATTGTTAAGACGTAAGAAATTCTAAAAGACAGATACAGACGCATTTGTTTGACAAATAACACAATTGGCATAGCCATGATTCAGGCTAAATACACAAATTACCTTGAAGAAGAAAATCACGAATAAAGAAACCAATCTTACCGGGTATCAAGTCATGGTTAAAAGCATATAGGATTGCGACAGGAGCCATCCACATAAGCATTGAGGTTACGAAAAACTTCATTATCACTCCTGCCATCTCTACTTCCCTCAACGAGACAGAGAATCAAAGACTGTTGAGCGACATGTAAAAAGAGAGTTCAATTCCTCTTAGAAAATATCTCATCAAAAATATATAAGAATCAGACCAAGCAAAAGGAAAGAGTATTGGAGAACAAGACAGGCTCGGATTCAGACATTTACCCGAAAACAAAAACTGAAAAATAATGGCTTCTATGTATCTTTCCATCTTGTCTTATTTTCCAAAAACTGATAATGTTTACTTTTAAAAACACATAAAGCCATGAATATCAAATTAATTAATACTTTTCCGTGTTAAATAAATGAGCTGATCCAAGTTAACTAATCAAATTAACATTTTGATACATACTCAAAAGTAATGAACCAAGTTAACAAAGAAATTTGAAAGGCACCTGACTTTAGTCTCTTAGTAACAAACAAATCAAGGGCTTTTTGGCTCTGAAAAAAAAAAAACAGGAGCCCCAATGTTACTGCCTGCTAATTCCCGACTCCTCGGTCACAACTCACAGCACGAACAAGGGGTCTGTTGATAAAGTAGAGAATTCGATGATCAAATCTTCACCCCCACCAATCTGGAGATACACAACTGACAAGTAGACATGAAAGGCACAAACAGATAAAGCCATATAACTGCAAAAGGAAACCAAATCATGCAGCTTGACTAGCCCATTCAATAACAGAAAAGAAACTACAGCAAAACTAAAACAACGGATCTAAATGGATAAGAAAAAAGAAATATCCATAGAATCAAATAAACAATATACATGAATTTAATACTGAACCCTATAAAATTCTGAAACTGGGAAACAAAGACTATGAAATGCGAAATCTGAGAGCTTTACCTTTGAAAATCGGTGTGCCTGCTTCTGCTGCTTTGATTTCTGCCTGAGACAAAAGACCTATAACACACAGATTTTCTTCGGCCCAAAAAACAAGGCATATGTCCAGTTTCACTGAGGGCATAAAGCCCAGAGGAAAAAACAATAAGGCTCACTGCCCTTCAAAGTTCTAACTCCACTCCTCACAGAGCCCCAGCCACCTGCGCCTGCAATTTATACACTTATGAATTAAAAGAAAACTACCCATACACCTTTTATAAATGAAAGTCAAAAGAGAAACAAAGCAAAACTTTTGATAATGATATATTGATAATCCCATTGCATTAAGGGTGGTAGAAAAATACTTTTTGATAATAAAAAAAACCAAAATAATTGAGCTCAATGATCTTATTTTTTTTAGGTAACGAATTATTTTTTCAACAACTTAAGTTTATGAAACTACAAGCTTTAAAAAACAAAAAATGAAAGGAAAAGAAGAAGAAGAAAATAACCGAGTAACATTATGATGTTATAGAAAAACATTTAAAGTCATATAAGAATGAGGTTTTTTTTTTTTTAATTCTACTTTTATTATTTTTCTTTCAATCTCTTTTTTGCTATTTTTTTTTTTAATTTTAATTTCATCCTTCAATGATTTTAATAATTTATTTTGATTTACTTTCTATAAAATTATCATAACCTCAAATAAACATTTTAGCATTTAATTTGTACTTAATCTTGCTAGCGTTTATTTTTGTTATTATATTTTTAAGTAAAAAATAGTTGAAAGAAAGTTATTAAACTCAATGGAGTCCATAATCAGGAATACTGGTTAAACCGCAAAACTTTGATCAATCCAATATATCACCATCTCAATATATATATATAAAAAGATCTCATCATGATTTGTTTTTTAAAAAAACAAAACCATGTTTTTTACTGGTTTTTCGGGTTGCTTTTAAACCTAACAAGTCGATTGAGTCTCATCGGGACAACTTTCATATGAGTCACTTTTAAACTCAAGTTAAGTAAGAAATTAGGTCTGAAGGTTCCAAGGTTAACTGGTTGGGTTAGTCCCTTTTTTCATTTTCTTTTCTTTTCTTTTCTTTTAAATTCCATCATCATCATCTTTTTTTCTTTCTTTCTATTGAATTCTTTTTGGATTTTTTTTTTGTTTCAATTTCATTTTTTAACATTTTGTTAGTTTTGAATTGATCTTCATAGTTTATTTCAGTTTGTTTTTTATGAGGTTATCATAATCAGAAAAAAAATCCTTATATCTATTTTTGTTATAATATCATCAAGTAAAAAATAATTTTACAAAACAAAGTTGTTAAATTCAATAACATCTTTGATTCGAGTTGCAAGTTTAACATGTTAAGTTGTGAAGCTCAAGTTAATCCTTTATGTCACCATCTCAATATTAAAAAAAAAAAAAGAAAGATTAAAGCCAACCACACTTTTTTACCTGTCATCCGGGTTGCTTTTGGATCTGTCAAGTTGATTGGATCATACTAAAGCAACTTCCACGCAGGTTAATTTTAAACCCGAGCTACACAATGCGTCAAGTTAAAAGATTTTAAGATTAACTCGCTAGGTCAACTTTAATAACGATATCAAATAATTTTCTATAATCTGAATATTTTTTTTATGTTAAAAAAAAAAACCCTTACTCTAAGTTGTAGCATAGTGTGAGCTAGCAAACTAGTATTATAGAAAACTTTTAAAGTGTTTTAAGAATATTTCTCTTTAATGGAATAAAAAAATGAACCAAGATGTAATAGAAAATGAATTACAATATAAACATTTAAAAATCAATGAAATGTTTAAAACGTCTTTAACAATCAAGTTTTTTTTTTTTGAAGAAAACATCCTTTATATTACCATCTCAATATTAAAAAAAAAAAAAGATAACATCTTTAATTTTTTTTTAAAGCCAACCATGTTTTCTTACCTATTCTCCGGGTTGCTTTTGAATTCGTCAAGTTGATAGGATTGTGTTGAGGCAACTTCCACGCAGATTAATTTTAAACCTGGGCTAGGCAATGCATAAAATTGAGGGATTTTAAGGTTAACTTGCTAGGTCAATTTTAATAATAGTATCAAATAGTTTCCTGTAACCAAAATATTTTTTCCATGTTAAAAAAAATCTTACTCTAACTTGTAGCATAACATGAGCTAGCAAACTAGTATTATATAAAAATTTTAAAGTGTTTTAAGAATATCTCTCTTTAGTGGAATAAATAAAAAAGAACCAAGATGTAATAGAAAATGAATTATAGTATAAACATTTAAAAATCAATGAAATGTCCAAAATATCTTTAAAAGCCAAATTGTTTCTTGAAAAAACACCTTTTATATCACTGTTTCAATATAAAAAAACATATCATTTTTTTTTTCAAAGACAACCACGCTTTTTTACCTGTCATTCGGGTTGCTTTTGGATCTGCCAAGTTGATTGGATTACATTGAGACACTTTCCACACAGATTAATTTTAAACTTGGGCTAGGCAATGCATCAAGTTGAGAGATTTCAAGATTGATTTGGTAGATCAATTTTAATAACAGTATCAAATAGTTACATGTGACCTAAATATTTTTTTCATGTTAAAAAAAATCTTGCTCTAACTTGTAGCATAGCGTAAGCTAGCAAACTAGTATTATAAAAAACTTTTAAAGTGTTTTAAGTATATCTATCTTTAGTGGAATAAAAAAAATGAACCAAGACGTAATTGAAAATGGATTTGAAATTATGAGTGCGCAAGACAATGTGAGGTATAAGAGATATTAGGGGGGAAAAGGATGAAAATGAAACATAGGAGAAAGACACAATCAAGTATTGACATAATGATTACCCATAATGTTTTCTATTTTATTTTTTTCTATCTTTTAAATTTTTTTAGGTACTTAACCTTTTTTTTTTCAATATGATTTTCTCACATTGAGCTGATTTTGATGATTTGTTTTTGTTAACTTGATGTTGGATTTTTGTGATGTTAAGAAAAACATATGAAGCTCTATTAATTCTTGATTTGGCAAAATAAAATTTTATTTTATTTTATTTAAAACAATTAATGTTTTAGGGATTGAATTTAAAACTGAAACAAATGTTCATCTTTTTTATTTTGCTTTTGCCAAATTAAGGACTAAATGTTCAACCCGCTCTTTATCACTTACTTTTTTTTTTCAATTCGATCCTTTCACTTATTGTTGATGCAGGATTGGACTTGATGATTTGTGTTTTTTGCTTGATTTTAGGTCTCTTAGTGTTAAGAAAATATTATAGGCTTGGTGAATGCTCGACTTAACAAAATAAAATGCAATTTTATTGATTTGAAACAATTGCATCTTTAGGAACCAAATTTGAAATAGAGACAAATATCCAACCTCTTTTCTTTTTTTTCCAAACCAGGGAGTGAAGTGGAGATGTGGCTAGATCATATACCACACGTGCACAAAGTCTCCAATGTATCCTTGATGACCCATTCTTTCTTTGCTATCTTCTCTTAATTTTTCTCTCTCATCTCATTGTTTTTCTGCCTCACCCTCTTAAAAATAGCAAAATGGCCTCTCAATTTTTTTTTGTTAAATTTGATGCCCATTTTGATTAATATTTCTAACGATAATTATAGTTTGGTTTTGCAATATCAACACTCGATAAACTAGGTAATGTTATTTAAAGTCATGAATGCACAAGACAAATCTAGGTGAAAGAGATATTATGAGAAAGAAGATGAAAAATAGAACATAGGCTTGGGAAAAATCCATGCCATGAAATTCTTAATCACCGCATGTCTATTTGATATAATATATAACTCAGTGCGACCACCAATCACATATCGATGAAACAAATCTAAAAAACAACTTTAATTATTTTTTTTCTCTTCTTTGACAATAGCTCTAGCATATTAATACCATTAATCTTTGCAAACCCAAACATTGAATTCACACTTCCATCACTATAGATTGGTACAGTGACATAACGAGCTTGACTGATCCTGGTTTGTAACATCCTTCAAGTAATTTCAAGTTCTATTTCAAACATATTCCAGCTAGGTCGATCATATAACATTCTAGATAACTCCTTAAGAGATATGTCTAATGTAATAGTTAAGAACTCATAGATTCCTCTATTATAAGTGATACCATAACTCCTTAAAAGATATGTCTAATGTAATAGTTAAGAACTCATAGATTCCTCCATTATAAGTGATACCATTGCCGATATTGATAACGATACCATCATGAAAGCATAGTATTCCTAAATTATCATACATACTGTTAAACAACACAACAAAACACAAATCTAATTTATTAAGTGCATAATTTATTAACAGAACCATGACAATAACTGTTTAGTACTTAAAATGTATTTTTATCAAGGTTTTATATCATCATTTTGCATTTGAAGTATTAATAACTTATTAACTAAAACATGTTTTATAATAACAAGTGTGATAATATACGATACTTTGAATTTATGGTAAAAGTTCATTTTAAATGCAAGCCTCCCACATAAATCAAAGGATTGATTGATGAGTTTAACTACTGAAATTGAGAAGACAAAGAGGGTTAAGCTTAGAAAAGAGATGCTGGTTGAATTCAAACCGGAACACCATTCGATTATTGGATCATAAATGCAGATGTAGAACTTGGATTTAAGTCTGGTCTATATGAATCGAAAGCTAAGACATAAGTCTAAAACTTTCATGAGAGTCCAAGATTCAAAAAGGCTATTTTCAAGTTAAATTGTAGTCATAACGAAGAAGTCAAAATATGTCCTGCAGCCCAGACACTGTTCAGTATTCAGCCCATATCTCGAGTTCTAGAAGTTCAAATGCACCGATTCATTTTTTGTTGGAAAGCTAAGACAATTTCTCAAAACTTTCATATAGACTATATGTTCAAATTCTGATGTTATCAATGATATTTTATTTAAACAAAAAGATAAAGATTGTCACAAATGTCAAGAGGTGGCCACCCAATCAACAATTAGTCATCAAATCAATGGTTCTGAATTTTGGCCTATAAAAGGAGGCATTTGCCATACATTTAGGGATCTTGGTTTTCAGATTAAGATCATTTCCTTACTTGCTTTATTTCTTCGTAGTTTTAATGTTCTAGTTTTATTTCATGTTATAGTTTCATTAATATCTTGTTTATGCCTTTCATTTCCTTTACTATACTTATATAATCATGTTCTTATATTGTTTATTTATGTTTCTCTTCTTCATAGCTAAGTTTAATATGTCAATATGAAAATGCTTCACTAATGGTGTAGGATATGTATAATATAAACTCAATATGGACTTCAATGTTTACATTCAAGAAAGTTTGCTATTAACATGTCTTATCAACTTGTGTTGTATAACACTTGGTATAATAAATAATTGATCCTTCATAACGAACTGTATGATATAACCGACACATGTGCTATGAAAGGAGCTTGATTTGTTGTTAACATAAGCTAACATCATGAATTCCTGACAATATTTAAAAGTATTGGTGTTACTTAAATAAGATAACTAATATAATCATGTTAGTAATTTATAATGAGCTATTAATGACAAATCATCTGATTGGAACCTCCTTTATGTGTGGTTTCCAGTTGAGTAATAAAAAGAGTTTATATTATACTTATTTGAAATACCATTAGTGGATCCTTTATCCTTGATATTTTTTTTATCATTGTTTAATCCTCACATTAATCTCACATTCAAAATTCTCTTTAACTCATCAACATCGTCGTCGTCGTCGTCATTGTTTATAATTTATATAGTTAACTTTCCTGTGGTTCGACCCCGGTCTTGTCGGGTTATTTATTACTTCGACACTCCTACAATTGAGAGAAGATATCAATCTTTTAATAGTGTCAGTAACATAATTGGTTAAAACCTAAATTCACCAAATTAATCGGCAAACACCTATATTCATCAAATTTTGCTACCATAACTAAATTATTAATCCAATTTCTGTATTTCATAACCAATTATCTTATTTTTACCTAATTCAATGTAATCAACAATTTAACCTAAATCAACACTAACTTTAACAAAATAATTTTGTTAATTCACAATCAACAATAACTCAAAATCATTTATTATTTTACAGAATAAGCTAATTATCAACTCAAATTATACCTCATTAACTAAATTATAAAAAACCCTTATTTATTTTAAAACAATCTCTAATTCAAAACCCTAACATTTTATGAAATCGAAAAACCCTTATTTGTTTTAAAACAATCTCTGATTCAAAACCCTAACATTTTATGAAATCAAACTAACACACATTAGCATAAATTATATTAAATTGATAGAAAAGAAATGTTCAATATACCTATCTATAAGTGTAAAGTGTGGCTAGTAATGGTGATCGGTGGTGGCTTTTGGCCGGAAATAGGTTGACCTGCGATGGGGGGGGAGAGAGATAGGTGATTTTATGGTGTTTGGGGTGTTTCGTAGTAAAAAGAGAGAGGAAAGTCACTAATGGTGGAGAAAAGGGAGGTGCAGAAGGCTGCAGAGAGAAAAAAAGGGGGAATAAATGGATAAAAAAAAAGGGAAGAAAAGGGCTCTAAGTACTGCGATGAAGAGAGAGAGAGAGAGAGAGAGAGAGAGAGAGGTGATTTTATGGTGTTTTTCGTGTTTTTCATAGTAAAAGCAGAGAGGAAGGTCACTGATGGCGGAGAAAAGGGAGGTGCAAGAGGCTGTAGAGAGAAAAAGAAGGGGAAATAAATGGATAAAAAGGGAAAATAGGTCTATAAGTATTAATTTCATATAAAATCATAGTTGTAATTACATTTGACTATTTTAACATCATAAAAAAAAAACACTAGACTCTTTTAAATAAATTGTCAGTGATGAAGTGTGTAGATGTTAGAAGAGCCTTTTTTTACCTCTAGTTTCTAACTTAACAGGGGTAATTATAAACTAATAATAATAAAATTATGGATTAACCTTTTTATGGAAAACCTCAATTTAGTTTTAAACTAAGGTTATAAATTCTGTTCTAGTTGGTGTTATATTGTTTTTCAATTAGAACAATATCTTTTTGTTTCAGAGCATTTCAACATTGCATTTCGAAGATGTACTATATATATATTAGTTTAACAAATATAATTTTAATTCAAATCCAAAGATAAATTAACTTGAAATTATACAATTTAAATTTCAATCAAAAGTAAAAATGTGAAAGTTGACTCAATGGGACACGATTGACTCGATGGGTCCAAAAACAATCTAGACGACTAGTGAAAATACAGTTTGACCTAGAAAACAATCAAGATAACATATTTTTTAAAAAAATATTAAGAGAACAATATATTGGATTGACCCGGGTCATGGGACAATAAAACAACTTAAGTCTACTCTAGTTAATATGTAAAACTCATGACTCGGGTCATGAGATTGAGATAATTTTATAAAAACAAATCAAAAATCATAATTCATAATCAATCAGATGTTGATGTTGAATGAAAATTTTTTTAAAAAAATTAGCTATAAAATAGATATAAAAAAAACTTGTGTCAACTAGGTCAATCCGTCAAACCCATGACATGGGTTATGAGACTGAGATAACCACAAAAAAGCAAACCACAATAAATTATGAAAACCAATCTTCAATAAACTAAGTATTGAAGGATGAAATTAAAGAAAAAAACATAGATTTTCTGTTTTTTTAAAGAAAAAAAACATTATTTGGCCAGAATAGAACGACTAGAATAAAACCGAAATGTTTTGGCCAAAATTTAGGAGGAATTTCTAAAATGGGCAGAGACCCTGAGCGGGATGAAACCTATTCCAATTTGTTTTGTTTCTTGAACTAGAACAAGATATACCAGTCATTCCAAATAGAACAAAATTGAATTAGCAACCTTGTTTTAAACTAGTCATTTGCACACATTACAAAACGCGAGTTGGGATTAATTTTTCTAATCAAGACTGAAAACATATATAGGCATTGACAATTCATTCCACACCATTAAAAAATTTTAATTGAGAACCAAAAAGATGATGCATGCGTTTAACAAAATAAATTAAGGATCGTATACATTAATAAATGTTATAAGCATTATGGTGCTAACCAAAGATTGAGCAGGTAAACTAAGATAAAAATGCGTATCAATATACCTGATTGCGACATGTAAGGAGCTCTAATTTTTTTTAATTATACAACAATAAAATTATTTTCTGTAAGAAAACCCATTATTTCAACTCTTTGAAAACAAAAAAAGAGAGGAAAAAAAACAAGAATCTCATCCAAAAATAAAATTGAATTGATTGATATCTAATAAAATAGTATCTAAAACATAATTTTCTCATTCAATTATACTTAACTTAGATCAGGTTTGAAGGGAAGAAAACAATTATGAAGGGCTATACAAAAACAATGCCTTATATATATATATATATATATATATCATAATCTCATTTGAAAAATAAAACTAGAGCCACATAGCATTTAATGGAATAATTTTTTAAAAAATGTTTTTATTTTAAATGAAGTTAAGAAAAAAAAACCCTTTAAAAAGAAATCCAGGAGTCCAAGCCTAATAAGGCTAGGTCATGAGCTCAACATCAAGGACAAACCCATACATGTAGCATATTTAATTTTTGTTTTGCTTGGCTAGGAAGATGACAACTAAATAAACCCATTTATGGACTCAAATTAACAAAAAGTTAGTTTAAAAACTAAAAATCAATCCTAAATCTAAAAAACTTTATGAGCCCAAATCTACCATCTCAAGCAAGATTAAGGTCAAACAACATCTCATTAGAACTCTAAAAAAATAGAATATGTTGGCATCAAGATCAACAATTTTAGTGGCAAAAACCAATAATTTTCTCTTTCTTCAATCGAAATCTAACTCTCTCTCTCCACTCCCGAACTCAATAATTAAAAAAATAAAAAAATAAAGTTTTAGACCAAAGTGAGTTTTTGTTAACTAAAGGATTGGAAATATGTCCATTGGAAAGTATAAGGACCAAACATAACTTTTCACATCAATTTTGAAAGCAACACTTATTTTTCTTGTTTTTTTTACTTTGGTCCCTTATCTTTCAATCCTATCATTCCTTAATAAATTAGAAGCAATTGACTACCAATTTTGCCATCTAAGAATCAAATCGAGGAGATAAAAAGTTTGGTAACTAAAATAAAAAAAGGCACCACTTCAATCCATAACGAATTGTAAAACAATACATAACGATCTTTGCTACAATGAAAACACCACATGCTTTAGTTTTTTACATAATTTTTTAAGATGATCCGTTAATCCTCAAATGCAATTGATTTAAAATAATATTTATGTATATTCTATTTGTAGTGGTACATTACAGAACTTAATATTTGCATACAAGAAAAACAATAAAAACATAAATGGGAGGCTATCTGTAATTCTTTACAAAGATAGTTGCACCTTATCTTGATAAAAGGATCAAGAGTTTTTTTTTTTATTATTTAAAGAAGAAGGATATTTTCAATTAACTCTGCTTCATTGCTTGTAAATGTGATAATTTTCGCAAGAGGAGGCAAAAGAGAATAAGAAGAATAACAAATGTAAATGAGCTAAGAAATTGGAAGTAAGTTTTAATTTCTTTTATTTGAGCTCCAATAAACTGACAAATCTCTCACAGACTATTAATTTCCTCACCATATGGCCAAAAGTGACATACTAAATGCCCCTAGAAAAAGGGTAAGGCACGCTCCAAGTTGTAGCCAAAAACTACACAGCATATTAGAATTCATGAAGTCAGCTGCAAGAATGTCAACAAGTGCCATATATATTAAGATCCCAGCA